>JAKOGI010001227.1:170000-275000 GCA_029747015.1 Carnegiea gigantea
TTGATTTCTTATGAGCAAAGATGAGAAGAGGAATGTGATGGAAATGATTATACATTATGTTCTATTTCCTGCGTAAGTTAGACTAATCCACCATTGCAGTAGTGTACATAGAATGAATCCAAAACAAAGATGCAGCGTCAGCAATGATTAGCAATCAAACATCCCTGATATTCCCAAAAGCGGGTCAGCAAAATGCATGATCGCTACCGAAGTTTCTCCCCAGTTTCAGGAACATGTAACTCAACCACAAAGAGCCCAAGACAAAGAAGATCAGACAACATATCAAATCCCTCTCAACATCCACACACTGAACCAGTACACAAGGCATACCGAACAGTAAGGAACGCATAAGAAGACAATTTTGCTAGGACGTAGAACATGTACCATGCAAACAAGACTATATTGATTGCGAACCATGAAGGATAAGATAAAGAAAGACATCGGCAAAACATTGTCGATAGAATAGAACTGACAAATTCATTCAGAGAAAAAAAAAATCACACCAAGCGCTCTCTTTCAGAAGGTCGACCAGCAAAGCAGCTAGCTTTGATTCTTTTTATTGCTACATCAGAACCCCTCCACTTCCCATGGTAAACAGCACCATATGTTCCAGAGCCAAGCTCTCGAACCTCCTCAAGGTCAGCATTTTTTATGGTCTGCAGAAACAAGCGAATGCCAGTGACAAGGGGAAGCATTCATAAAAAGTAAGCAACGGATCTAAAGAAGTTCCATTTATTTCCACAAAATAACATTGTTTGCAATTCTGAACCACCACCACCCCCCCCTCCGCGGGGCCTAAAAAAGAGAAAGAAAAAAACACATAGACACACGCACACAAAGAAAAAAGGAAGGGGGACCTGGACAGGAATAAGAAAGGGGAAAAACAAAGAAAAGGACATTAAACCAACAAATAACCTGAAGTCCCTTAGCAATAGCTTCTTCTTCAGCCTTTGTGGGTTCAATCTTAGAGGGCTCAGCACATTCATTTTCAGATCCACCCTCTGAATCATTTTTGACATCCTATGCATGATGTAAGAGCTTGTCAAAGAGAATCACAGTTGAAACAACAAAACGCCCTCAGAGATCAGTTTTTTCATTAAAAGAAAATCCAATACTGACCACTGATTCTGTTTCAAAAGCATTAGTAATCTCTCTCGATGCATTACGCAAGATAACAGCACCATTATTTTCTTGAGCATCTCCTTTAAACTCTTCAGCTCCCTTTAGTTTTGCTCCCTCTGTGGATGCGATCTGCTCAGGCAAGGAATGCAATTCTCCATTTTTGGCTAGAGATGATGTTTTGGTCTCTCCCTTCAGAATACTGTCCTTGGATCCTTCACCAGGATTTAAGCTGTTTGACTTGTCAGCATTCAGAGAGGGCTTAGTCGAACATTGCTCTGCTTGACAATTCTGCTTCGGAGGGTGGACATCATCTATGTCTAAGCTTTTGGCTTCTCTGGAAGAAGTCGATTCACCTTCACCACAATGAGCACTCCTTTCATCCAATCCGACTTTGATGTTGTAACTATCTAGTCTACGTAATTGAACATAACCTCCAGCATCTGAAGACAGCAAATTGTCATTCAACACCACTAAAGAAGGCAACTCAGATGACCTTGGATCTTCCACAGAGGGAGGAATCCTCAGCACATTGGGTGTGTTCCTCAAAGGGTCTTGAGAAAATGTCTGATGGATTTTCTGAAACGGTGTAGGGGGATTCAACATTGAAAGATTTCCATGAGGATACTCAGGGACAGTAGATCCATCAACTCCCACCCTCCTCTGTGGGAATTCAACCCAAGGACCTTGATCAACCCCAATAAAGCATCTGGGACTACCTTCAACAACATCCCTGGGAATAGGAGCTGCTCCACTGGGTATACTGCTTCTTGGATGAAGAATAGGTGGGTCATGCGGAAGTACTTGCAGTGGGGCCGGGGCATTCTTCCCTTTAGCCCATACGGATGTATTGCTATGTGATAATTGAGGAAGAATACCTGCTCCTTGAGTATAAGGCAAGTTCGCTGCGCGAAGACCTCGTTCCTCCAGAGGAATTTGAACATGTGAAGCATTAGGCATGGCCTGGCCATGAAAAATCTCACCTCCTAGCTCAGCACCAGCTCGGATGTGGCCAGGGTCCCTGTGAAGTGTACAAGTAGTTGGCACAAAGTACCCATCTAGCAAGTTGCCTGGTCCCACAGAGAATTTTGTGCTAGGGCCATCTACTGTGCACTGATCACCCATCCTTCCAACTCCAGAGATAGGTGCTCTGGGCAGGCATTCAACACAAGTACTTGCAACTCTAGACAAACCATTCCCCATAGTCAACTGTTCAACATGACCCTGCTCTTCAGGTTTCCTGAGGAAGTCAGAGGAAGACGGAGTCCTCCGGAAAGTTGTCTTGCAATGCTGACATACACTTGGGCAATCAACGACATTATGCCCACTGACTGTGTTCCCTGGAAAACCACCAATGTCAACAGGCACCGCTCCAGTTGGCAACCATACTACCTGATCAGAATACTGTTGTCGCCGGTCAAGCGGGAGTTGACTGTTTACTTGCTGAAGATTAGATTCTTCACCCACCCTATCCATACATCTATCTGCTATTTCTTGATATGCCATATGAAAATGAGCATATGAAGGTGATCCTACTTCTGTATATGTGTGCATCTCATTGGGTCCAGCATATCTTGGGGAATAGCCAGCAGGACTGCATGACACCTCCTCATTATGCAATTGTCCAACAGCCAAGGACTGTTGCCCTGCTACCATACTTGCACTAGCAAGCTGTTTCGAATTGGACTGGGGCATACCCATCTCATAGTTTCTCTGATTATGGACACTTCCATCGAGACTCATCGAATTGAAGAACTGATCGACAATGTGAATCTCATCAACTGGAGCAGTTATAGAAGAATCACCAAGATTTTGCCTCCTATACTCTGGGGAATCATTAAGGCTATTTAAAGCATCCACATATCTTCTGTCACCATTCCTTTCATCCGCCTCCATATAGCGTGGTGATGAATCTTGATCAAAATGGGAAAACAAGAAAATTCTAAGTTTAGTAAACGCATCAGCTGAGCCCAACTTATCATACTCTTCCAACATGTTAGTAACATCATCATCATTCACAACCGATACAAGGGCATCAAGATCCTCGTCGGGCTGCTGATACTTCAAGATGGAAGCTTCCTCATATATCTCCCGCATCCGACCCAGCAATTCTTCATATCCAATATTACAGGGCACGGTCACAATCCTAGTCTCTCCTCCAACATACCTAAGCTTCCCATCTTGCGGGCGAGGCAATACACAACCCCCAAAACTGCACAAGAATTTAGCTCTCGGGATTTCATCAAGTCCGCCTGAATTCGTCCTAGTACTATTATCCATGGCAATAAGATTGGCCTGATGCGATATCTGATAGTAATCACTCGTTAACTGTTCCAAGGCATCAACCACGTTATTAGTGATTAGAGATGAGTGGCATCCACCCACAGCAACATTTAATCAACTTATTCAAAACTCCCGCTGATTCAACTCAACCACACCAACAAAATTCACTACTATTCCCACTAACTATCCCTAACTCCAACCAGCAATTCAGGGGAAGCAAAAATAGGCGACTAAGTAAATAAAACATACAGACTCAAAAATTCCAGCGAGGAAACGAACAAATTAATAAGGGCATCCACTGGTAGTATCTGATAGTGATATGCAGAGAATTCAAGCGAACCCTAGTCAGAAAATTCAATCCCTGTCCACCGCCATTCAGCCATGAAATCCTGGAAAGAGGAGAAAAATAGAGGGAAAATACCTAATAATGCGCTCAGTTCATGAGTTTTGAGAAGAAAAGAGAGCAGAAAGAGAGAGAAGCTGATCGCGTGGTGGGCCTGGTGGCAGAAATGGCGATGGTGGAAGGCAGACGATGAAGATGAACGAAGGGAGAAACAGAGAATCTCACATGCAGCCAGCCGCATGATGATATTGCACTTCCTAGTTTTTTTCAATAAAAAAGGTAAATAATTTAATAACTGAATTTTGTGTTTGGAAAGCAATAATCCCAACTTTAAAATTAAAAAAAAAAATCCACGCTTTGAACTTTGGACCTCGCATACTCAATAATACAAACTTTAAAAGAATGATCAAGAGTGAGTTAGAATGGCGACATTCAAGTGTATCTTTTCTTAGTACACATTATTAAAAATAGATCAACCTATAATGTAAAGCATTGGCTCTAATTCTAAAATTTAGATTATTAGCTTCTAAATCTTCAAAGTTCACATTATTATAGTACAATCTTTAAAAAAAAGTATTTTTTGATCCTAGGCTACAAAATATATGGTAGTTGAATACTAGTATCAAAGTCTCAGGTCTGTATAAATCCAGTGGTATTGAGCATTTTGAGAGAAGAAAGCTAGTCCTCTAGAAGTAAGAACCATGGGAATAGGGAGGCGGTTTTAGAAAATTAAACAATTTATCACTGATAATTTATATTTTAGATATAATTTTCTCCTTCATTTTACCTACTTTTATGTCTTTGAAATATATTTTTGAGTAAAAAATACAAATTTTATAAAACTTGCAGGAAAACTAAAATAGATGAATTTGGAAGAAGGTTGTTCAATTTTACTCGGATCGCCTACAAGTGCAAAGTCTAAAATTCAATCCCAAAGAAAAGAAAAGGAAAAAAAAAACAAAAGGTCCAACAGTCAGCAACCGTGGCCCAGCTTTCGATTGCGCGGCCCAGTGACCCGCCTCCCTCTCCCTCCCCTCTTCTTCTCTCCAGCCCCGTTTGGGCCTGAGTTCGGTTAGCCCAAACGCTTCACAAGTCCCACGCTAGCCCCATCCCAGCCCACCTTCTCCTTTTCTCTTCCTCCTCTCTATCTCTCTGTGTACGCTTGTCCGCAGCCCAATTCACCAAGTCCAGCGACCATCCTAGCAGAATCAGCCCTCTCAAGTGCTTTATCTCAAATTTTTTCCACATGACTAATTCTTAACATGGTCAAATGTTATTAATCAAGATTAATTCTATACTTATGACTAGCCATGACCATACATGTAACATTCCAAATTAATTGGAATTGATTTTCATTAATTTTGGGATATCCAAAGGGGTTAGATTTTTCACTATAAAAAGGGACCATGGGTTGAGGGAAATGGGGATCCATACACACTCACACTCATACATTCATCCATTCCCTCTCTTATTCTCCCATCTTATATCTTCTATTTTTTTTTTAGAGAGTTAAGAGAGTCTTTGTAAGATAAGATCATTTGGGTTGAGGGGTTAAGAAGAAAATAAGCTTTGTTAGCTATTTTTCTCTTCTCTTCTCATCTCATTTATGAGTCAAATTTGAGAGTTTACACTAAGTTTTATAATTTTGTGTAATTGAGTATAAGGTTTGAACATAGGAAGTGAAATATACCAATTTCAATTGTATTTTCCCTAATTATAGCCGGCTAAACTACTCATTTATAGGATTAGGATGGATCCCTAATAATAATATTCTTTCGCTAATTTCTTATGGGGTTATCTTTGTCTCTTTTGCATAATCTTGAGTTTTAATCATCATCTACTTATGCATCTTAATACTAATGTTTAATCATGTTGACGATATTAGTTTAATTTGCTATCTCAAATGAATATTAGACCTTATAGGCTAATATGATGATTATGTAATTTGGGTTTAAAATTATAATTGTTTAAATTGAATAATTTATGTTAGAAATTAGATGAGTTATGTCTAAAAAGAATACTTCATGCTAAACTACTAGATAAATCATTTCACTTTATAATTATAATCATCTTTTTAATTTATGGCATAATGCTTGTAGTTTGGGTTGAATAAGAGACAAATTAAATCCTCATTTGAATTAGTGAATCAATATTAACATCAAAGGTGAAATCCAAAGTCCTAGAATTTTCTCCTATTTAATTTCTCTCTACTTTACTACTCATTTGCTCTTCATTTTGTTCGTTAACTCATTTTGATAATCCAACTCTGAAAATTAAATTATTCTTCATAATCGGAAAGGCCAAGTCTAAAATCATTATTGTTGTTCGTGGGATCGACACCCTAATACTTGCTAGTCTACAATTAACCTTGTGTACTTGTAAGTAAAAAGGGTTTTAAAACTAGAACATAAAATTCACATCAAGTTTTTGGCGTCGTTGTCGGGGAACGAATAATGATTTTTGAATTTTCTTTTCCTTTTATTTTTTGATTTTTGTTTTCCCTTCCCCACTAATCTAACAATTTTATTTATCTATTCTTCATCCCCTTCCCTTTTCTTTTTTATTTCATTCCCCAATCCCTCCTACTCTAACCATGTTATTTTTGTTCTTTCCGCTCCCTTCTAATCTAACTATTTTCCCTATCCCTTCTAACCTAATTTTTTTTTTTTTTTTAAATTTTTCCCTCTTCCCCACTAATCTAACAACCTAATCTAACTTTTTTGTTCCTTTTGTTCTTTTATTTATTGTACCTAATCTAACAATCTCTCCCCCTTTTATTTCCTTTGTTCTTTTTATTTATTTATTTATTTTTATTTTATTTTCTTTTATTTTGCTTTATTATTTTGTTTTATTATTTTTTGTTATTTTCCCCTTCCCTTGGTTCTTTCTTTTATTTGTTTATTTTTATTTTTATTTATTTTTTTCCTTTCTTCTTATTTCTCTCTTCTTATTTCTCTCTTTTCTTTTTTCTCTTTTATTTTGTTTGGTGGTTATTATTGTGGTGATTACATTCTTTTCTTTTTGTTCTTTGTTGATATATGCTTGGTAGACATTCTTTGTACTTAGATCTTGAATCATTTAATCCTGAAATTGAACGCTCGCTTCGTGAGATAAGAGCTAAGCAAAAAGAATCTAAGAACGGGATGGCTGAAGAACAACTAACCCCACCACCTAAGCAACTTAAAGAATATTTCACTCCCGCTACTTATAACTCACCAACAAGATCATGTATGCCCACTGTTACGCTGTTATTTGAGATTAAACATTCTCTTATCCAAATACTTCCATCGTTTTATGGGCTAGAGTTTGAAAACCTTTCAAGTATGTTGATGCATTCTTAGAGATTTATTCCACTGTGTTTTTAAATAATATCTCTGATAATGCTCTTCGCTTGCGGCTTTTTTTTTTTTCTTAAAAGATAAAGCTAAAGCTTGGATGGACACTTAGAACAATATCATCACTTGGAATCAATTGTAAAAGAAATTCTTGAAAAAGTATTTCTCCATTGGTAAATTAACTGCCTTAAGACGTGCTATAACCACCTTCTCACATAATAAAAATGAACAATTGTATGAAAGTTGGGAACAGTTTAAAGAGTTGTTGCGATGTTGTCCTCATCATGAGGTACTTACGTGGCAACTTGTCTAGAGTTTTTACTCTGGCTTAGATGAGTATAATAGGTAGATGGTTGATGCATCATGTGGTGGTAGTTTATTGTACAAAACTCCTGAAGAAGTTTGGGAATTATTTGAACATTTGAGTGAAAATTCACATCTGCATGCTACTTCCTCACATTCTGATGTGCCTAGGCAATTAGGAAGTAAGGGGGGATTTATGAGGTTTCACATTCAATCGACCTTTCTAGTAAAGTTGATGCTTTAACTAAGAAATTTGATCAATTGTTATGTATGAATAAAGTGTCTAATGCCCCTAATATGCAAGATGTGTGTTCGATTTATGCTAGTCTCATGCATGTTTCTGTTGATTGTCCATGTATTGATAAGTCTGACTGTGTGACTGAACAAGTGAATGCTGCCCAAGGATTTCCTCCATCCAACAACCCTTATTCTAATACCTATAATCATGGTTGGAGGAATCATCCTAATTTTTTATGGAGGTCTTAAAATATTGAGAATCCTCAGGCCTAGTCTAGCAGACCTACCGCTCCTGGTTTCCAAAACCAGAGATATACCCCTCCCTCTTCCCATCAAGCTCCATCTGAGAGCTCTGATATAGACAAGGTAATTTCTGCCCTTGGAACCTTGACCTCTGTTGTGCAAAATGTTGATTCTAAAGTCCAAGGCATTGAGTCTAAGATGCACATTATTGACTCTCACTCACAATCTATAGCTAAATTAGAAACCCAACTTGGGCAACTAGCCATAGCTGTAGGTAAAAGAGAAAAAGAAAAACTTCCGAGTCATCCCATCCAGAACCCTAAAAGCCAGCAATTTGAACAATTAAAAGGTGTAATGGTTCTTAGGAGTGGTAAAGAAGTAGATAACAAGGTAAATGAGAAGAAACATGATAAAGATGAAAGACTTGAGACCATGGAGAGTGATATTGAGATTGAAAAAGAGAATGACTCATCCCCTTCTCCTGTTATGTCTGACCCCATTGTGACATATGAGCCAAAGGTTCCTTACCCTCAAGCTTTGTCTGCATCATTTTCTTCCAAGCAAAACAAGCAAAGAGATGACATTCTTGAGACCTTCAAGCAAGTTAAGGTCAATCCTCCCCTTTTGGAAGCAATTAGACAGATCCCGGGCTATGCTAAGTTCCTTAAAGACATGTGCACTTTTAAAAGAAAATCTAAAGATGACAAGTCTAAAAAGGTTCTTCTAAGTGAACAATTAAGTTCGATTTTGAAATGTGATACTCCTCCTAAGTTCAAAGATCCTGGTGTCCCTACCATTTCATGTTTGATTGGCAATCATACAATTGAAAGGGCACTTTTGGATTTGGGTTCTAGTGTAATTTGATACCATATTCTGTTTACTTAGAGTTGGGATTAGGTGAACCACAACCTTCCAACTATACCATTCATCTTGCTGATAGGTTGGTTAGGATTCCTAGAGGGCGAATAGATGATATCTTCGTGCAAATTGATAAAGAATTCTTTCATGTTGACTTTATTGTATTGGACATGAACCCCACTCATGCTTATAAGTAGATCCCTCTTATTTTAGTTCGTCCCTTCCTAGCCACAGCTAATGCCACCATTAACTGTAGGTCAGGAGTGATGGATGTATCGGTCATGAACACGAGGGTTAGGCTTAACATTTTCAAAACCTCTGCTTGATATTGTCTGACTGAAGACATTAAACTTAGCGCTTGTTGGGAGGCAACCCAATCTTTTTAGGTGATTTTGAGTCTTTTATTTTTTCTTTTTTTCTTTTTGATCAAGGTGTGCTTGTGCTTTTGGGTGTGATTCTTCACTTGGTTTTTGGCTTTTGAGGTTGGTGATGGTTGTGAAGATACTTTGCGAGTTTGATTGTTAAGGTTACATGGAAATAACTTCCTCGTGCTATCAGGTTGTGTTGCTCTTTTCTCTATTTTTCTTTATCTTATTGTTTTCTACATTGAGGACAATGTGAGATATAGGTGTGGGGGGAAGACAAAATGAAAATTTTGAGGATACAGGACGGTCAGGACTAACATATAATTTGTAAAAGTAGCTCATCCAAGTTTAGACCCAACTACCCTATATGATGATTTTTTATATTTTTCTGAAACTCACATGTATTTTCATGGTTTCCCTTCCATAAAAGGTATCTTCTTACTTCTAAACTCGCCATGTCACTCAGGTCTATAGTATATGTTAGAGTATGAAAGTGGGTATTGTCCCACATTGATAAAATTTAAACAATATGATAGTGAGTGTTGTCCCACATTGATAAAATTGAAGGCCTTGAGCATGTATATAAACTTGTGAGTTACTGTACCTATTGCCAATTGATTTTGGATTGGAACCTCATTTGAGTTTGTATGTTTGGTTCTTTATTAATTGTCCAATTGATATAAAAAATTTAACATGGTATCAGAGCAGGTTGTTCGATCTTGATCTACCACCGTTCTCGTTTGATTAAAATTGTGTGCACATGTTGGGCCTTATTAGTAGCCCACACGTGAGAGGGCGTGTTGGAGTATAAAAGTGGGTATTGTCCCACATTGATAAAATTCAAAGAATATGATAGTGGATGTTATCCCACATTGATAAAATTGAATGGCTTGAGCATGTATATAAGCTTGTGAGTTACTCCACCTATTGCCAATTGGTTTTGAATTGGAACCTCATTTGAGTTTGTATGCATGACTTTTTGTTAATTGCCCAATTGATATAAAAAAATTTAATAGTATAAGTGCTCCCATGTGCACCGTTTTCTACATTATAGTCTCTGTCATCTACCAATCAAGTAAGGTTTAGTATGCTAAAGAAAACTAGCGTTCGATGCTCCCTACGCCCTGCATATGTATACAACTTATTCAATCAGGAGAGAGAGACACAATAGTGTCGGTCTAATAGGGATTAGTTTTGGGTTTAATAAGTAGTTATCACATAAAAGTATTTGATCCTTCATTTACCTTGGGATTTGTTACATGAAGGATAAATGTTAATGGCAAACGCAAAAGCTTTGTATTAAGGTATCCTTTTAGGCTTCCTAAAATCTTGTACATGCCAATTAATTTTTGTAGGCATTTCTTTCACAAATTTTACCAATTTTTATATGGATTTTTTAATAAAAATTTTGATTACCGACCTAGGATCCACTCGTACTCATAAGCTGATCCACCCCTAAAATAGTTGAAGAAATTTATTGACAATACATGAAAAATTTGGAATGCTCGTAGTATAGCATTGCTTGGAACGGTTGATTGGAATGTTTCAAAACTAAGTGAAAAATTGTCAAGGTCGTGAAATATTATCGAAATACAAACAATAATCTTGAGAACCCTATAGATGCCCAATAGAGTACATGAACACCTCCCTGTGCTGGAACTTATGAGGCCAATTTTGATGAGATAAAGCTAGGTGATAAAAGCTAATGGATGAAGCATTGTCTTTATGACCATGATGGTAATGTGATTATTTCAATTGTTTACATGGGCCTAGGATCCTAGGACCCAGGATGGAGGACAAGCATCTAAATTTTGCATTAAGGAAACCATCAAGATGGGCATTAGGAATGTGGTGATTGAAGGCAATTACTCAACCTCATATCTAAGCTAAAGTAATAGGTCTTTATTAACTTACGAGATTGGAGGATTAGCTTTAAGAATTTATGATACTTTATTTGGTAACATCTCTGATTTAATATTTTTTTTCTCAATAAATTATTCCCAAGTGCTACTAGTTTTAACACTATTCATTCCTTTTTCCCCCCTGTAAGGCAATACAAATATTATAGTCAATACATCAAATTACTAACTGGATGTCTTATCTCTACACTACAAAATGGAACCCCATCTTTTAAAATCGTCCCATACGACCCAAGAAATAGTATAACTACAAATATTATAACTCTCACTGTCTCTAGTGTGAGTGACAAACATTACCTACTGATTAACTCCACAACTGCAATGCCTAGCACCTCCGACTTTCTTTTACAAAGCTGAGTCTAATAGACAGTTGTTTCTTGAATTTGGCTACAATCATTATGCACCCATTGCTTGGATCTTTTGTCTCATCTACATTCTCTTCTGGATCACGCAAAGCTATTGGTACTAAATAATGTTAAATCATACATCTTTTTTGTTGGAATTGCTGCTATTTTCTCTTCCTCTGCAAGAATTATGGATCTTTGTTTTCCTCCATTTTGGTCATTTTGAGTTTGTGCAGAAAATTGAAAGGCATTGATCCTGTTACCATTATGATGTGACAATTCTATTCTATGAACAATTAACTCTACCATTATAGTGCCTAGAGCATTGTGTGTGGTGGAAGATCCACTACAGTCTTCACATTTTGATGACTGCCACAAGCGTCATATTCCTTAAAAGGATGAATCTCTTCACCTTGTACGAATAACCAAGCACATCATTGTTCTGCTATCGTAAAATGAAGCATTTTTTCTTTGATTAATTCTTGCATAACTTGAGTAAGGTAGTCGATGCAGTCTTTGTGGGCACATTGTGTTAGGTTTCCTTGGGAATTGAGGATAACATCTTGATGACCATCAATATCCATGGAAGAAAATGACGAAGATGTGGTAGGATCAATATTCTTCCTACCATCAACACTGATTATAGAGGTTAATGTCAAGTTTGATGTCAAACGAGACAGCATACTCGCGTTAGAAACGTTCATGTCAAAACTATTGCTTACCTTAGCCTTTTTGCATAACTCTTCGACTATAGAAATCACAGCTACATTAGTTGTTATACCGCTCAAACTCTTAATTTTCTAATTCTTCTTAATTAATTGATCATTAGAGATTATTACAACAAAGGAATGAAGGTTGGGACATTACTACCATCCTAAAGAGGATAAATCCTAGTTACTTTACTTAAAAATAACATTATAACGCGTTTTAACTTATACGAGAACCAAATGGGATACAATTTATACGTCATCAAACTCTTCGAAAGTCCAACAACTCGCGATTTTTACATTCAAATGTCCTATGACTATATGAAATGTCATTGTGAGCTTGTATAAATTCCATTGACTGTATCCTCGCTTTCGAGATGTTGTCAGGTGAGGGCGTCACAAGTTAAATTACCTAAAATATAAAAACACAAAATATTTGAACAGTGAGCCAAAGCTCGAAACGTTTATCACGATGCTGTAAAGGTAGAAATTTATTTTTCAGTGAGTGCGCATTTCAATTCATTTTAGTTCCAAATAAGGGGGAAGAGAATTATGCTAAAACTGTTACTGATCGATTATTATCAAAAAATGAAACCCAAATTGATTAGCTCATATGTACAATGTGATCATTGAGTAAGATGCACACCTCCAAACCGATCGGAAACCCTGAATTGAAGTCACACAAGTAAATTGTTGGGCATGGATCTTGATAATTGATAATTGGATGGGCCACTTGATTATGTGGCAAAAGAACACTTGAAAATTATTCACTAGATACCTGTATATTATGAGATTTTAGTAATTATAGAAGACATGTGAATTTTTGAAATGTACAGCCATTAAACGTATCTGGATTTAAAATCTCTTCCTCTTTTAAGGTACTTATTGATGGGTTGACATCCCTGCTGCTTCAAATAGGCTTTCTATCATTATTAAAGTTTAAATAGCTCTTGTTATTACAATTTCGTAGATGATCCACAGTTTTACTCCATATTTTCTTAATTACCATCACCCCCATTATTATTTAATTATACATATAACCGTGCCTTACTTCTCGCTCATTTTTCTAAATTAATTATATTAAGGCCTTCATTTATTATCAATGAGTAAAATTAGTTGCGTTATGCTCCCATTTATTAGCGTTGATGTTATTGTCATTATCATTATTATGGTTAGTGTCCATTATATTATTATTATTATTATTAGTACTAGTATTAGTATTATTATTATTATTATTATTATTATTATTATTATTATTATTGTTATTATTATTATTATTATTAGGTTTGGGCTGTTACAGTTCTTTAGTTGGTTTTCCACAGTCAATAGTACTCTACTCTTTATCTCCAGATTCTGAATCTATAGAAGGCCCTTTTCCGACATGGTTGTCCTCCTCTGAACCTTGCAATCTCGTGTTGCTGGCCTCACCTTGATAACCCTCATTCTCTACCTTTGCAATTTCCTTTGCAATCTTAACAATATTTGGCTCTTATCAGGTTGCTTCCTTCAAATCACCCCAAGCCTCATGAAAATTGTGCAAACCAAGGGCTACTTTCGCTGTTCTAAATAGAATTCTGGTATTATTAGGCTCAAATTTTTGAATCAAGGAGCAAAACGCTATTATTGATGCAAACATTCCTAAACATTCCTTACTTGACTTTTGAGGCAGCTAGATTGAGATTCATTCTTATTTTACTATTTATGGATACATTATTTACATCTTTTAACATTTTCAAAATAAAGGTGACACGTACAGAAGCTACGTGCTCATTAATTGTGTAACTACGTTAGAATATTTATTTTCTTTCCTTATTTCATACATCTCCTTGTGTATTTAGGCTTGTGATTTCAGGAAAATTAATACTGTTTTATTTTAGCAAGCTGACATGATCATAGTAATTGAACATGAAACTTTCATTATATAAGCTCTCAGTCTACAATCATAGAACAAATGTAGCGGTGTGTATTTTTAGACGATTGCGGATTAATGAAAATACGGCAAACTTTAGCTAATATGATGTCATTGATCTTACCCTCTTTACCCTTTCCTTTGCCGCCTTTTTTTTTTCCTCTCCTGTGTTAGTTGATAAATCATATGCTTTATAAATTTATTTTTACTTCTTTTTCTTTCCTTGTGCTATGGTTTGTTCATTTTTTAATGCTCATTTGTGTTGTTGTAATGTTATATGCATCTCATGTATTCTGTACATAATTTGATTTTTCCAAGTCAAATATAATAAATTAACAGTTTTGATGTTATGAGAACTTAAATGTCTACCCTCGAGCTATTTTATTTTAGAATTTCATATATGGGAAATTTAGAAAAAAAAACACAAATAATTATACGGTTTTTGCCTTTATTAACCGCTTTCTATACCAATGTAGGAAAAAAACATCATGAACGACTACTAATTAGCAATTTAATGGTGGGATACGAGCTGGGGTGGGTCAACCCCCTTGTTGAAGCGTAGGTCAATGGGCCCGAAAATCATGAACCATACCGCACCGTAAAATTAGTGGGTCAGGTCATAGGCCGGGCCGGGGTGCCCTGGATTGACCCGCTTCACGATTTTTCTTAAAATTTTTCTATTTTTCATTCAAATGTATCTTGGGTACTATGCTATTGAGACGATATTAAAGTTTACGTAATTAAAGCTGTAGTGATTCATTGATTTTATATTTTTTGTAGCAATTGATTTCATGTTATTTGTAAAATTCAATTATATAATTATTTTATAATATAAGTGAAATTTGAGTTATTGATGGAACTTTACAATAATTAAAAAATGTGTACCGACTTACGATACCATTTAAAATATTATATATTTTTTATAATTACATTTGTAAATAATAATCATATTAGTTTATTAGCATATGTAGACCAGAGCTCACAGGTTAGATCTTACTTTACTAAGGGTATTATATCTTTTCATATGAGCCATCTTAGTAAGGTCAAAAACTGTATCTCTGTTCCATACACAATAATTTCAAGTAACGTACAAACTCGATTTGGCGTATAATGCCATGAATCTCCTTACATTCTTATTGAACCATATCAGTAGTGATTTCGTGAAATGTTTTTGTTACTGCGACATCGTCACTGATATGATTCAATAAATCTACAAGAGAGACTAAGAACATTATAAACAAAGTCGAGTTTATAATTATTAACTTAGTAAATAATAGGTTAAATCTAATTTTTTTGAATGGATAGTCTAATGAGTGATGAGTAAATAAATAGACTTATGAATAATATGTGAATATGAATCACATGTTAAATTAGAATATAGTTAGATATAATTAAGTTTGCTTTTCCTTTTTTAGGATGCAATTTGGTGGGGAGGGGGGATTAAGAGGGTTGGAGCTCAATGTGATGATTTAATTAAAATATTTCATATTCCAAAGATTATGAAACAATTAATTAAAGTATTTCATATTAAGATGTCTATGTATCTCCATGTATTTCAAGGAATATTTGCAATTCTGCATAACATATGGGGAATCAAAGCCAATGTAGATCTTATATTTACCTAGCTTACCTGGACGACTGGAGGTAGAATATGACAATACATGATAACGTCACTCATCGTCATCAAGACCTTCATATGTGGAGTTGCCACCGTATGCTTCCAAACTGGATGAGAAGCTAAGCTGTACAAAGTGGTCAATCTCATCTTTATCATCCTCCGATCAAGTTATTATTGAGACCGATTGTTAGCCATCTACCAGTCTTTCAAGCATATTGTACTTGGGGTTAGGAATGCTTGTTTGTCATGAAGGATCAGTCTCCTCGCACTGAATGCTGACTTATTCACTACAGTGGAAGGAGGACAAGCAAGAGTATCTTTTGCAATTAAATGTAAAATTGGATACTTTTTCCTATTTTCCTTCCACCACGGTAAATATATCAAAAGTTTCGTCTGGTTGTGCATTAGTAGATGAATGCAAATATTCATTTAACTTATCATACTTACCTTTTAAACCTGATGCAGTAGAAACCCCTTGGCCCCTCACGTGCATATCATACTAAAATTAAGTCATAGGAATAGAAGACATAGGCTGGGTAGGAATATCTGGGGTAACTGGTTGGACATCCTCCCAATATTTATCATATAAAAATTGTAACAAGTTATTGCAATTAGTCATTAACCTACTAACATCGTAAGGGATGTCTAATTTTTGGTAATAATATTATAGGTAGTTTGATATACGAGTCTCATATCTAGGATCAAGTATAGCAAAAATAAGAAACAATTTGGGAATATCATAAAAATAATTAAGCTTTTTTGTTATTTCATGCTAAGACCTTGTAAAATTTATAATATTTATATTTGTATTTTTCTATGCATTTTGTATTATTTCATGAAACTTTTAAAATAATTAATATGGTTTACAGTACGATTTAAAATATTATTAAAGCATATAAAATAAGTATTATTATATTATTAAATCTTAATTTACCAAAAATAAAAAATAAATTATATTTAATTGAACTACATACAGATCAAATATCATTTGAGGCATTTCACATTTAATGGCTCATTTTATCAAAGGGCATGCTGAAAAATTGTGAACAATAAGCAATTGGGAATGCATGTGTTGTCCTTTCAGTCAAATTTTCAAATAATACAAAATTTTAATGATTGTGGATGTGTATTCTGATTTCTGAAACTCTCAAACATGCTGCAAAGTATAAAGTAAAGATTGGGAATGTGATGTGACAGGCATGCAAATGCTGGAAACTCAGAACAAGCATGTGAGGTAGAGTGCTTTGATAAATCAAAACTATTTGAATTTACAATTAATGGGCCAGGCTGGGGCATTTGTATGGGTCGAGTATGGGCTGCTTCGTAGGTGGGTGCGAGATGGTTCATGAGCCAGGTGCGAGTTGATTCGCTTGTCGGGTTGGGGTCAATTAGTTGGGCTGGTCCAAATGGTTAAATAGGGCCGTAGAGTCTACAAACCACACCGCCCCACATGATATATGGGTTCGGGCCGGGTCTAGGTGGTTACGAGTTGAACCGCCCATATCCCACCTTTGATTAGCATTATGACTATAGTAATTTAATAGTACCTCTACAATGAATTAACAATATGTAATTATCAGATAACAAAAGGTCTAAATTTAGAAGATGTCATACATTAGATAAGGCGTCTATAATTTTGTTGTTATTTATACACATCCATAGCATGTCTATTAAGCCCCTTCAAGCGTATTTCCTTGCTTCATCCTTGAATGCAATTGGTGCATCCCTATTCATTTATCAAAGTCATTTAGAATTGAGGGAGAAAATTTTGTTTATGTATGTGGTATGTATTTGTTAACTTCATCCTTCTTCAACGCTACAATTAAGAGACCATTTGAATTGATTCATATGTATATTTAATTGAATTACCTCCATTTTGTCACTTGATTTATTTGAATTATATTTCAGGTTTTATGTGGCCTAGCTTATCTATTGACTTTATTGATTTTCGCCTTCCACACGTTGTTTAAATAATTGTGTTATAGGTCAACCTTTGGGTGGCCTCAGTTGCAGATATTCATGTTATACTTCATCCCTTGTTCATATATAGCTCGCTAGGTATTGTTTCACTCACTATTTTATCTTTTTCCGTCTCTATTGTCATTATTTACATTTAACTCTTGGTATTATATTTAACTCTTGGTTTTACATATTGTTTTCGTTTGGTCATAAATGTTATTTTGTAATCGCACTATTTATATTCAGTAAAACCATATTTGCTAATTTTGGCCAACTGATTTAGGATGTTACTGTTTTCAAGAGAACACCACATGTATTCTTGGGTCGGGTAAACAAGGCAATATTTTTATATATTTTATTTTAACATTCTCGTGTGACGTACCCGCCTGTTCAGATGGGGGAATTACATATATTTTTCCTTCAATCTGATTTCTTTGCATTCTCTTTTGATCAAAGAGAGGAGAATAAGGTAGGCCGTAGTTTACCTCACTTTCAAAGCATCACCCAAGTTCTCGAATTTGGTTGTAATATCACCCAATTATGCTTTCAATCTAGTCCTAAAATATTATGTTCCGACTTGCAGTTGGTCCCCCCATTCATTTAAGAAAAGGAAAGAGTGGATTTACATTGGCTCATAGGTAGTAGTGCATCACAAATTTTCTTCACTAACAAGACCAAATCTAACACCTTATTTAAGGGGAACAAGTTTCAAAATTATACACATACACAATACTTGTGAATTAAGGCAAAACAATCAGAGGTTCCACCTAATTAGAGCCATAGCATTTTAAGTACCAAAATGATATGAGGGGAGTGGTAGAAAATTACATTTTAAGTACCAAAATCTATTGAGAAACAATCGCTTAATTGAAATATCTGCAATCTACAATTGAGTCAGAATACAGCGAACCATTATACTACCATGTGCAATATCTCCCAAATGAAGTGGTATTCTAACTTAATATGTTTGTTGTCGCTATGAAGAATAGAGCTAGCGGCAATAAGAGTCACTTCGATGTTGTCACACAAAACATTAATGGGCTTGGTTAAGATAATGTCACGCTTAGCAACAATGTGACGAATTACTTGGACTTAGTGATGGTGTACGTAACCACACGGTATTTTGCCTCAATGAAAGACTTAGATATTCTCAGCCTGTCGGCAGCTTCTTGAAACATCAGGAGATAAGATCTGGCCCAAGATAGATGATATAACTAATTGTAGAGTGCGAACTGTCTAAACAATTAACTAACTAAATCAACATCAAAATAAGCAATGACCCTACTTGTGTTGGCCGCCCTCCGAAATAACAATCCATGATTAGCAATACCTATGAGAAAGAGAAAATGTGCTTCACAGTAATAAGGTCGTAGTGTAAGGTGCATATATAAACTGCGAAACTAAATGCACAACATCAAGGATGCATCGCCTGATTAAAGTTGAACACTAACCCTCCAAACATGCTATAGTATTCTGTAGGATCCACAACCAGTTCTTTATATATTAGCAACATTGTTGCTCTAGAAAGAGGTAGAGTACGGACTAAATCAATTATATTTTGGTGAATTTGTGAACTAAATTAGAGATGTACTGAGCTTGTGAAAAGAACAAGCAAGTCGAAGTCTGCACCACCGATAACCCAAGAAAACAAGTGCAATTCATGCGTGTTTCATGGGAAACTAAATGGAGAAAAGCCTAATGAAATGAAAAAGAAGGGAATGAGAGTTGCCAATGAATATAATATATTCTATATACAATAAAGAGTTGTGTGCCAATCAAAAAATAAACATCGATGGATTTGTGGTACTGCTATAGAAGCCCGGGGCTAAAAGTGACTAGCTAATTTATAATGCAAGCAAAAGGTACTTTTTTTAGGTCATAAATGAATTTCTAAGGTCTATAGGCATGATTGAGGAAGTGAAGGTGACAAAACATAGTGACTGTGTCATGTAAACTTCTTCAATGAGCTCCTCATGCAAAAATGCACTTTTTAACAGCAAGTTGTCATATCACCTACTAGGTAGCCATGAGAAATGGCTAAGCACATGGAAATGCTACTGGTATATTGTCTAACTGCAACACTAAAAGTTTGATGTAGTTAAACCTAGCTCGAATAATGAGCTAGGTCATGGGCATCCAACACGAACTAAACTAGAGAGATGGAATATGCAGAGAATAAATGGTAGGCTAGGTTCGGCTTAAGCTATACGTGAAGAAGAAAGGTCTGGTTGGCTATGGTAACTGATGGTGGGCTTGGTCGAGGTCACAGATGAGGATGTGAGAGACGGACTTGTGTCACCAAGTTAGGCCGAGGTGATAACAGGTGTTAGAACAACAATAGGGTAGGGCATAGAACTAGGATAGGATGGTTGATGGCATGAGGGAAAATGGACAGAGCATGGAAGACCTTCAGTTACTTGGGCCAAATGAATGGGTTAACAAAAATGAGTTGCTATCAGTTAAGCTGGGACTAATAAGAGTTTAATAAGGAACGTGTGTTCATGAAACTCTACATGATGACTAGTATCTACTTTATGAGTATTGTAGGAAATGTATGTCTAAATCAATGGTAGGGAAATGAGATGGAGTGTTGTGCCGTGGAGTACCACTACCTTAAAAGCGATTTCGGGTCGGCCTAGGTGCAAATCAAAGTAGTTGTTTGCTCCCCAAGGTTTACACAGCTATCCCTTGAATGCATGCAGTCGCGACCAGAAGTTTGGAATACACAAGACTGCAATTGCTCAGAACAGTAGAGAGAATAGGTAGCAGAGAAGAAGAGAGGAGACGAAGAGTGTTTTTTTTTTTTTTGGGTGAGTGTTGTAGTAATAGGTGAGTTGACTATTTATACTGCAAAAAACTAGCTATTGGAGGTGAAAAAAATCTGATAATAGAAGTTATTCAATGGCTGAAAACAAGGGCCGCTAGCCGTTATTGGAGGAAAAAAGGGGAGATAAATCAGTACGCTATTGTTGACTGTTACACGGCTAACGGATAAAATATAAAAGATTTTCCTCCAAAAAATTAGCAAATGCCCACGAACTATGGCCACGGCTACGTGTGCCCTACCCGGACCAAATCGAGGAGGCGGCCTGTGCGCACATGTGTGATGGTTCACCCTCATAACACAACACTACTAAAACCAAGGCCAAATAAATTCAACAAGTCCAAGGAAAAAGGAGTAATAACCCCACAAGGGGCTTCTAATCTTTTTATGTGGGACAAGGAGTAGGTATGAACAAAGAACTAGCTTTTGCCATTACTTCCGACAAGTATATGGATCAAAACAATGATAGCCTATGTAATTAGGAAAATATCCTAAGAAAATACACTATTTAAACCAAATTAAAAGCAAGTTTGTGAGGATCTAAGGTAGTGAGACCTTAAAAGCACTCACAGCCAAAAGTTCTGAAGAACTTGTAATCAGTTAGTTTTTCAAATAGTTTTTCAAACGGAGATAATCCTCTTAAAATAGAGCTAGTAACCTACTATAACAAAAGTCACAGAATAAAGTGCACAGAACCTAGAATTGAGTATGTATATGACCTTCAATTAAGAAGCCACATAACATCTCTAGAAGATGGTGATGCTTACACCCAGCAATCCCATTTTATTAAGGTGTAACTAAGAGGTATTTTTGAAAATGAATTTGATGCTCCAAAATGTGTTATTTTAAGTGGTGCTGTTAAATTCCTTGTAACCACGACTTTAAAAACTTTAATTTTAGCCGAAAACAAGCTTTTAGCTAATTTCTTAATTATGAAAAATGTAAGGCTTGACAAATGAGCAATCCTAATCAATTGTGGTATTTTCTAAGTAAAACATGATCTTCATTCACTTTGACAATTAAGACCCTATTCTTTTCAATGTAATCTTAATTTATTTTTTAAAAATGAATTGAGCCAAACTTATTTTTCCTGAATTGAGCTCAATTGAACTTATTTTTGTTGATATTTTTGCTTTACTAAACTGAACTTATTTATACTGAACCAAACTTATTCTCCTAAACTGAACTGAATGAACTTATCTGCGCTGAACATAACTTTTTTTTCTGAATAAAATGAGTTGAAGAGAATAGGGGCCTAAGTAGAAATTGGGTCGGTCACCCTTGAGGGTGAATATGGAGACAATAAAAACTTAAGTAAATTGAAAGAACAGGACTTTGTCAATGATAAAGAATATAGAAAATTAACAATAACTTAGTGACATTGAAAGCTTAAAATTAATTAGTAAAATAGGAGAGTACATTGGACAAGGCACATGCCATTGTTATAAAGTTCATTCTATCGGACAAAGGTTATCTATATACTTAATGCTCTCTTTTAGGATTTCAACACTTGTATTAACTCTTTCTTGAGTTACTTTTGACAGCAACCCTTTCAAGCTCGTTGACAATACGTCAAGGCTTACAATTGAAGTTTGATAATCTACACAATGTCCCTTTATGAATTGATATGCGTTAGCTCCCACTTGGGCTAGAAATACTCACATGTTCGCAAAAGAATTCTCACAATGCTCCTGCCTCACAGCTACTGCAATAACAGTACAAAAGATTTGAGTGAATTACACAAGTATAATGAACACTTATGAGAGGACAAACTTGGCATGTTGCTTGCACTGTTCTTCAGCAACTTGGTTATATATTTATAGAAATTTCATTACAAGTAGATTGTTAGAGTTGATCACTAGCTGTTAGAGAGAAATCGTGATTGTATTAGCCAATGATAACGACTACAAAAGGTACGTTAGGGACTCTGATCTCCTCCAACTAGCTTGAATTGATATTAAATATAAAAAAACAAATCCTTTTCTTCTCTATCTAGTGTATTTCACTACTAAAAAATCTGATTTTTTCGACGGAATGTCCGACCAAAAAAGTGACTTTTTCCGTCGAAAAATTGATTTTTCGACGGAAAAGCCAACCGAAAGCCACCGTCGGAATAAAGAGGGTCAGGACCACGTTCCGACGAAATATCACATTCCGTCGGCAACGCTCCGACGGAAATCGAAGGTCGTCGGACAAGCCTTCCTACGGAACACCGACGGAAAAGTTTGTGTCTGACGGCCATTTCGTCCGTCGGCACCATCCGACCCCTTTTTCAGAAAAAAATAGGAAATTTGTATCATCCGACGGAATTTCCGATGGAATTCCGTCAGATTTTCGTCGGAATCCGTCGGATTTCCCGACAGAATTTTTGGAAATTTTTTTTAAAAAAACTGGGCACCTTGAGCTAGCCCAAACTACAATTTACACAAAACCTGCAACAATACTTACAACCACCACACGTGGTACACATCAATCAAAATTACGTAACCACCACAAGTGGTTATGTTCATTCAACTCAACCAGCACAAGTATTCATTTATTTGCACATAAACGCATCGACATTTTAACTAATTCCAAAAGTAACCATCACACATGGTTACTTTCATTCAACATCACAAATACAAAACGTTCAAAAATCCAGATCTTCGTAGTAGCACACGCAAACCCAAACCATTGTACCCAATATACACAACATAATATGAAATTTGCCGAATGTTAGAAGTTCTAATAGTTGAAATAGTTGTAAGTAGAGTACGGATCATACCCATGGTCATCACCATCACCATCACCATCACCATCACCATCATCATCACCATCACCATCACCATCACCATGATCATCATCATTTTAACATTGGGGCTGAGGAGGAGGAGGAGGAGGAGGAGGAGCAGCATAAGTGGAGCGGCGGTACTGTCGAGGGCGCGAAGAAGGGCGTGGGGGTGATCCAGAACCAGATGCTTGTTGAGATCTAATGAACTCACTCAGTGTGTTTTGCACCCCCACTAAATTGTTCACTCAACATCATCACTTTCTCTTCTAAATGACGGTTCCTCTCTTTAGTTCGGCGATTTAACTCTGCCATTGAACTTAACTCATGGTTCAATTGGGTGACCGTCTCTCGTACATCTGGCTCCTGGCTGCCCCTGGATGTTGCTGTGGACTTGAACAGGTGCTTCAATTTCACCCCTTCTGAACCTAATCCATACACACATCCCCTTTTGTTTAAGTTGCCTTGCACCCACAGCTCCGTCTCAGAGGAAATTTCAGATGGCTCGGAGCTAGGATCTGTCGAGGATTGGGAATTCCTGATTTGTTTCCATTTCTGTTGATGCTCCATCTACAAAATAAGTTCAAAAATATTAAATGTTGCAGATCTAGTAACGTCGATGGAGTAAGAATATTTTAAACACGTAAACAAATAAATATTACTTACGTATATTTTTTCAGATTTTTTATCAACCCATGTGTTGTTCTGCTGATGTTGATGAGTGTCTTTAAATAGCTCTATTGCAGTCGGCTCCCTTTGAAGCTTCTTAGCCTATACAATATGCAAATAAATTGAAATAAGTGAGACTTTTTCGTACATTGCAAATTAGAACACATACAAAGTACAGAATGCAATAACTTGAAATAAGTAAGAGATCTTCATACTTACCAAACGTCTCTTTTGCTCACTAAATGGGATTGAACCACATGTATGCAAAGAAGGACCTAAACCATCCTGATCACTGTTCCGGTTCTTCTTTGCTTGTACACTCACCTTTTGAAAATTTTCGGAAGCCCAGTACTCTTGAAGTGACTTTCAAGTGCTGTCAGACAACCACAGAGACTGCTTGCCCCTTTTCCTTAGCTCCCCAAATGTATCCTTCAATCTACTAGCCCCTTTCTCCTCAAAGTTCCTCCTAATCTGGAAGTCATGCTCTGGAGCCCAATAGAAACGCTTCTATAAAATAAAAGTGAGAGCTAATTGTACAACTAAAGTTTAAACCTACATCCTACCACAGATCAGAGACCTGTTATACAACTTTATACTAGTTTATAATTGTAGACTACACATTAACCAAATGTTATATATTCTGTTGGGAGAGCTCATAACATATATAAGGACCTCACAATCATTGCAAGGTTCAATGAGAAATAAAAAGAAAGTGCACACAACGTTAATATTTGAAAATTGCCAAAGACATTACTGACATTACAATTCAGTTACCAATTAAGATTTCTAGTCAAGACTATTATTTAGCGATTAATTATCAACATTGTACGGATATTAAAAATTGATAAACAGCTTATTCTTGAGGCTTTCAATGAATGGCTTTCATTAAGGGGAGTATAATCAATGCCCAAGCTTTTGCTTTTGGTTTTCCCCTGAGAACCAATAGATTGGCTTGACAGGTTTATTGTCTACACACATATTGAATAGAGCTCAACAGGGACAAATGATAATATAAAATGGTTTCACAACTAACTATAAGGGTGACATTCAAAAGAAAGTGGACAACAATGACAACTTTCATTGTCGAGAGAATGAGAAGATGGAAAAGAAGAGGAATACAAAGAGGGCTATTACTTACTTATTTAGAAGAGAAGTCGTAAGACAAAGCTTGTGCAACATCTTTACTATCTCTGAATAATGTGCAACTGTTTCAGCTAATGCCTTCCTTTCGCTGGAGGGACCTCAACTACTAAAATGTGAGCAGTAGTAACACCTTTTTCACTCACCAATACTTGTATTAGGATATGTTTTTCCACCTGTGTAAATCGGACCCAAAAAAAGAAATCATCACAAGTCAACCTAACATTTTGATAACAGTTTAACATATCGATTCAAAAAGATCGAAGTAATTTGGAACTAAAAGGGGCACATCAAACAGGTTTTAGGCTTCAATAGACTGCATTTTATCAAATCCTAATTGTTTACCCTGTTCCACCTTAAAGTGCCGCAATGACCATTTTAAAGGGGGAAATGCTGCAACATCAGCCACGAAAGAATGATTTTTATGTCTTCACTTTTTTGGGTTTTCAATAACTTATATTATTTTATGTATGTTTTTTGCACCCTTATTAAATTATGCTAATTAGAAGGTTATAGAGTTGATTTTATGAAGTAACAGTAGCAACATTGTCTGGTGAATTTTTCGAAAAACTTACTACCATAAGCCACAATTCAATTGCTGCATGAGCATGATTCTAAAATACCGCACGTACGATCACTATCACAATTAAAATCATAGTTTAAATCCTCAGGTTATAAAGACAACATTACAGATTAGACTGATGCATGTTTTACTAAAAGTTTAAAAGGATAAAGCAAAACTGTATATCATCAATGTTTGAGATAGAGCTCCAAGATTATCTCACAGAAGGAGGTGAATCACTCATTAGGTGCATGTCGAACTATTCTGAAAATGCAGTTGAAGTTGAGTTGAGTGCTGGTTGTAAGTTATAACAACGACCCAATCACCATTACTAGGTTTATTATCACCATGTCAATATTCTTCTCTTTCGCAACCCTTCATGCAGCTTCCATAGCTAATGTTTTGGCAAGTATGTACCATGTCTTATCAAGATCGATGACAAACATAATGTAAATTTGTTAGATAGAAATTGATATGAATCGACTAAAGAGTAGCCAAGGGATCTACTGTGTGTTATGAAAGAGATTTCAAGTCAATTAATGAACAAATTGAATAGAATATACCAAGAGCAATAATGACACACTAGTTTTTTAGTCTCTGATCATCTATCTTACTCAAGTCAAACGTCTGTTTGAGCAATAGCAACACTAGTTAATAAAAGAGAGGACAATAATAATATCGCAAATGTCACTCCCATGGGCAATCAAATAAATCAGAATATAGCTCCAAGCAAATGTACAGAACTTTGATTCCTTACAAAAATCTGGATTAGAATACCAATTTTCATCACCCGCCACATTCGTAGTTCAAACTTTGTCATTGTGTATGACTGTAGTTGTTAAGGACTTCAAAACCACTCTTGTAATTGTGGCAAAAGTTTGCGTAGGAATTGAGAACATTAAGTGTTCCCTTCACTTTTGGATCAAGCAACTCCGCCTGAAATGAGAGATTGAGTGAGCGAGTCTAGATATTAGATAACTAGGATTGTCAACAAAGATAAGAGGAATTTTCGAGTATGAATTGGTAATGTCAATTCTGTGGCTATAGATGATTCATGATGACTCAAATCAAGCATGTTTAAGATTCAAGACATAGGAGAGTAGCTCAAATAATACAAGGTTAATTATTGCTTGATGAAAACGAGAAGTGTTGGAATGTTAATCTTACAAAAAGCTCATTCCACTAGGACACATGCCGGGAAATCTTCAGTGTTCCTCTTGTTGACCGAATTTAACGGTCACATTCAATCACATTAACTAGACTAATGATGCATTAATCTTGCATTAACTATCTTATCAGTTTGTAAGGCTTGGTGCCATTATAAGAGATCAGATCAGAAGAAAGATAGGACGCACTTGAACACAATATTACAATTCTCTTTGCTCTCTCACGCTAATTCTACCATCTATTGGAATTGGATTTAGGGTGTGGTGTTTTCTGGTGACTCCAGTAGCTACCAAATTGTCAGTTACAGATTTTGAGAAGAATACTACAGTCAGATCCTGCATCAAGGTTAGTCCTACTTATTCTTATAGTGGTATCAGAATCTGGATTGTATGTTTTTAGCCCCGTCTGATTCGATTAAGACTGATTTCTGTTAACATATTATCTGATTTGCAAACTTATCAAGTATCAAACTTAGAATCACCAGAACCCTAAACCCTTAACTCGCTGTTCATGCTAGACCCAAACCTTAAACCTCGGCTAACCCCCTTTTTCATAGCTCCAACGCCTTCTGCCATATGGGCGGCGGTGGTGGCGAAAGTAAGTCCACCCAGCCAGGGCCTTTAGTGGCCCACCGGAACAAACCCAGAAACCGCTAAAACCTCGTTAAAAAATGAAGAAAGAGAACACGTCAACTCACCCATTAGAACTGCCTAGAGGAGGTGGTGCGCGTGGGCTATACACCACCGATGAAGATGACTTCGGTTGTTTTCTTCCACCAGTTGGCATACAAGCTTGCCGATCTACGTCCTCCTATTAAAATATACTAAAAAAAACTGACAAAGCGGCGCATTAGGTGCACGCGCCGCCGCCAGAGTGGCGCGTTGGGCGAATGGAAGGCACCCGGTGAAATGTCGGTGGCCGATCTACATGACGGTAGTGATAGTCTCGTCGGCCGAAAAGTACATAAAGGTCGGAGCCTTGTCACATGGGATTGTGGTGTCATCATATGGCTGGTTTATGTGGCGGTTTTTGAAGGAATCAGTCGACGGGTTAGATGTTTGTGATTAGGGTGTGGAAAAAACCCGAAACCGAAAGCCGAACCAAAAACCTGAAAAAAACCGAATAGAAAAACTGGTTAGTTGAACAATTTTTTCAAAAAAATCAGCTCAGATAACCGAAACTACAAAAAAATTCAGTTTTCAGTTACGGTTCGGACAATTTGAAAATTTGGTTAATCGGCGGTTAGCCGAATCGAAAATAATTTTGCTTTTTTAAAAAATTATACGTAAAAAATAAACAAATTAGGAAAGAAAGTGCACTTTTTTATTATTTATAAATAGTAACCAAAGTTTAATTTTTATATAAAAAAATTAAACATAAAAAAATGAAAAATGTAGGTAAGAAAGTAAACTTTTTTATTATTTGTGAACGGTTAACCGGTGATCGAACTGAAAAATCAGTTAACCAAATTTTTTCGCTCGGTTACGGTTCTGGTTTTGGACAAACCAAAATTTTTGGTTAACTGAAAAAAGGTTAATGAAATTTTCGGTTTGATTATGGTTCGAAATTTTTTGGAACCGAAAAAATGGTTAACCAATTTTTGGTTAATGGAAACTCCAGTTATCCAGTTTTGCACGCATCTATTTGAGATAACACCGAAGCTTTCAAGGGACAAGGCACGCAGCGATGTGGTGTGGTGGTGATAGGGAGGTCTCGAATGAGTCCTGAGACCAATACTCAGACCGAGGGATCTAAGAGTTAGAGTGAGAGAGGGTGTCGAGGGTTTTAGAGAGAGAGAGAGAGATTGCTTTTAAAGAGAGAGATAGAGGCTCCAAATTAAATGAGGTGGAGGTCAAAGAAAGGGGGGCTCTCGGGTATTGATTAGGGTTTTATTCAAATTTTTTTATTTTGGTTATTTTTGTTTTAAAATAATTATCAAGATTATTAGTCATGGCATGATTTCTAGCTAAATATGATATTGTACAAGTTGATATGGTTCATGCACAAGTTCATATAAGTTGAATTAAGATTTTGAATTAGTTTTACTTCACAAAGCATGAACTCATTATATAAAGGTTAATATGTTTAATGTCGCATATAAATTCATTTTATATCTGCATCAACTTGAAATTTTCATGCCAAGTGACCTGTAAATAATCAGTTGGATTGGAGTTATATGAATTTGTTTCATATATAAAATGAGTATGTATAATGTAAATTTGTTCTATTCGAATTCAACAAATATCTATGTGATTTTTAGATCCCCCTTGGTCTATAAATGAGTATATTTTACAAGTTATATTATATAAATATATTTTATATAATATTCAGTTACATGGATATATTTCATAATGGTCTGTTTATTTTAATAATTTTATGTAATTATTTTTTTATATCTGCTAATGCATGAGCAAGCGTAATTGTTTTGCCCTTGCTTTATTTAATAAAAATGTTATATTTGTTTCATGAAATTTAAATTTGCAATATTATATGAATATGTTTTATATAATTTGTGAATTTTACGTTGAATTTTTTTCATTTCATTCAAAATCTGATATTACATGGATTTGTTCTATTGCGATTAAAATTTTGGATATGATTCATGTTACAAATTAGGCTTTGTTCGATTACGTGAATATGTTTCATGTCAATCATCAATTGGTAGTGTTGTATAAATGTGTTCTATATACACATACGAACTACATGAATTGTTGTAAATTTGCTAGATTCTGTGAGCAATATTACCTTGCCCAAATTAGTGAATATGAATTCGCTTCATGTTTCCTGCTAATTATGTTATTTGGCAACATTTTATGAATTCGTTTTATGAACTTAAATTTGTGATATTATAAATGTATTTTATAATTTGCGAGTGAAATTTAAATACATATCAAGTAAGTTATAATTATATAAATATGTTTTATATAACACTATACTACTTGGCCTTTTAAGAAATCTATTTGTAACATCTTACAACAAATATGTTTCGTAATATCATTTTATTTTATTATATAAATGTGCTTTATATAATAATATGAATTTTCTGGTTGATATGTCATTAAATAGAGTTTTGAATGACAAATTTATAATTATATAAATTTGTTTTATATAACATAACCTCATGTAAATTTGTTTTACATGATTAAGTTGAATATCTTTGTGATATTTCTAAATGTATTAATTAGTTTAACAATTGAGTACTCCATAAGTTTTGTTTTATGAAAAAAATGTGGTAATTAAATTATAAAAATTTCGAATTCATGTTTGTATGCGATAATTATGAGCTTAGCGAAATGTTCGATCATGCGACATGAATGATGGAGTTTTTGATAATTTAATTATTTAAAAATACATACTGTCCATCATTTAAATACATAGTTCTAGATATGGCAATTAAAATATGGCTGGTGATTTGTTTATCAACGAAAAGTTGGATATCACTAACTATGAGACATAGTGTTAGAAGATTTAGTTTCGTCTGAACGTGCGTAGAGTATTAGAACACTTGACGGCTTCTAAGCCTCCTAGAATGGCAACGATGGTATTGCTAGTGAGCAGTATTTAGAAAACTTAAAGGCATACCAAAAATGATTCGAAAATTGATCGATCAACATGCAACACTTTATTGTATTGCATCAATCACAATCTAGTAAGGGAATTGAAAGTTATCCCACTATTAAGTACATGTGAGATTAGCTTTGCATCAGGTTCATCCTGACTCATTTCATCTTGAAGTCTGGACCTAAGGTTGGTATTGCAAAAGAGGGAAAAAAGGCTAAGGGAGATATAGAGATGCATATAGCACGTGTGAAGTGTTGTGACTGTAATAACCCAACCCTAACCCATATTTATTTATTTAAATCATATTTATTTATTTAATTAATTATGTTTATTGATTTAATCAATCATGGTTATTTGTTTAACCAAATCATGTTTATCAATTTATATACTTAATCAAATTACCTTATGTCATTTAAATTTTTTGCTTTCATTTATCATATTTAATCATCCCAATTGGAGGATATTTTATTTGGGTCCTATTTTACAATTCAAGTTTCATTAATTATTAATTCAGATGTTGTTTATTGTTAATTCAATTTTCGTTGATTGATTAAATTTCAGGTGAATCGATAATAGGCTTCGATAATTGTGATTGAGCGTTAAATTATTTTTCATAACGTCACAAAATTTTAAGTTTTACCTACGTAAAAACTTGGGCTGAATTCATTTATTTTGGCCTAATTCATTGCGCCCAAAATTTGGGCCCAATTTCTAAATTATGTTTATTTATTTAATTATCTCATGTTAAAGATTTTCTCAAATTTATTTATCACATTTAATCATCCCGGTGAGGACAAATTTATTTGGGCCCTCACTTGGCAATTCGGGTTTTATTTATTTATTTAATTATTAACGAAAACTTTGGAAGAATTGATAGTAGGCCCTAACAAGTTTAATCTAAGTAATTTATTTTGTTTCCATAACATTACAAAAATTTAATTTGAAGTCACGCAAAAATGTTATCGTTACGGGGTGTTTTATTTCCGAACCGAACTTATTTCTGGCCCAATTTGAAGCCCAACAAGTTTGTATGATTACCGTAGCTAATAATCATGATTTAAGCTTAATCATGGTTAGTAAAAAGCAACTTTTTGAGCTATATATTTAGCCAAGTGTAGATAAGTCAAGAAAATACAACCAAGATTTCAACCCACTTCTCTCTCCTCTCTCTCTCTCTAGCTGGCCAGCCCCTTCCCTCCATGCTATTGTTGCTGTTTTGTGGTGTTTTTCGGCCAGCTAGGCTACTTTCGACCACCCCCCGATGCCCTAGTACCCCTAGCCACCAACCCCAATTCACAAAACCACCAAACATCACCTCCATCTTTACTTTCTTCAAGATCAAGTGAGTAACCTTAAGCTTATTTTCTTTGGATTATTGATTTTGATTCTTGTTTTATTATTTGATTATTGATCATGATATTTTGATAAGAAACAATAGTTATTTTGGTGTTTTAAATAGTTGATTGAGTTGGAGCATGTTAGGGTTTGGGGTTTTCCATGATCATACTAGCTTGAGTTAAAGTATTAGATTTTGATTGGTTTATCTTTGATTTGGTAATTTTTAAACCTATTGATGATGATGATGGTGTATTTGGTGATCTTGGGATGCGATATGGATGCTTTATGTTGGACATAAGCTAGGATTTTAGCAAGTAATGCATGGTTTGGAATAATTTTGACATTAAGCATGTTATTTGTGTATATTTGATAGAGAAATAAATCTTTGATGTGTAGGATTATAAAGTGAAACTGAGTACGATAGTTTTGCATGATGGTGGGAGGACCAAAGCTTTGTTACATGATTTTAGGGATTGATTTTAGATGAGGAATTGTGCGAAAAGAAAGGAGAAAGCCTTGACAGTGAAGGTTAGAAAATTTCAAAAAATTGGGCAATGTTTAGGATTAAACTGGCAATAATTGACCCACTTAAAAATTATGATTAGATAGTTCAGTGTGTTAGCTTTCAAATGCCTTTTGAATCGCCTTAATCTGAGTTCTGTGGACAAAGTTATGGCTGTTTTGCTAGAACTGTGCAGATTTAACTAAAAATAGATACACTTGTGTTCTAGTCCCATTTTGGGAATCCTATTATGGGAATCATATTTTGTGTTGCAAATAAAATTTTTTTGAGGCTTCTTAATCTTTCCATATTGGGATTTTATATCTCTATTTGAGATCAAGGGTGAAAGTTATGAATTTTTGAAATGAACTAACCTGCTTTGGTGCAAATTAGGCTGTTATTACAATTTCTGTGCAGCGTATACTTGAAGGAAATTTCTAAAAATTTTATTGTAGATTTTCCAAATTATTTTTGAATTTTCTGTAAGATTTCATGAATTTTGGTTGAGTATTTTGAGTTTGGTGATTTTTGAGAGCATTTTGAGTAAATGTATAAAGAGCAACAATAAAGATTGAGTAAGATTGATCATGCACTCATTTTTTATATTTTGGACCAATAAGGTCATTTAAGGGAAAAATAAATATTCATAGACTTTCATGGAGCTTTTAACTTAACTAATGAGAAAGAAGAAGACAAGTATATAATTTGAGAGCTTGTTTATAAGCTTTGAATCAATTATGAATTTTACAAATAAAATACCAAGTTTAGTGAGCTTAATAGCTTCTATTGAGTTCAATAACTCATTGAGGTAGAATTCTATATCTAATGGATTTATGAATAAAATATAGAAAGTGGGAAGAATTTTTGACTCAGAAACCATATTTATCAGACCAAGTTATTGCGTTTTATGCTATTTTGAACCAAGATATATCTCTCTTAACCTCAAACCTCTATTACTTACTCAGTTCAGAATGTATCAAATATATTTATCAAGCTAATCTAATGTACTTGCTGTTATCTTGAATCAATCTCTACATCAGCAAGCCTTAAACTCGTATCAGTAAGCTAATTCAGAAAAGGCCAAAACTACTCTCTCATTTATCACCATCAAGGCCTTTTCCTTTATAATCTTATTTATCTCATTGTGCTCTATTTCACTTTCATTTACTTTATATCAGATTTAATTACTTTCATTAATTCAGTTTTGAAGTTATATTGAAATACCCAAGTTATGTATATCATTTAATTACTCAACTTCTATTACACATACTTTTAATTACTCAATTATGTGAGTAAGGATCATTTATTGACTACACATACCTACAATGATATTTATGAAACAGAGTGGAGACCTAGTTATTGTTCCCTGTTATGCATAAGTTTTATCAAGTCACAGCATATTTATCAAATCAAAAACATGTTTTACAAGTCAGACTACATTCAAAAGATCCCAGGTACGTCCATTGCTTGTATCTTCAGAAAGTAGAACATGTTTATCAAGTTACAACTCTTAATGAGTTTATCAATGAATCAGTTTATACAGTAATTTATCATTTAACTTGTGACTCCGTCAGTTATCATCTATATGGTGTCAGCCCATCATTTACCCACGCGGTTTCAGGCTAACTCTTAATCGGAATGGCAAGTGTATACCTATGTATAGATCATATCATTGCAAGGGGTTCACATCCAGATAATAATGAGCAATTCAGTTTCATATTACTTTCATTTTCATTATTATTGCGAACTAAATGATTTGCAAAGGCGGGTACCCATCAGCAATGTTTCTACGCTCATTTTACAATATAGGAATGTATGTACTGAGTTTTAGCTCACGTTTTCAAATTGTTTTCACGTTTGCCATTTTAAGTGATGAAGTATCACATGTTTCTCCATTTAGCAAGCCCTTTTAGAAGTCATCAGATGCTCACCGTTGATTCAGCATAGCATGAATGTCGGGATCAACCTCAGGGTCAAGTTGGGTCTATATTTAATATATTTGTGTAGTGTGGAGTGCAAGTTTGCACATGGTATGATTAAGTGGGTTGTATTGAAGTTGAACTATTATGGATGTTAGTCTTGGAGTGTTTTAGTTTAATAGATATTGTGATTGTGAACAGGAGTTGCAAGATTAAATGGTTTCGATGAGCCTCGTCCTTATCAGGATGGCGGTAGCGCCTTCTATCATTAAGTTTTCCGCTGCAGCTTTCCATAAATCATGTCATCAGTATTTTGAGGGCATTACAGTGACTGTAGAAATAAGTAACTCTATGCTTGGGATTGTCCGGAGCTGATTGAAGTACCTTCTTTCACAATTGCTCCTGAATAATATATGTGATCCCAAACATCAGTTGCCAACTATGATCCTTAGTGGATTGTAGACACGGGAGCAACCAAGTACATAGTTCATGATTGAGTTGATTTTGTGAACATTCTTCGCTACCCTGTGGGTTCACAAATTTTTGTTTTAGGTAACGACGATGAAGAAGATGTCCTTGAATTAAGGACATATCATCTAAAACTCCGTAAAGGGACTGCGTCTCTTCTTCACGATGCTATCTATGCACCTAGGATGTGATATTCCTTTGTGTCTTTTGTTTCTGAGATTAGTTTTTTTATCTTGTCTAGATGTCTTAGATATCGTATAGAATGACAATATATTTGGCCATGACACATTGAAAGGTGTGTTCAATATTTTGGACGAAATAGTTTTCCATCTTTGCCTCATTTTCGACTTTATTTTGAGCCATGCTCAACAAACTAACTAAATATGGTCTATGAGGATCGACTCATTAAGGCTAAGTTGTCTATGTGTGAGTCAAGTTTAACTAGGAAAGCAACTATAAAGTCTTTTGGTAAGGCTTCGAGGGCATCAAGTCTCTTAGAGTCCATTCACAGCAAATGTACCTATTATCTCACTGCTATTAAACACTTAATGTGTTCACACACCTTATAGTGGTAATAGAGACTCGATTGGAACAAAATATTAGAACTCTTCGAACCAATTGAGATCGTGAATATCTATTGAATGAATGAATTCTCGCAATGTCGACTTTCTTGAGGATGAGTTCCCAAACTTTTGGCGAAATTTAAAGAACATCTCAAATTGTATGAGTTACAACAAGGCCTTTAACCATCTCTCGATGAGGGGGAGGATTTGAATTCTCACTAAGTTACCGAGGATGGTACACTTTCCTTATTTGATAGGAATGATGAAGGTTTATCTGTTAAGGATAATGAAATTTGCCCTCAATCTCTAAATGTTGAGGAGAGTAAATTTTGAGGGGATTCAATATGAAAATGAGGTTTGTCCTCGATCTCCTGTTCTTGAACATGCAGTTAGTCTACATGTTCAAAATCTCAAATGGATAGTGGGAGTAATTCTCTCTGTGCTCTTGGTCTTATGCCTCTTAGAGAAAGGGGGATGGATTCTTGGTCTTATACCTCTTAGAGAAAGGGGAAGTGATTCCTCATCTAGAGAGACAAATAATGAAGGTCTCAGGATCCAAAGGAGTAGGCATGAAAGAATTCCTTGACGATATTTATAAATTAAAGAGGAAATATTCTTATACACTTCCTTGGAAGTTGAGGAATCTACTTTTTGTCAAGAGGCAATTGATTCATCAGATCACAAAGAGTGGATGGATGCCATGAGGGATGATATGGACTTAATTGTTGATCTTTCACCTCAACATAAGTCTGTTGAAAATTAGTGAGTTTTCCATATAAAACGTTCGGATGAGACCATTGTATGTATGTCAAAGGATCAATAGGGGATTTTATTTCTTACCCTGTATGTTAGTGACATACTGCTAGCTGGAAACAACTTAGACTTAATCAAAGCTACGAAAAACTGGTTGTCCTATGTCTTTGAGAGGAAGGACATGGGTGAAGTTATGTATGTGTTAAGAGTGGAAATAATCTGAAACTATCCCAAGAAGCATACATCAAAAAGGTCTTGGAACAATGTTGAATTTATAATTCTAAACCGTAGATACTCCAGTTGAGAATGGTCTAACCTTAAGTCTTGATCAATGCCTTAAAACAGATAATGAAATAGAGACAATGAACGGTGTCTGATAATTCATATTTTATATATAACTTTCTCCTTCATTTTATCTACTTTTAAGTCTTTGAAATATATTTTTATGAGTAAATAATGCATATTTTATGTAATTTTCAGGTAAAAATAAAACAAAAGAATTCGGATGCAGAGCTGATCAAGTTGATTTGAATTTGTCCGAGTTCCCGCAAATGCAAAGCTCATGGACCAAACTCAAAAGCCCAAAAGAAAGAGAAAGTAGAAAAAACCATAAAATGGTTTGTTTGGGCCTGTGCACCGCGGCCCAGTCTTGACCGGCCCAGCTCTTCCTCTCCTCACTCATCTTTCTTTCTGGACCTGTAAGCCAGCAGCCCAGCTGAGCTCCCCCCTAGCCTCATCTTTCCCCCCTTGCTTCTTCTCCCCGTGTGGGCCTGTCCTGGCGAGGCCCAACCAGAACCCAGCGCCAGCCTGAAGCGTCTCATTCTCCCTTCCCCTCACTTCAGCTCTCCCAAGCTCCATCTGGGCCTATTCTTTTCTAGCGGCCTAGCAACTTAAGCCTGCCTCCAGCTTTCCACCTCAGCCCACCAGCTCTAATTCAGCTTGCATCCAATTATTTCAGCAGCCAAGACATGGTTTTTGCAAGCAACGCCAAGTGACCTAGTCAAAGCTAATTAATTTTTGATTAATTCTATGCTTATAACTAGCCATAACCATGCATGTAACATCCCAAATTAATTGAAATTAATTTTCATTAATTTTGGGGTATCCAAAGGGGTTGGTTTTCTACTATAAAAGGGGCCATAGGTTGAAACATCCATACACACACATTCATCCACTCTCTTGCTCAAGCATCTTCTTATTCTTCCATCTTTCATTTTTCTAGAGAGAATCTTTGTAAGACAAGATTATTTGGGTTGAGGGGTTAAGAAGAAAATAAGCTTCGCTAGCTATTTTTCTCTTCTTTTCTCATCTCATTTGTGAGTCAAATTTGAGAGTTTACACTAAGTTTCATAATTTTGTGTAATTGAGTATAAGGTTTGGACATAGGAAGTGAAATATACCAATTTCAATACTGTTTTCACTACCTATGGCCGGCTAAACTACTCATTCTAGGATTAGGATAGATCCTTGGTAATAATATTATTTTGCTAATTTCTTATGGGGTTATATTTGTCTCTTTTGCATAATCTTGAGTTTACATTTAATCATCATCTACTCATGCATTTTAATACTAATGTTTAATCATATTGATAACACTAGTTTAATTTGCTATCTCAAATGAATATTAGACCTTGTAGGTTAATATGATGGTTATATAATTGGGCTTAAAATTATAATTGTTTAAATTGAATAATTTATGCTAGAAATTAGATGAGTTATGTCTAGAAAGAATAATTCATGCTAAACCACTAGATAAATTATGTCACTTTATAATTATAATCATCTTTTTAATTTATGACCTAATGTTTGTAGCTTAGGTTGAACAAGAGACAAATTGAATCCCCATTTGAAGTAGTAATCAATATTGGCATCAAAGGTGAAATCCGAAGTCTTAGATTTTTCTCCTATTTGAATTCTCTCTACTTTAATACTCACTTACTCTTCTTTTGTTCCTTAAATTATATTGATAATCGAACTCATAAAATTGTGATTATTCTTTATAATCGGAAAAGTTTAGTTTAAAAATCACTATTGTTCCTCATGGGATCAACACCCTAATACTCGCTAGTATACAATTAACCTTGTGGACTTGCAAGTAAAAAGGGTTTTAAAACATAGAACATAAAATCCACACCAAGTTTTTGGCGCCGTTGCCGAGGAATGAATTGTGATTTTTGAATTTTATTTTCCTTTTATTTTTTGATTTTTTTTTCCCCCTTCCCCGCTAATCTAACAATTTTATTTATTTCTCCGCCCCTCTCCTTTTTATTTTTATTGTTTCATTCCCCAATCTCTCCTAATCTAACCATTTTATTTTTGTTCTTCCCGCTCCCTTCTAATCTAACTATTTTTCTTTTTGTTATTTCTTTATTGTACCTAATCTAACAATCTAATCTATTTTTTTATTTTCTTTAATTTTGCTTTATTTTGCTTTATTTATTTTATTTATTTTGTTATTTTCCCCCTTCCCTTGGTTCTTACTTTTATTTTTTATTTTTTTTCCTCTTCTTATTTCTCCCTTCTTATCTCTCTTTTCTTTTTTCTCGTTTATTTTGTTTGGTGGTTATTATTGTGGTAATTTCATTATATTCTTTTTGTTGTTTGTTGGTATATGTTTGGTAGACGTTCTTTGTGCTTAGATCTTGAACCGTTTAATCCTGAAATTGAACGCTCTCTTCGTGAGATAAGAGCTAAGAAATTAGAATCTAAGAACAAGATGGCTGAAGGACAACCAACCCCACCACCTAAGCAACTTAAGGAATATTTCACTCCCGCCACTTATAACTCACCAACAAGAACTCGTATGCCCACTGTTACGGTGCCATTTGAGATTAAACATTCTCTTATCCAAATACTTCCGTCGTTTTATAGGCTAGAGTTTGAAAATCCTTTCAAGCATGTTGATGCATTCTTAGAGATTTGCTCTACTATGGTTTTAAATAATATCTCTGATGATGCTCTTCGCTTGCGGCTTTTTCCTTTTTCTTTAAAAGATAAAGCTAAAGTTTGGTTAGACATTAAGACCAATATCATCACTTGGGATTAATTACAAAAGGAATTCTTGAAAAAAAATTTCTCCATTGGTAAACTGACTGTCTTAAGACGTGCTATAACCACCTTCTCCCAAAATAAAAATGAGCAATTGCATGAAAGTTGGGAACAGTTTAATGAGTTGTTGCCATGTTGTCCTCATCATGAGGTTCCTATGTGGTAACTTGTCCAGAGTTTTTACTCTGGTTTAGATGAGCATAATAGGCAGATGGTTGATGCATCATGTGGTGGTAGTTTTTTGTACAAAACTCCTGAAGAAACTTGGGAATTATTTGAACACTTATGTGAAAATTCACACTTGCATGCTACTTCCTCACATTCTGATTTGCCTAGGCAATTGGGAAGTAAAGGGGGGATTTATGAGATTTCACATTCAATTGACCTTTCTAGTAAAGTTGATACTTTAGCTAAGAAATTTGATCAATTGTTGTGCATGAACAAAGTGTCTAATGCCCCTTCTGTGCAAGATGTGTATTCGATTTGTGCTAGTCCTATGCATGCTTCTGCTGAATGTCCATGTATTAGTAAGTCTGACTGTATGACAAAACAAGTAAATGCTGCCCAAGGATTTTCTTCATCCAACAACCCTTATTCTAATACCTACAATCATGGTTGGAGGAATCATCCTAATTTTTCATGGAGGTCTCAGAATGTTGAGAATCCTCAGACCCAGTCTAGTAGACCTACCCCTCCTGATTTTCAAAACCAGAGATATGCTCCTCCCTCTTCCCATCAAGCTCTATCTGGGAGCTCTGATATAGACAAGGTAATTTCTAACCTTGGAACCTTGGCCTCTATTGTGCAAAATATTGATTCTAAGGTCCAAGGCATTGAGTCTAAAATGCATATAGTTGACTCTCACTCACAATCTATAGCTAAATTAGAAATCCAACTTGAGCAACTAGCCGTAGCTGTAGGTAAAAGAGAAGAAGGAAAACTTCTGAGTCACCCTATTCAGAACCCTAAAGGCCAGCAATTTGAACAATTGAAAGCTGTAATGGTTCTTAGGAGTGGTAAAGAAGTAGACAATAAGGTGAGTGAGAAGAAACATAATAAAGATGAAGGACTTAAGACCATGAAGAGTGATCTTGAGATTGAAAAAGAGAATGACCTATCCCCCTATCCTGTTGTGTCTGACCCCATTGTGACATATGAGCCAAGGGTTCCTTACCCTCAAGCTTTGGATGCTCCATTCCCTTCCAAGAAAGACAAGCAAAGAGATGACATCCTAGAGACCTATAAGCAAGTTAAGATCAATCTTCCCCTCTTAGAAGCGATTAGACAGATCCCAGCCTATGCTAAGTTCCTTAAAGGCATGTGCACTTTTAACAGGAAATCTAAAGATGACAAGTCTAAAAAGGTTCTTCTAAGTGAACAAGTGAGTTCAATTCTGAAATGTGATACTCCCCCTAAGTTCAAAGATCCCGGTGTCCCTACCATTTCATGTTTTATTGAGAATCACAAAATTGAAAGGGCGCTTTTGGATTTGGGTTCTAGTGTCAATTTGATACCATATTCTGTTTACTTAGAGTTGGGATTAGGTGAACTGCAACCTTCCAACTGTACTCTTCAACTTACTGATAGGTCGGTTAGGACTCCTAGGGGGCGAATAGATGATGTCTTGGTGCAAATTGATAAAGGATTCTTTCCTGTTGACTTTGTTGTATTGGACATGGACCCCAGTCATGCTTCTAAGCAAATCCCTCTTATTTTAGGACATCCCTTTCTAGCCATAGCTAATGCTACCATTAACTGTAGGTCAAGAATCATGGATGTCTCGGTCATAAACATAAGGGTGAGGCAGCTTTTGCTCAACCTGTGTTTGAAAATGAATCTGAATGCTTCTTTGTTGAGGTGATTGATGAGATGATTGAAGAAGCTTTGCCTGCTATTTTGAGTAGTGATCCCTTGGGAATCCGTCTTTCCCATGAGGATTTGAGATTGTGTGATTTAGGAAGTGCAATAGATGAGATGGATTCTACTCTTGATCTTGAGCCTTCCTCTTGGGTATCTACTTATAAACCTCTTCCTCCTTTGGCTAGTTCTCCTATGCCACCTTCTGTTGTATCTCCACCTAAACATGAGTTAAAACCTCTCCCTGATTCACTCAAGTATGTGTTTTTACTCCCCAAAGAGACCCTACCTATTATTATATCTTCTCTTCTATCTTGTGATTAAGAGGAAGAGTTGATTCATGTTTTGTCTGATCATAAGGGTGCTATTGGATGGTCGGTTGCTGATTTGAAAGGGATTAGTCCCAAAATTTGTATGCACAGAATTCATTTAGAGGATGGTGTCAAACCTGTTAGGCAAATGCAATGTAGACTGAACCCCAACATGAAAGAACTTGTCTAGAAAGAAGTAGTTAAGCTCTTAGATGCAGGCATTATCTATCCTATTTCTGATAGTCAATGGGTCAGTCCAGTTCAAGTAGTCCCTAAGAAATCTGGCATAACTGTGGTTAAGAATAATGAAGGTGAACTGATTCCTACTAGACAGACCACGGGATGGAGGGTGTGCATTGATTATAGGAAATCGAATTCTGTCACAAGAAAGGACCATTTTTCCCTCCCATTCATTGATCAAATTTTGAAAAAAATTAGTGGGATAAAGTTTTTATTACTTTTTAGATGGTTATTCTGGTTACAACCAAATACCTGTCTATCCTGAGGACCAAGAGAAAACCACATTTACATGCCGGTTAGGAACCTTTGCTTATCTGAGGATGCCTTTTGGGTTGTATAATGCACCTTCCACATTCTAAAGATGTATGATGGCCATATTTTCTGATTATATTGATAATTTCATGGAAGTGTTTATGGATGATTTCTCTATTTTCGGTTCTTCCTTTGATGTGTGCCTTGCTAATCTATCCATTGTGCTGAAAAGATGTAAAGAAGTGAATCTTATTTTGAGTTGGGAAAAGAGTCATTTCATGGTCCAAGAAGGGATTGTATTGGGACATAAAGTGTCGAAAAAAGGGATTGAGGTTGATAAAGCCAAGTTGATCTGATTTCTAATTTGCCTGTGCCTTCTTCTGTGAAGTAAGTCAGATCTTTCCTTGGTTATACTGGTTTTTATAGGAGATTTATTAAGGATTATAGCAGAGTGGCTCGCCCACTTACTAATCTTCTTACCAAAGATGCTCCTTTTGTGATTGATGAGTCTTGTGTACGAGCTTTTGAGAAGCTTCGATCCTTGTTAATGTCAGCCCCTATTGTGCAGCCTCCTGATTTTTTTTTTTTTTGCCATTTGAGATCATGTGTGATGCATCTAATTTTGCTATTGGGGCTGATTTGGGTTAAAGGGTGAATAGAATGCCTCATGTCATTTGCTATGCTAGTAGAACTCTAATTGATGCCCAAAAGAATTATTCTACTACTGAGAAGGAGTTGCTAGCTGTGGTATTTGCACTTGATAAGTTCCGTCCATACCTTTTGTGTTCTAAAGTGATTGTGTTTACTGATCATGCTGCATTAAAACATTTACTGGCTAAAAATGACACTAAACCAAGACTCATTAGATGGATTTTGTTGCTCTAAGAGTTTGATATTAAAATAAAAGATAGGAAAGGTTCTGAAAATTCTGTTGCAGATCACTTGTCTAGAATCTTTACTGAGTATACTGATGACTCAGTTGGATTTTCTGACCACTTTCCTGATGAGCAACTATTTGCTGTGTCACATGCCCCTCTCTCTTAGTTTGCCCACATTGTGAACTACCTCGTCACTAGTAAGATTCCTCCTCACTGGTCCAAACAAGAAAAAGATAGGTTCTTCTCATAGGTAAGACATTACAATTGGGAAGATCCTTATCTTTTCAAACATTGCCCTGACCAAGTGATACGTAGATGTGTCCCCGAGAGTGACATTCATAGTATTCTTACCTTTTGTCACTCTTATGCCTGTGGTGGTCATTTTGGAGGTCGTAGGACAGCTGCTAAAGTCCTACAAAGTGGGTTCTTTGGGCCCACTCTATTTAGAGATGCTCACAAATTCTGTCTTGCTTGTGAGCGTTGTCAACGTACGGGTGCCCTATTCCGTCGTGATATGATGCCCCTTTCCCCTATTCTGATTATTGAAATATTTGATGTGTGGGGCATAGATTTTATGGGTCCCTTTCCCCCATCTTTTGGTTTTGTATACATATTGGTTGCTGTTGATTACGTGTCAAAATGGGTGGAAGCTCAGGCTACTAGAACCAATGACCACAAGGTTGTGCTTAAGTTTGTAAAAGAGTGTATTTTCTGTCGATATGGTACCCCTAGAGCTCTTATTAGTGATGGAGGGAGTCATTTTTGTCATCGATCTTTTGAGGCTTTGCTTAGAAAGTATTCTGTGACTCATAAAGTAGCTACTCCTTATCACCCTCAGACTAGTGGTCAAGTTGAGGTAGCTAATCGTGAAATTAAGTCTATCCTTGAAAAAACGGTTCGACCTGATAGAAAAGACTGGTCTTTGAGATTGCATGATGCTCTTTGGGCCTATCGTACTGCTTATAAGACTCCCATTGGGATGTCTCCTTACCGACTTCTTTTTGGTAAGACTTGTCACTTGCCAGTTGAGTTAGAACACCGTGCTTTTTGGGTTATCAAAGCCTTTAATTTTGATATGAAACAAGCAGGTTCTAACCGTAGGCTTCAATTGAATGAGTTGGATGAATTGCGTAATGAAGCCTATGAGAATGCTAAGATTTATAAAGCCAAAACCAAAGCTTTTCATGATAAAATGATTTCTCGTAAATCGTTTCAACCTAATCAAAAGGTTTGGCTTTTTAATTCTAAGCTTAAACTATTTCCTGACAAGTTGAGATCTAGATGGGATGGTCCTTTTGTTGTCCAACAAGTGTTTCCCTCTGGGGCAGTCCAAATTTTGGATCCCCAAGATGGTCGAGTTCTCATGGTTAATAGTCAACATTTAAAACCTGTTGTGACTCATGATTTTGGCCCTGGTTTGATTGAATCCATCAACTTGGTCGACCCTGTTTACTGTGATTAGTGAGGTGGGCATTGTCTGGCTGAAGACATTAAACTTAGCGCTTGTTGGGAGGCAACCCAATCTTTTTAGGTTGGTCTTGGCTGTGAAGGCGCTTTGGGAGTGTGATTGCTTAGCTTACATGGAAACAACTTTCCTCGTGCTATCAGGTTGTATTGCTCTTTTCTCCATTTTCCTTTATCTTATTGTTTTCTACATTGAGGACAATGTGAGGTTTAGATGTGGGGGGAAGGCAAAATGACAATGAAAATTTTGAGAAAGATTAAACTCCAAAATTTATGGGTGAATTTGATTTTAGGAAGAAATTGAGTGTCCTAATTCTGCATGTCTTATTCCTATCATGTGAATTTGATTCATGTGAACCATATTCACTAGAGACTATTTCTAGCTTTGACTAGTTAGAGGCCAAAATTTTTACTGTGCTAATGTCACTATGTAGTCGATTTTGAGTATGAGATGTAACCCCATTTACAATGTCATGATGAGTAGTCGATAAGCATTGAGTTTCCTATTGACTTTTCAATCAAAAAAAGAAAAAAAGAGAAAAAGAAAGAAAATCAAATAAATGAAATTAATTGAGTTCTAATTTCAGTACCAATATTCACGTCCTATCTATATCCATATCTTTAATTGCCTGAATATATACTAAGTGCTTATCTACGTGTTATCTTTATTCATATCTTTGTCAACTCAAGAAAGCACATGAAATCAAGTAACTTCTGAAAATAAAAAGCTCAAAGTCTCAAAAAGAGAGAATAAACAAAAAAAATTGATTTGGCATTGGGGACTCGATTTTAAAAGTTTCTCTTGTGATTTTTATTATGTGGGGTGAAACTTTGTGCTTACGATTTGCTACATGGTTTTCTTATGTACTTAATTTGCTTGAATCTTGGCCTATTGACTTAGTTGGGATTGGAAATTTTTGATAATGAGTTGTGAATTGGTAGTGAATTGATATATGTGATTTGGAGTGGGCATTCATAGTTGGATCACTTGATTTTCTTACCTGATCTTATTTTTATCCTTCTTGATGGTTTGAATGAACATATGCATTGTAGTCATTCTTTGCTCGAGGACTAGCAAAGGTTTGATGTGGGGCAGTTGATAATTCATATTTTATATATAATTTTCTCCTTCATTTTACCTACTTTTAAGTCTTTGAAATATATTTTTATGAGTAAATAATGCATATTTTATGTAATTTTTAGGTAAAAATAAAACAAAAGAATTCGGATACAGAGCTGATCAAGTTGATTTGAATTTATCCAAGTTCCCACAAATGCAAAGCTCATGGACCAAGCTCAAAAGCCCAAAAGAAAGAGAAAGCAGAAAAAACCATAAAATGGTTTGTTTGGGCCTGTGCACCGCGGCCCAGTCTTGACCGGTCCAGCTCTTCCTCTCCTCACTCATCTTTCTTTCTGAGCCAGCGGCCCAGCTCAGCTCCCCCCTAGCTTCATCTCTCTCACCTTGCTTCTTCTCCCTGTGTGGGCCTATCCTGGCGAGGCCCAACCAGAACCCAGCGCCAGCCTGAAGCCTCTCATTCTCCCTTCCCCTCACTTCAACTCTCCCAAGCTCCGTCTGGGCCTATTCTTTTCCAGCGGCCCAGCAATTTAAGTCTGCCTCCAGCTTTCCACCTCAGCCCACTAGCTCCAATTCAGCTTGCATTCAATTATTTCAGCAGCCAAGACATGGTTTTTGCAAGCAACACCAAGTGGCCTAGTCAAAACTAGTTAATTTTTGATTAATCATATACTTATGACTAGCCATAACCATGCATGTAACATCCCAAATTAATTGAAATTAATTTTCATTAATTTTGGGGTATTCAAAGGGGTTGGTTTTCCACAATAAAAGGGGCTATAGGTTGAAACATCCATACACACACACATTCATCCACTCTCTTGCTCAAGCATCTTCTTATTCTTCCATCTTTCATTTTTCTAGAGAGAATATTTGTAAAACAAGATCATTTGGGTTGAGAGGTTAAGAAGAAAATAAGTTTCGCTTGCTATTTTTCTTTTCTCTTCTCATCTCATTTGTGAGTCAAATTTGAGAGTTTACACTAAGTTTCATAATTTTGTGTAATTGAGTATAAGGTTTGGACATAGGAAGTGAAATATACCAATTTCAATAGTATTTTCACTAACTATAGCCTGCTAAACTACTCATTCTAGGATTAGGATGGATCCTTGGTAATAATATTATTTTGCTAATTTCTTATGGGGTTATTTTTGTCTCTTTTGCATAATCTTGAGTTTACATTTGATCATCATCTACTCATGCATTTTAATACTAATGTTTAATCATGTTGATGACACTAGTTTAATTTGCTATCTCAAATGAATATTAGACCTTGTAGGCTAATATGATGGTTATGTAATTGGGCTTAAAATTATAATTGTTTAAATTGAATAATTTATGCTAGAAATTAGATGAGTTATGTCTAGAAAGAATAATTCATGCTAAACCACTAGATAAATTATGTCACTTTATAATTATAATCATCTTTTTAATTTATGACCTAATGTTTGTAGTTTAGGTTGAACAAGAGACAAATTGAATCCCCATTTGAAGTAGTAATCAATATTGGCATCAAAGGTGAAATCCGAAGTCCTAGATTTTTCTCCTATTTGAATTCTCTCTACTTTACTACTCACTTACTCTTCTTTTGTTCCTTAAATTATATTGATAATCGAACTCATAAAATTGTGATTATTCTTTATAATCGGAAAGGTTAAGTTGAAGAATCACTATTGTTCCTCGTGGGATCAACACCGTAATACTCGCTAGTCTACAATTAACCTTGTGCACTTGCAAGTAAAAAGGGTTTTAAAACATAGAACATAAAATCCACACCAATGTCCCTTAAAGTAGTGTTGTAGGAAGCTTCATGTAGGTCATGTTAAGCACAGGGTCTGACATTTGTTTAGTGGTAGGTTCGGTAAGTTGTTATCAAAGCAACCTAGGACTTGTTGATTGTTGAGCCGTTAAGAGAATCAAGCGCTACCTTCATGGTACTGCTGACCTAGTTTTTGCTACCAAGGAGGAGACCTCAAGTTGAGAGGATACTCAAATGTCAATTGGGGCGATAACCCAGATGAGTCTAGGTCAACATCATGATATGCCTTCACCCTGATTAGGAGAGCCATGTCATGGTGCAGTAATAAGCAAAACTACACAACAATGTCAGCTGTGGAGGCAGATTGTGTATCTTGTTACCATAGAGACAAAAAACATTGCCATCAGGTATATTTACACTAACAAGGTGATTATGTTCCATTGACTAAACCTATCCTGAGTGATGCGTTCAAAGCTCAGTGCTTAGATGTGTCTTGTGATGGATATGTTTTTTTGTAAATGAGCAACATGCTCATGAATTATTTTTGTGTGTTAGGCATATTGAAATATCACGGGCTTCTAATTTGGCATAGTCACATAGGACTGAATCATATTGCCACTAGGTGTGCAATAGTGATTACTCATAGTAGGAGTATATGAATAAAAGAACATAGTCGCCTTAGTAAGTCTATGATGAAACTCGAGGAAGTCGAATATGAAATAAGTTTTCATATTGAAGTCTTATAGCCGAATCTTGAGTGTTGAGGTTGACATAGATTGGTTCTTTTAGGCGAAAGCTAGACTTACGATTCGCATGTCATATAAAGTGATGTGCCCACTGAGTGGGAGTTATGCTATGACACACATTTCATACTGTGTGTGCTTGTAAGACGACCCATACATGGAGTGAAAATTGGCTTCCCTAGCTTGTCACTGTGTGACCTTATGGGCGATGACCCTTTGACTTAAAGTTATGATATGAAGTTGAAGCTTGATGATGCTACCTTTATATGTTTCTTAAGGGCCATGTTGTATACGGTTCAGCGAGAATACGTTAGGAAAGCAGTTAAACTAAGATAAAATTTCATGAACGTTTAAGGAAAAATCTATCCATCATCACGATATAAGTCGGGGTGATTATGTTGATGATGTTGATGATATATTATATGACATAATATATGATATAATCATATAATATATTATATGGCATAAAGGGACTACGTATGTCACTGGTGATGTTGATGATGATTTGGGGTATCGTATTTCATGAATGTGTTATGTTAGTTAGATGGTGACTTAACATAGCACTATTGGTTACTTTCTGGCTGCACTCCCATTCCCAATATGAGGCGTGAAGAGATTACTTGGCAGAGAGATGTATAACCGATGGTTTGAGTGACCGAGGGATAGCGGTTGACCGAATATAACGGTCACATTCAATCACATCAAGTGGGCTGTCATAAATAGATTAATGAATAATGATGTATTAGTTTTGCATTAACTGTCTGATCAGTTGCAAGACTTGGTGTCATTATAAGATATCAGATCGGAGGAAAGACAAGCAGCACTTGAACACAACATTACAATTTTCTCTCTGCTCTCTCACATTAATCCTAACATCTATTGGGATTGGATTTGGGGTGTGGCATTTTCTGGTGACTCTAGTAGCCACCAGATTGTCAGTTACAAATCGTGGGAAGCATATTGTAAGTAGTTCCTACATCAAGGTTAGTCCTACTTAGTCTTACACCTCTCTAGGACCAACAACCTTATGATGTGTTATATTGCAATTCTCCTAGTAATTGCATACCTATAGCCAAGTCCATTTATGCTTATTTTGCAGAAGACATAGGTAATGGAAGCTGACTAGTTAGTTAGATGTGTAACAGAATATATAGGTACTTAAAAAGCATTGTTCTGCATTCGACTTATATGTGCTGCATATGCCACCTCCATCTCAAGACAAGCTAATGTAAGCATAACAAGCTTGGTCTTTTATGACATGCATCAACAGAGTGACAGTTATCAAAGACAAATTAGGAAAGATGATGACCGCATGACATCAATGCAACAAAGAGAAAAAGACGTCAGAATAGTCCACCACAAAAAATTATGATATTGGATAACAAATTGCCGCTGGTTTACCAAACATTCAACGACCCCAAGAGCAACGAAACAGGAACGCAAAGTTATATCGGCTGAGGACAAAGACCATACTTTTAGAGGAAATTGATAGAAGGCGGATTCAATTCCTACTTGCAAATGATACTACATACAACAGAAAATAGCAAGCCATTTAATGTTGGCCAGTCATCGTTATTGCCTCTTATTTGCACATTGGGTCACATAATGAAAAAGCTCCAATGTACCAATTCAATTTAGTTTTTTCATTTGTAATCCAAAAAATCGATGGCTTACTAGTGTCCCCATACTATAAGCCTCACTTTTCAATGAGTATGTGTTCAGTTCGAGTGAGTTGAATGTCAAAAACCAAAATGGGGAAATTATTTTGTGGTACTTCATGAGAGGAAAGGAGGTGTGGATTCAGTCCTAATAGAGTGTGCAGAGGTCAACATATATTTCTCAAAATTACTAACAAGCATTATCGCACAAATTGACAAGTTTTGATGAATCTCAATAAATATACTTTGAATACTGCTTATTCATGTAGACATAAATAAATTGTCTCGTATGAAATAAATATAAATTGCGAATGTAGCATGCAACACTACATCCTTAAATAAAAAACTAAAGCAATGATACTAATAAAACATTTGAAGAGAAAGAAGAAGAATGAACCTAGGGTCTTTGACATCAAACATAATTAGACAAGTAGTTTGGAAAACACATGTATATTCATAAAAATAAGAGTCAAAAGAACTCTTATACATTAGATCAGCCTAACATACGCGAAGCTTCCCTCCTGCTGTTTTTAGGGCCAGTAAGTGCTTCGTTTTTGTCACATCACCTATGGCATTAAGTACAGGATGGGTATACCTAATGTAACCAAAATGCATAGTCAATCACATTTGTGCACACACACGGACATATTGAAGAGGAAAACTTAATTGGATCACGAGCAGTATTGACATAATAACCACGGTGGAGTAAAAGCTTGACGAGCCGTGAGGCAATGAAATCAGATACCTCAATTACACACATAACCTGCTTTTCCTTCCCACTATTTCCAACTTCAGTCATTATTACTAGTATTATTTTCTATGCTCTTTCTTTTTTTCCATCAACTCTATAAAATAGTAGGTTGATAAGAGAGTTACGTTTATGTAGACAAAGGAAGAGTTGGACTTTCAGTTAGTATTGGGCTCCCACCTGCATGTAGCCACTTAAACTAGGAGTCAATCATAAGTTTACGCATAGATGTTTGCTGGGTTGGTTCATACGTTATGTCATTCTCTCTCTCTCTCTCTCTCTCTCTCTCTCTCTCTCTCTGTCTATAAATATTTTATTTTTCGAAATGCTCCTTGCACCACATTTTGCCAAAATGCTACTCCTGAATTCATTCTCGCTTTTTTGTGTTACATTTAAACTTTACATTTTTAAAACTAAATAGCAAAAGATCTAATAAAGGTATAGAAAGATTATAAAATTAATTAACATATTAGATCAGATTAATACTCATGTATTATTGCTCTTTGTTATTTCTTAATTTAGGTTCAACTTCCAATCCAGTTAACTTTAGGTTGTGTTGTGCTTAGGTCAATCAAAATTGCTTTCATTTCAATTAAGTTAATAATTATTTTTGATTGGCTTCTAGTTAATTGTTATGGTTCAATAAATGTGTCTTACTAATGAAAACATTAACAGAAAAATTGAGTTAGTTTCATACCCATTATAAGATTTGAGTTTCTAACGATAGGTCACTTTTTTATTAGGTCTATGATAAACTTATGGTCATAAACTATAATTCCTTGTGTCTTTGCACCAAAATAATATTCAAGTCTTAAATGACAGTCATCACCAAGAAATATGTGTCAGCTAAGATAATATTAAATAATTATAACATTTTTAGTAAAATTGGTATTTATAAGTACATTGGGTAAGTCACATAAGAAATTCATTATATTCACAAAGTATCATCCAACTTCTAATCCATTACATTGACCTTGGTTGTAGTTTATATTAGACAAATATCTATTATATTCACAAAGTATCATCCAACTTCTAATCCATTACATTGACCTTGGTTGTAGTTTATATTAGACAAATATCTTAGCAATACCTCAGTCGCGGTACTTGAACTATATAGTATAACGCTGAACTAAACTGATTAAAGTGTAATATATACAACATAATAAATTACTACTACCAAAACAATTAGTTTACAAGAATACAGGTAGTTATGATAACACCAAATACTATTATTGTTGTTGCTGCGGTAAAATCTTTTTGGAAGGACACTCATGCAAGTCTACTATTCAATAATTTATGAGTAATATATATCCTTTTTTAGTTGAATCATAAAAATTAAGGATTACTTTTGTGGTAAGTTTTTATATTATCGGGGTTTCTTATGAATCATTAGTATTACTTTTGCTTTATCTTGGCATTTTGTCATGGACATAAGCAAAAGTATTAGCATAGTATTACTTTCTAAATGATGCAAATGCGGGATAAAGACATGGAGACGTAATTTTACATTGTGATCATCAAAGCTTTCACTTTTACTGTATAAGCTCCAAACAAATTAACATGAAGTTACGGGGATCAACTTAGTTTGGCATCTAATGTAATGGGAAGAATGCTATTGTCTCACCAATTGAATCAAATATATAATATTAAAAATGGTTTCAATTTTATAGATTTGAACAATTAGTCTTTTAAGTATATTGAACAATCAAAAATTTTTAAGCGAGCCAACCATTTAGGCCCCGTATTTTTTGTTGGTAAATTCCAATTTACTAACCTCAATTAATTTTAATCCACATCCCTAACTTCAATAAAAAAATACAAATTTCAACCAATTTCAACACATTTTACAGTATTTTAACCAATTTCTACCCATCACGCACACAGAAAAAAAAAATTCAACCTACTTCAATCAACTTTAACCTATTTCAACCAACTTCAATCAATTTCAACAAAAAATACCCACTCCAACTAACTTCTACCAATCTCAACCAACTTCATCCATTTACCAACTCATATTTTCCAATGAAAAGAACATGCCATTAAAATGATAGCATTCAAAATTTCTTTTTTTTTATTATATTACTTATAAAATTAGTCACCCATGCAAGCGCATGGCACAAGCTTTTGTGTGCGTGTGTGTGTGCGCGTATATATATATATATATATGTGTGTGTGTGTGTGTGTGTGTGTGTGTGTGTGTTAGTATATATATGTATATGTTGTTAGGTTGTTTTATTTTGTTACTACAAGTTGCTGAGTTGGAACACATTTTCCATTTCTTTCCTTTCGGCATGAGATTCACTTCCCAGGCTTAGCTTAAAGTGTTTCAAATTTTACATATTGTATGAATACCACTTGTAATTAGGGGTGTGCAAAATCGGTTAATCGGAGTTTTGGTTTAAAAAACAATTCGAATCGTTATTGAACCAAAAATTTTTTTTAACCATTTTCGGTTAACCGAAAATTTCGGTTCGGTCAAAACCGTAACCGAACCAAAAAAGTCGGTTAACCGATTTTTCGGTTCGGTTACTGGTCAACTGTTCATGAATAATAAAAAAGTATACTTCCTTACTTTAATTTTTCGTTTTTTTATGTTTAATTTTTTTTATAAAAATCAAACTTTGTTATCATTTATAAATAATAAAAAAGCGCATTTTCTTACCTAAATTTTTTTCTTTTTTATGCATAATTTTATAAAAAACAAAATTATTTTCGGTTCGATTAATCGCCTTTTCAAATTGTCCGAACCGTAACTGAACTAGAAACCAAACGTTTTTTTAATTCAGTTACCCAAATCGATTTTCAAATTATTTTTGAATTTTTCTACACATTCCTACTTGTAATTACATTGTTTGAAAACTTAAAAGCTGTCATTTTTACTTCGATTTTCTTTCAACCTTTTGACTTTCTAATTAGCAAATTGGAGCCGGATAATTCACAATGGGTGCCAGATGCTTCAAACAAATCGACTACAAAAGTGGTGGGGTGACCTAACCTCCACAAGCAGTCGTTCGGCGGTAACCATTTAAATTCAGTAGCCGTTTTTCTCTCTCCTCTCGTCTCCCTCTCTCTCTCTGTCTCTCTCTGCTTTCGCCATGCTTCCAAGCTTCATTCTCCGCAGACTTTCCCGCCCATTCTCTCTCCTCCAGGTCCATGGCCGCCGCCTTTTCTCCTCCATTTCCATCTCCGTACCCCTCTCTCACCCAATCTACATCGTCTGGGCCGCCAACACTGGCCTTGGCAAAACCCTAGTTTCCGCCGGCCTCGCCTCCTCCGTCCTCTCCCCAGCTTCTCAACCCTCCGAATTTCAGTACATTAAGCCCGTACAAACCGGCTTCCCCTCCGATTCCGATTCCCGCTTCGTCTTCAACAAAGTATTTGACATTTTCCGGCGCCGGAGAGTCGCCGGAACTTCTCTCATTGCCTCCAATCATGTATTGAAGGCGTCACCTGCTGCGGCAAGGGAGGTTGTGGGGTGGTACGAGGAGAAAACAGTGGAAGGTGAAGTTTCCGAGGAGTGTTCGGGGAGTAGGAGGAGGCTGAATTGTACGACGCTTTGTGCATGGAAGGAGGCCGTGTCACCGCATTTGGCTGTGGAGAGAGAAGCCGGAGGTGTGGAGGATGAGCAGTTGCTGGGAATGGTGCAGAGTTGCCTGTGGAAAGAGGGGGGTGATAAGGAGAAGGCTGAGTTGTGGACTGTGATTGAGACTGCTGGCGGTGTTGCCAGTCCTGGGCCTTCTGGGACTCTTCAGTGTGATCTTTATAGGTACTGCTATTGTAGTATTATTCGTTGTTTTAGGTGTTCACTATTGGGTTTATGGATTCTAATTGGAAATTATAAGTCAATTGGAACTAAGTGGAGAATTGATATTTGTTTGTTGGGATTTGTGGGTGTCTCTGTTTTCTTAAATGCGGTCATTTTGGAACTGATGGGTGTTTTTAATTGTTCTATTTGGGCTCTGATGGAAATAGGTTACAGGTTTTAGTGGAATAAAGAAACAGAGTTAAGGAAGAGTGGAGCTATTATCTGTTACTCTAGTTAGTCCCTGGGTCAAGCATGTGACAGAAATGTCTGAAAAGAGGTCTCGCTGTAAGAGAGTTAGAAAAAGTTTGTTATTCTATTTCACTTTAGGTGTCTGACGACTTTTCTATTTCTTGTTGAATAAACTTCTCATCTTTTCAAAGAAACGTTCCGATGTGCTATATTTATTTAGCTATGAATCATAATTTCATCACGGGTGCACTATGTAAAATTCTATTTAGTTCGTGTGTAAAGAAAGTGAAGTATTGGAGGACTCAGTTCTAAGCATAAGACCAGTCTTCCCCCTCCTTTTGAATTGTGAAGCATTAGGTACTGATCCCAAACATTCCTGTTGAATAATTTTAACTTCCTGTCTTTGAAGATGGCATTGGAGAAGAACTGGGAGTTTTTGATTTAGCCTTTTTTGGATGTTTGTAGGCCTTTCCGTATTCCTGCTGTTCTTGTTGGAGATGGACGATTGGGTGGTATTTCTGGAACGGTATCTGCTTATGAGAGCTTGAAGCTTCGAGGCTATGACGTTGTGGCTGTTGTGCTTGAAGATCGTGGCCTTGGCAATGATGGCTCCTTGTTGTCTTATGTGCAGAATAGGTAACATATTACCCTACCTGATGTTTGTGGATAAACTATTGCACAGTTCTCATTGCTTCTTGATTGTTCACATGTGTATGTCCTCTGATTGCATTTTGCTATTATGTGGGGTGTTTTTGTTTGGACCTTGCAGAAAGGGAGTGGTAAAGCTGATTGTAACTATTTCATGGCATGATGTAACTTTTATTTTCGTATAGTGTGCAATCTTCATTGTTCTATGCACCTGAAAAATATTCAGTTTATGGTGTGAGGCACTTTGGAGAAAGAAAATATAATTGAAAGGTGTGTTATATGCTCTTGTTGATTGTTAACAAGAGAAGTAGAACTAACTTGGCTGACAAAATAAAGCCTATTTCAATCCTTAATAATCTAACTTTAACTAAGGGCATGTATCTTAACTTTTATGTTTGTTGAAGACTACATATTACTAAAGTTTTTGAGGCACCCACAGTTAAAGTGAGACATCGGTACCTCACATCAGAATGTTTTGTGAAAAATGTTTGCATTATTGTGACTTACTGTTGCATGTTGACTTTCAAGTTATATCACTGATGGTGTCCATTTATGTTAGCATTCCAGTTCTCGTATTGCCACCTATTCCAGAAGATCAGTCCGATGATTTGATGGTATGGTTTGATGAATCCCATAATCTGTTTGATTCTCTCAAGAGAATACTGCAGTCTGCTTTTTCAGAGAGAGTACAGAGACTGCATGACTTGCCAAAGAAGGCAGGGGAGCTTTTGTGGTGGCCATTTACACAACATCAACTTGTACCGCAGGCAAATGTCACCGTAATAGATTCACGCTGTGGTGAAAAGTTTGCCATTCACAAGGTGTTACAGTCTCTTTTTTAAGCTGCTTAAAAATATACCTGTTGCTTCCGTCTGCAAGCAATGAATTTTGTAATTGGTTTGAATAAGGGGATTTGGCTTTGGTTGCAAAAGCGGATAACTTAAGATTTTGGTGGCCCTCCTAGATTGTATTTTTCTTAAAGCCTTTACACTGTCAGTATGGTAGCTAAGCAACGTATTGCATGGTGACACCATTCTGAGATGAAGTTGAGCTGATTGCTGCTAAAGTCAATCACTGAAACTAATCTTTTCCTCCTCTAGGTTCAAACTGCTTAAAAGTGTATCTGTCCCTTTTGTTTGCAAGCATTGAATTTTGAAATTGGTTTGAACAGGGGGATTTGGTTTTGGTTTGGATGCAAAAGGGGATAACTTAGTAGTTTGGTGGTTCTCCTGTATTGTATTTTTTCTGATGCCTTGCATTGTCATTATGCCAGCTAAGCAACTTATTGCATGGTGACACCACTCTAAGTTGAAGCTGAGCTGAGTGCTGCGAATCGCTGAAACTAATCTTTCCCTCCAAAAAATTCCAGGTTCAAGCTCATGATGATGTCATAGTTCAACTCTTTGATGGATGCGCAAGTTGGTGGACTCAAGGACCTAATGCTACCTTGCAGGTTATAATTGATATATGCTCTTATATGTCACTCCCTCCGTTCCATATGATATGAGTGCATTGTAATTTGAGTGACATTCTAGGGAAGTATGTTGGACTATGATTGGGAAATTTGTTCCGCATTTTGTTAGAGCCCCATAAGCCAGTGATTTACTTGAGCCATTACTAATTTGTTTTTGTGAGCCTTACTTTACGTATGTGCTTTGTTTATTACACCTCATTTAATAAATATTTCGGGTGGTTAGTGATGTTATCATTCATAATATCATACTATAAGCCCTTTTTTCACAATAGTGCTGGCAGCTTTGATGCTTCTTCTCATGGGGTGGATGGCAATTTGTAAATTGTGAATCCATGTACTCTGGCTCTTACATACTACTTTTAGCAAGAAAGTATTACAAATGTCATGTTGGAAACTATAGGCCTTTCCCTAGACAAAATTCGTTTTATGACAATAGCATGTCTTGAAGTACTATCTTCGTACACTAGAAAATTAGATTTCCCTTATGGCTTTACGCACTGGATATGAGCGGGTTTCTTAGCGGTGTATCCATAGCTAATCTTAGAGCATCCTCATATTGATTACATGCAGAAAAGAAAGAGCATATCATCTAAGTGATAGCATAAGTGCCTGCTGGGGAGAAGAAATACAAATCGAAGGCATGTGAAATAGGTTTTTGATATTCTGTTTGTATATACAAGCACTTTAACAATGTTTATTAATCTAGGTGGTTTCAGATTGAACTGGCCCGAGATATGGGATATGCTGCTGCAAGATATGGGCATGTTATGTTTCCTGAGAATGTTTATGAACCAGCCTTACGTTGTGCTGAGCTTTTGCTTGATGGTGTTGGAAAAGGTAATATTGATTTGCGATCTTCAATGTTCTATTTTTACTTAGAAGTTATTTGGGTTATTTTGGTAAAGATGTCTATATCAATCACCCGAATTAATCTTCCAAGACGTCGTATATACCTGAAAGCTACAGATGAATAAACTTTGTCATTTTTATCATTCTCGCCTTTCTATTGATTTAGTAGCACCTTGTTGCTGTGAAGGTTGACATGTAGACTTTGTCTGAATTGGTCCAATATTCTACCATAGAGGGGATAGTGGATGGCCTTGTAAAGTTGTAATGTCAAGACTTTTGTAAGGATTATTGTTATGGTATTTGGAAAACGACGTTAGCATCTCTTTTTGCGTCACTTTTCATTTGAAGTTCAAATTCTTTGAGATGTTGGAGGGCTGGGGTTTGTGTTTCGAATTTTGTACTCTCTGTTTTTAACGAAAAAGTCTATACGGTTTCCATTGTCTGGTGTATTTGATTGGAATCAACTAAAATTTTTAGGGGTCAAAGTACTTTGCTTTTTATGGGTGAGGTGGTCATCAAGATCATTTTAGCCTTTCTTAATAGAAAATTTAGAGGGATCTGACTTACAATATCCAAGGATTTTAGAAAGCAATGATGCTTAAGAGTTAACAGTTATCCTTGCATATGTAGATTCCTGTTGCTCTTATATGTATGTCCTTCCCTATATCTGAACTCTTCTGTTTCCAGGACTTATAGGTCATGAGATATGTATCCTCTTGCATATATATAATTCCTTCTATGTGAATAATTCGTTCACGTGTAACAGCCTCTAATAAATGAGCTTCTTTTCTAAAATTCCCTTGTTTTGGGTTTTTCTTGTTTTGGGGCCCGGGGGGGGGAACTATCTGCCTTACAAGGAAAAGGTTAAAAAGGGGTAAACCCTGCGATGGGGAAGGCAGAAAACCTTGTATTGGTTCGGACTTCGGATGTGAAGGCCCAGCGATATTCTTGGTAGAGGGAGTACTTATTCCTAATCCAATAATTAATGTATGTCCACAATAATAAATTATTACACTTGAATTACTATTACATCTTCTAGAAAATTTCATATCTTAAATTAATCCATGTTTATATCTTAAGTCCTCTAGATTTATGCTGATTCTTCTGAATATTGATTCCTATGGATTTTAAATGAACAGAAATGTCAAGAAAGGGGGTTGGGGGGGGGGGATCTCATGATCTAGGTGAAGAATGAGTACCTTAGTCCTATTGAATCTTGACAATCAGACAAGAAGAGTGTTGCTGAACCTGTGAACCATATGACTCAACTATGCAATAATGACGAAAAGATTTATTTCCAACTATGAGGTTTGTGTGGCCATACGTTTTAAGCTCAGGGAGTGCTGTTGCAGAAACTTTGTTTAATTGAAGTACTGCAATCTTACAATGATTTGAATAACTTGGACCAGTCAGTTAAGTATAAGATTGATGAAGGCCAAAAAAGCTAGCTTCAGTGGCATGTTTTTACATTTGACTATTGGCATGTTTTTTACATTTGACTATTGTTGTAATTAACATCCTTTATGAAATGTCAAATGTTCTGGTGCTTTCCAAAGCTTTTGAGACTTCAAATGTCATATCCCTGAAGAAGAATTGAACTAACTTGGATAGCTTTGTTTCTTGGACAGGTTGGGCATCTCGTACTTTCTTTTCAGACAATGGATCAACAGCAATTGAAATTGCTCTTAAGATGGCATTTCGTAAATTTTGGTGTGACCATGAAGCCATTCTGAGTATTTCTAACCAGAAACCCTTGGAATTTAGGGTGGGTTCTGCTGCTATGTATTAAATTTCTCTGAATGTAGTTTCTTTACGTATGGTCAATGGCATGTTCCTGTCAAACCTAAGTCTTTCGACTGTCTCCTTTCCTTTCCTTTTTCTCCCTTTTTAGCCAAAAATAATCTCAACAGGCAAATTCTCAAGGGTAAATCAAGCTTTTCTCATTAGCCATAGTGTGCTGGAGGGGGAAAAAAGCAGAATAACAAGAGGCTATATGATGGCATGCCTTGAAATGTTTGGATGCACTGTGATTCTCAACATGTAGATGAGTAGATCAATAAAAATAGCAGTTTTCTGCATGCGGGTTTGGTTGTGTATTTGTTCCTACAACCAATGCATAATGTATAAATTTCATTGGCAATCGCTTAAAGCATTCCGTCTGTAATCTGTGGACACTCTGATGGATTCATTTTGTTAATCAGTCCTCCCTCATTAGTTATCAAGATGTCTACATATAGATCCCTGGACCTGCTCGCTTATGTTATGTTTGTCTTCTTCCTTTTCTCTGCTTAATTGAAGAAGGTACTATATTCTCACATATGAGAATATTATTTCCCATATTATAAACATTTTATTAAATTAGATACACAGATATTTAAATTTGTCAATGCATTATGCTTTTACAAATGCGAATAAATCTTTAAATTTCATTACGTAGAGCTTCCTGTGTGTTTTGAATTGTCAAACCTGCAGGCTTCAAGTTCTAAGACAATCAAATGTGATCCCTTAAGCAGTCACCAGTGGACTTGCAGATTGGCTAATACTTCCTTGTCTTCTTTCTCAATCAGGTGCTAGCGCTTACGGGTTCTTATCATGGTGACACTTTGGGCGCTATGGAAGCACAAGCACCGTCATCCTACACTGGCTTTCTCCAACAACCATGGTGTGCCTCAAAAGAATTGAATGTGGTCATTCATAGTAGCTTACTTATTGAGATTTCATAGTAGTCCAAGGCTCTGTCTTTGGTTAAATCTATGGCTATCCTTTCTCATCCCATTTTATCCTCCCTGTTTCTTGCTGGATAGCCTGTCAACATGTTTGTTTTTACTCCAGTGAGTCACTCACCTTTACCAATTTATATTTGTGCTTCAAAATTTTAACTAGTCCTGACGGAGAAATACGATAATCTAAATGATATTAAAGCACCTTCTTTGAGATGACCTGCTGAAATTCTGAATAAAGGGACAAAGAGCCTTTTGCTGTCTCTTATAGCTGGTTATGAAGTCCCATTCTTCTCTTTCTTACTAGGATGATTGTTTAGCACAGCACCGAGAATATTCAATAATTGGAAACCTGTGCACGGGGTTTTGCTTCCTAGCATAGCCTTGGGTATTCTTGCTGAAATATTCTGTTGAATGGCTCTTGCTTATAAATGGAGAAGACATAAAATGAGTTATGAAGGTACATAGCTCATAATTTTTCGTGACTATTCAATAAATGAGTAGGAACTTATTTTGCTCAATGAGGCATTCACAAAGTGTGCTCTGGGCTGGGGCATCTGATCTCATATGCTCATACCTGTTTTGCAAAGCACGTAATGTTCACTATTCAATAGAACTTATTTCAGTTACAAGTAGTCCAACAAGTGAGGCATTTGCAAATTGGTATCTGGGGAGGGGCATCTAATCTCAGATGCCTACCTGCAATTTGAACTTGTGACCTCCCCTTTAAGCAATAACAAAGCAACCTTACACTTTTACCATGGCTGATTTTGTAACATGAACCTGGTTTGTTCGGAAATGTCATTTCAAGGCTTGCATTTATGTTGCACAAGAAACAGAGAAAAAAGATTTAACTGCAAAGGGATGATGTAGACCAAAAGGAGTGATGATCTAGAGAAAGATATATGTGAAGGCATAATTGGTTGATTTTTTTAATCTCTCTGTAGGTACATAGGCAGAGGCCTTTTTGTAGACCCACCAACAGTATACATGCATTGTGGAAGATGGAATCTTCTTTTACCTGATGCACTTCATTCTGAAAAGCATGAGCTAGAAGATCTATGTAAGTTTTGGTAGGTTTTTGTTTCTGAATATGTGCCATGGTCCCTTCTTATCATGATATAGAAACATAGCAAACATATGTGCAGCCTTTGCATTCCGCGATGAACTTTTCTCTGAGAGCAGGGATGCATCAACAATTTCTACAAGATATTCATCATATATCTCAAAGCAATTGTCAACATACTCTGGTGGGCCACAGAATAAATGGATAGCAGCATTAATCATCGAACCAGGCAAGAACATCCTGGGCTATTTATTTCCTTTTCGTAAGCCTGTTTTATATGATGTTAGCAGTGGAATAAATTGCAATAAAGTTGGTTATGTAGACCTTTTGTCAACTTGCTTTCTTGCTTCTGTCCGTTGTTCCTCTACCGGGAAGATATGATCTTACTAGCTTAGCATCGTATTATTGCCTCTGATGGTTTCTCTTTAATACCACAAAAAATCGAATTGAATAGATCCTAATGTCTCTGAACACTGTATCATGCCATGTTTTTTTAAAAAAAAAATATAACACCAAATGACCAACCTCATATTCCGGACCTGGTCAACTATGCTGCTCATAACTGGTTGGAGACTGGAGGTCATACCCGGCAAATGCCATGTTGCCTAACATCTCTAGATAAATAATAGCCGATATAAGCCGCAATTTGGGCTCCTCTACAAGTAAATGCATACTGAGTAGTTGTTGATGTTGTAGTTGTAAGCCCCATTTGTTGTTTTAGACAGACGTTTTCAATCTCAAAATTGTGGTTCTTATAGAGTTTTCCTTGCTTTTAACCCCCAATGCTACGCATTTGATGTTTCTTTTGTAGGTTATTGTATTTCTTTTCTTTTTTCTTTTGCAAACTGAATATTTATACAAGAGACCTCCAGGGCAATATGTACAAGAGACAACCTGAGGCCAAAAAGATTAACAAAGATATTTTTTGATGCAACATATTTTACTGACACCTTGGCTGGAGATAACTCAAATGCTCATGTATCCTTGCAAACTTGGTTACATATGTGAAACGTGATGCATGGTGTCAAGGGATTCTAGATAGAGGGGATGAAGAGACCAATTTTTATGTCTGTCCTTGGCCATGGTCAACCCTACATGTATAGCTTTTGATTAGCATAGAAAATGTGCATATGAAATGATGAACTAAATACTATGCTAATGTTGACAACCTACCAGGGAACCTGCTTACTTAGTTTAAAAGGCACTACATTTGGAAAGGGTTACAAAACCTTGAGGCACAAGGAAAAGAGAAGGCACATGCATTATGAATTGAAAGTGCATGGTTCGCTAAAATGCTTAATAATTGATATTTTATTTTTTGTATTGTAATGGCTGTCAAAATGTTATGAGCAGAAGCAAAAATTTAAAAAAAAAAAAGAAGGTAACACATGTAGTTGATCTGCTTTGTACTTTGGACAAGTTTAATAATGGTCTAGATGCTGTTATGGTGATTGTGATCCCTGATTTCGATAGCATTTTTTACTCTCGTAAACACGCTACAACCATGGTCCTCTAAACTTTCTTGCAGTTATACATGGTGCCGGAGGTATGCATATGGTTGATCCGCTTTTTCAAAGAGTGCTAGTGAAGGAGTGCCGAAATCGAAAAATTCCAGTAGTTTTCGATGAGGTCTTTACAGGATTCTGGCGTTTGGGAGTAGAGGTTTGCTGGAAATTTTATCTTTCAACGTTTTCTTATCTTTTCTTTTCCTTTCTTTCTCTTTTACCACAAATATCTGACTAGTGAATTTTCTACTAGTCTGCAGCTGAGCTACTTCATTGTTTACCTGATATAGCCTGCTTTGCTAAGTTGATGACTGGGGGGATGGTACCTTTGGCGGCCACATTAGCCACAGAAGCTGTTTTCCAGTCATTTGTGGGAGACTCAAAGGTAAGCTGTTTACATTTATAGCTTTTGCTGAACACAGAAACTAGTTGTTTGCTACTGAGGGTTCTGGATATTTGCATAGCAATTTCTTGATCCCCTAAAGCGTTTCATTTGTTTCTTTTTTGAGGAGGCCTTTAGCGTTTCAATTTGATGAAGACAGAGTAGGTGTTTTTGTTTACGTGGTTTAGCTGTTTCTATAAGATGAGTTTCTGGAGATTGGCCGCTGGATTTAGACGATGGCTTGGTGGATTATAAAGATTTTTGGAAAGTGTTCTAATGAAGTGTTATCCAGCATGCCTTTCTTTTTGTGCAGTGTACCTGCTCTAGCTAGCATTACTATTGAGTATAACCACTTGGTTAAAAGCAGTTGTTATTTTCACTGTTAAGGAAAAGGTTGAAGGTTCGGTTTCAATCATTTGCTAAGCTTGCCCTTAGGCCTTAACACCCCCCTCTGGTATTGGGCTATCTTACCCTCAAGCTCCGTAGTACTCAGGGGCTTGGAGATGTTACAATGTTGCCGCTTTCATTATTGTGATTGTCATAGCAACTTTTAAGTTCCAGTGGACGTATGTTCTTATGTTTGCATACACACACACCGGGGCCCGGGGGGAGCGCACAGAGAGAGCGAGAGCCATATATTTTGCTGTACTTTTTAATGGCTACTTATTGTCCTATTGTACCAAAACCTTTCTCATGGGTCCCTTATCGTTCAAAATAGCCTCTCTGGCACTCTATCAATTCATATCAAATCCAAATTTGTGAAAATGTATGCCTCCCCAGACCTCGGTACAGTAAGACCCCTATGGGTAGGGGGTGGTGGTTGCTGCTTAATAGGCTTTATTTAAGGAGTGTTATTCTTGTATCGTCCATGGGGGTTCATTCAGAGAAATATGTGGAAACTCTGCACCTAAGAAACGACTGAGTCCCCAAACAGCTCTACAATTGCAAGATGAATTGATTTGGTTATGTTGGTCTTGTATCGCGATTTATGAATCTATTTTGATATGTACACCGTGTCCTTCATGCTAAATGTCTCCTGCTTGTCATATAAATTGAGTCCAATCCTTCAGATTTCTTTATGATCTAAGCCCCTCCCCCAGCGGCCCCCAGTGGACATAATGCTTATTTTTCATTGCTGTAAAACTCAATCATTCCTGGAAGATTTCTTGTGTTCCTCAATCATTGAATGCACATGTCACAAGGAATGAAATACTCAGGCAAAGCAGCAAAAGCAGGAAAAACTGAAGGGCTATTGTGTAAGAAATTTGGTCCATGCCTCAAGTCCTCAGCATGGCTGATTTCCTACCACTTTTAAGAAGTTTCATGTGCTTCTTGAAAGGAGATGCTATAATTGCAATGCATGCAATGCAGAATAGAAATTATTGTGCATGATTTGCATGCTTATTTTAATGCAACTTCTAGAATGTAACACAAAAGAACAAAGATTTTCCTTGTCTTAACTGTCCTCACATCATCTATGTGATCAATAAGCTGACCACTATGGCTTTACCGGATGTTTTGCTCTTACAACCATAGTTTTTCTTTTTTTTTTCTTTTCATGAAGCTTGTCTATTTTGTTGTTGATTCAGCTGAAGGCACTTTTGCATGGGCACTCATATTCTGCACATGCTGTGGGCTGTACGGCAGCTGTCAGATCTATCATGAGTTTCAAAGATCCAAAGAAAAATCCCAATCTGCCACCTGAAGGAAGGGTACTTAGAGAGGTAAGTGGTTTTAATGACATTTGCAGAAGCATGCTGCCCTTATTTAGTTTTCCTCTGGTGCAAGGTATCTAATTTCTTGCTTTCCTGATCTGAGATCTTTCACCAAATTAGATCAGTTTTGACAAAATTAAAATTAAAATCCTGTCAAGAAGCCGCTGAGAAAATAGTAAGTAGAACCGATGCATTACAGTCGTAACTGTAATTACTACTTTGGTTCAAAAGTCCATGTCATCACTGTTATTTATTTTAGCTGTTACTTGCATTCTGGTTTGTAATGACTATAATTATTGGCACAGAACTCAGGTTTGTGATCTGAAGCTTTCATACTGTTATGTTAATGCACCTAGTTAGGTATAGCTGATGGCGAATTGCTCATGGGCACACCTCAATGGGAGAAGGCTTCGGAGAAGAATAGCAGAGGGCAAAAGAGGGGAAATCTTGTCCTCCAAGTGGCCTGTTGGAATTTTGTTGTTAGGTATATGATGAAAATTGAAAGATAGAAGGGGAAGGTACCTGGCCATTGGCCGATTTGGTGCAGGAAGGAAGGTGGTTAGCTGCAGGGTGGTGGAATAAGTGGTAAAATTAAAGCCTGAGTTATGTCATGTGGGTAGAAGGCCTGACTACATGGCTTGCATTTTCGGTAGATAGATTAATTTTGTGGTTGAAACACTATGGCAAGTAGCAAGTTAGGTGGTTTTGTTCTCTATAAATATAGAACTTTAGGAGCATTTGTATAGTGAAGCCAAGCTTAGGAAAATACACCAATGGGGGAGAAAGCTTGGTGTGGGAGCTTGGGAGTGCAACTGGTGATTTGTTGTTAGGAAAACAGATCCAGGAAGACAGTGTGGGAAGGGCTGTTTATAAGTGTCTAGTAATTAGCACTTGTAAACAGAGAGAGTTTTTGTATGTGTTCCTGAAACAGTGCTAATACAGTTTTTCTCTCAAAATTTCCTTCTTGTTCGATGTATTTTTTTTTTTTTAATCCTGTTTTTGTTATTTTCGGGTTTTATGCACTTAAACCCCAACATTTATTACCCACACTTCATGACTTAGGGTGGGCGAAGTTCCACTAGATCATCCTGTACTTGGTTGGAGTGCAATTGTGCAACTGGTAATGTTGTTGCAATTGGAAACTGAGACAATTTCTGACAAGGAAGCGATTTATGATGAGGACAAGTGGAATTGTGTTTATAAAAACACTAAGTGGCTTCTAAATTGTATGTTAATGTCAGATCATATGTTGGATTGTCATTATAATGAGCTCTGGAACTTTTTTTTCACCTACAATTCTACAAATACAATAACGCCCTTTTTGTTGGTTAAAAAAGTGCAGCCCGATGATCAATATTTTGACCTACGATAGATCAAAATCGAGAACTCTTTTTTTTGGGGGGGGGGGGGACACTTCTTAATGATGGTGGCATTGTTTTCATTGGACCCTGGATATAAAAAAAACTTCTGACTGTTTACTGCTGCACAAAAAAGTTAGTAGAGGACAGTGTCATGAGGCATTTTGCTACCATTCTGTTCTGAGCTGAAAAATTGCCAAAAAGTGACTATTTCAACTGTTTGGAAAGTGGACATGTTTGTTTGGATCTTACTTGCTATTTAAGGTGTTCCAACTTCTGGAAGCATATAGTTAGCCTACGAACTAACCTTGCATGATGCTTTCAGTGTAACGTAATAGTGTTGCTCTCAATATAATTGAATAATTTGTAGATTACGATGTGCTTATGCTACTCTTTAATGTACATTGCACTTCACATATTGAATTGGTAGTTATATCTTTTATTCATTTCTGTCAGCTGTGTCTTATTTGTGTTATTTGAATACTAAGTCTATGCAAATTGTCAATTCATTCAACTTCTCACAATGAGTCATCCTTTCTAGATATTGTGTATCCCATTCAATGGACTTTTTTTTTCCCTTGGGCTCTCTAATTGTATAATTGTTCCACATGCTAACAAAAAGGATTTTTCCTTAATAAGATAGCAAGATTTAAATTGGTGGTATCTATCATAATATATGACATACTTTTGCATTTAAATTCCACTTTGTAATGTAATTGTTTTCCAATTAGCTGATTCTCACCAAATTGCAGAATCTTGCTTGTGGTTATCTGCTTAAGATTGTCACCTTTTAAAATTAACCATCATTAAGTCAATCTAATTAGGGTTCTGCACTGTCTTTGCCGATACTACTAGTAATCGTAGATATCTTATTTGAATGTGCTATATTGTGCTCTACTGGAAGACACATTGTATGTGTCTTTTATAGTTTTCTACCATTCCCACACCTGTGAGTGTAGGGTACACGACCAAGGGCTTATGGATAACCTCCACAATGAGTCCACATCTCCCTTCCCACAAGAAAAAGGAATCCGAATGTCTGGAGGGAAGCCACATGACTGTGTACACGCCTGTAAAACTTTTAACGGCGAGGTCAACTGTGATTGTTGCATGTAAATGCACTGGATTCGTTTGTGATCCAGGCTAGGGTCCATGTTTCAAATTAGTTGTGAGGTAATTGCATTCTTCCTGCCTGTCTTGCCCTTATCGCTCATTTTCATCTCTCATTTGCTCCAGCTGATGTGTTCTGTTACATTCAATAGGTTGCATGACTGCAATGTATAGGTGTTTGGCGTTATGTAAATCTGGCATGATTTGGAACTGTAATTGTGATGTTTTGAAGAATGACGGACTTTAGGATGTGCATTGTGGAACTTGAATAATATTTATGATGTGAAAGAAAGTTTTGAGGTGGAAATTCTCTGTGTGTAATCTGTTCCTTATACACAGCTTGGAGGATGTTACGCAGTTCAGTTCCTTTTCTCTAGCGTTGGCAAAGATTTGGGTTTGGGTCAAATTCGGGTCGGACAAATTGAACATTGTCTAAACTTGGACGACATATTGATGTCTGATACCCGATTCTTTCTGGGGCAGACAAAGCGGACAAGCATAAATTCGAATTAGAATTGGGTTTAGACAATAGAAACAGAAAAAAAATGTTGTGTCCGGTTTTAAAATTGGACAAAAAATTCATGACTGTACCCGTTTTTTTTTCCAGTTCGGAGAAATTCAGGTAATCAGGTTGGACAAAATTTTGCCAGTTCTACTTCTCTTCCTTTTTTTGGTGGGGGGGGGGGGGGGGGGGGGGGGGGGGGGGGGGGGGGAGGGGGTGGGGGTGGTCTTGTCTTAGCTAATAATTTATGGACTCTGTCCTTTTTGATCAATGTGTCTCCCATTGCACAAAGGAGACAATGTTGCTCAAGAACGTACTGACTGCACCCAGAAAATATTCATGCTTACTCATAATCCTTTCTTTCTTCCTGTAATCGAATGTCCTTCAGCTGTGGGACCATGAAGTCGTCCAGAAAATCTCATTGCATCCACAAGTCAAAAGAGTGGTTGTGCAGGGGACTCTCTTTGTGCTGGAGCTTGAAGCAGAAGGCTCTAATGCAGGGTAATGCACGCAATTTTTCTGTATAACTATTTGCAAATGTTATTTGCTCATTAGCCGTCCAATTTTAAGTTGGATAGTAGTATTGGTTTTATTCACAGGCAGTATTGCTGATGGGAGTCGAAACTATTCTGTTGATTTATCCAGTTTCTCTGTGCCAATGTGTATCTGACACATCTGGCAAGAAAGGGGAAGAGGATATTTATGATTTATGGTATAATTTATTTGGTTTGGGAAATAATTGAGTTTTGATATTTTCATTTTATTTTCAGATTTTATTTCAGTGGCACTTTTTAAAGCTTAGTTAACCTAAGAATGCTATATTAGGATGTTAGGTTTCTTTTATTCTCGTGGTAGCCTATTGTACGCTATAAATATCCCCTCTGCTACTGTTCAATTTTTAGACTTGAGATGGAATAAAACTATGTTGTGTAGTTTTGGAGTATTTCTGCATCAATCACTTCATAGTTTCCTAGTTCGTAGCTTTGAACCTCTAGCCACAAGTTAAATGATCCACTTTGGACCCGGGAAACAGACTTATGTCCTTTTCCTCTGCAGGTATGCATCGGTTTATGCACGGTCTTTACTTCTACAGCTTCGTGAAGATGGCATATTTGCGAGGCCACTAGGAAACGTTATCTATCTTATGTGTGGACCTTGCACACCACCCTGTGTTTGCAGCCAGTTGTTGACAAAGCTGTACGAGAGAATAGACGAGTTCCACAAGAACAGAACTGTACAGTGAGTTGCACACCTCCCAGATCGTTTTGCCATCTATTCCTCTGGATTCTTGGAGTATGTATTTATTTTTGGATATGGAGATGCAGAAGCAGTTAATCCTCTTTCTCTGTTTTGGCGTTTTGGGTGGACATGCATACAATTAAGAATGTTGGATTGAAATTCTGGATGGGTTGTTTATTATTCAGTTTTGGCAACTATGTGGGGAATAAGTCCATGTTTAGTTTGACAGCACTTAAAATATGTTGATAAACTGTGTTGCTATGTATGTCCTAGCTTTTCAAACCCTGGCAATTTGTCAATGTGCTTCAGTTTTTTGCATGTTGAAGTTCATGATTTATGGACCCGAGATCAAACGAGAAACGACCCATTTGTTTGAAGGGGGATAAGATTGTTCATAAGGTAGGATCTATACTAGAGTACTGCTGGTGTTTGCGTTCACTGTTAAGCTACTTGCATCTTCAGTCTCTGAACTTGCAGTGGTGACCCTGCTACTCTATTCACATGGTATACATCATACTTTTTTTTTAATTTTTTATTTTGGAGGTTATAAATCATGAGTCTTCCATTCATAAAATTGCTAGATTTACATGTTATATATCAACAAGCTCGAAAGCTCGGTTTGCACTAAAGGGAACGTCCAAATCAACAAAGTCCTTGGCAAAGGTTGACGCATCTTATCTCCAAATCCACAACTAACTACATCAAAAACCTTTTTCCTAGTAAACCAGATTTGCTTCATAGACTTTCATCTTCAACGCATTTTTTGGTGGGGGAGTCAAGTCTCTATACTTGCTGCGCTTGATTTCCAAGACAGGATGATGGTGTTTCTTCTTTAATAAAGGGCTCAAGCAAGTGCTACCGACTAATATATGTTTTAAGTATGTCAACATCAAATTGGTTGTCCTCGTTCGATTTCCTGCCCATCTGAATTGAATGTTGCAAATTATCCCATAACTAATAAGTACAATACTAAACATATCATGTTTAAAAAGTAATGCATACGTGGGACAATGAACCTGTTCTATTTCACGTTTTAGATAGATAGATAGATATAAGGAGATGTAAGGAGCTGTAAGGAGATGTAAGGAGCTATAAGGAGATGTAAGAAGTTGTAAGGAGCTGTAAGGATGGATGTAAGGAGTTGTTGAATTGGTGAAGAGTTGCATAGTATAATTTGTTTTACAATGAACGTTTTGGATGAAAAATAATAATATTAAAATAATAACTTATTAAAAATAAACAATTAATTAAGTTAATTACACAACAATAAAATATATTAATCCTCATAAATTTGGTGAATAAAATTTTGTCCAAATTTTTTATATGAACATGAGTTTGATCGAATAAGTAAAGTATAATCCAAAAAAAACTTTTTTGACAAAACTGAATACAACTCTTCAAATAAATTCCTATTTTAAGTAAATAATTTTAAATATAAATAAATGTATTGTCATCTATAATAATATATATTTTATGTCGAAACTCAAATATAATTTACGTCGTTATATTATGTTTTTATGTTTATGTAAATGTTGTGTTCATAAAATATTTATAAATTTTGTATATTTGTAGTATCATTACAAAAATATACATATTTCTGTAACTAAAATAAATGAATGTAATAGAAAATCTATGAGATGTAAGAAGATGTACGAAGATGTAAGAAGATGTAAGGAGATGTAAGACGATGTAAGGATTATGTCAAGGATGTAAGGAGCTGTAAGGAGATGCAAGAAGCTGCAAAGAGATGTAAACTCTTAATAAATCCTAAAAAACGCGAAATAGAACAGGCCAAAGGCAAACTGGATTACCTACTATGATATGGCTTAAGAGAAGATGGATTACCTAGTATGATATGGCTAAGAGAAGAATCATTTGCAACAACGAGTTTTTTGAAGGCCAAGTAGACGAAGTGTTGTTTAAAGGCAAAGTAGGCGAAATGTCCTTCTCTTTTGTTAAGTCTGTGTGTAATCTTAATTTAGGGGTTGATTAAGGAAGCAGTCAAAATTAATAAGACCTTAATAGAAACTCCTATTTCTCTAGTCTTTTGTTGGTTTTATTCTCTTTGTTATACATGCTACTGTCTTCATAGTAAAAAAAAAGGGGTAACGAATCAATGTAATTCTACTTTCGATAAGAATTATAATGATTCATTCGTAGAATGCCAAATGATATGCGAAGTACATATGGACATAAGATAGCTGTGCATAAACCAAGTTTACACAAAACTGTGGTTCAAATAATTAGTACAAGTTTGATTGGTACTTTCCTAAAGCTATGACAATCCTATTATAAATAACCTTGCAACTTTATTCATGAAGGATTCCATGACTGCGCTATTGATTTCGAGAGTTGAACTTCATGCAATACACTGGCTATGCTAATTCATAATTATTATTTTTTTTGAACGGATAGATTAATTTTTCAAGAGGGGGTTCTTGCAATACAGGAATTGACATTGTTAGAAGAAAATTAATAAACAAACTAACAAGCAGTGTACTCGAGTCAAGTTGAGTCCAAGCTCATTAAGCATTCAAGCTAATCCCAAATTTGAGGCAAGCTTGGTCAAACCAAGTCAATGTTAAGTTTGGTTAGACTGAATTCAACCATTTGACCAAGTTGAGCCGAGTTACAAAACTATACTATTTTTCTATGTCAACTTTCATATAATTTGTTTGGAATTTTTCTACTTTAAAAGATTATATTTTCTTGCTTAAAGTAAAAGACAAATAGATGTTTTACTTTACATTGAAATATGAATATGTAGACTTTAATATAAAGTATTGATGTAACCATAAAATATCACATATCCAACCTTTTTGTGGATAATGGTATCTGCAAAGGTAAGGTCACTTACGTTTAGATTTTCCCAAACCTCATGCAAGTGGGATCCACTTTGAAAGTTATTATTGTTGTTCATTTTTAAAAAAACAAATGAGCGTAATCTAACAGAACTTCAATAGGTTTGGGTTTCGCTTCTTAAGTACTCAAGCCAATCCCCTTTTGAACTTTGATCTTATCAAGTTCAAGCAAAGCTTTCATTAAGCAAAGTCTAAGGTTTTGTTGAGAGGCTTTGCTTATTAGTAACACTAAATTGACCATTGACTATTAACACAAAATCAATTGAAAAAAAGATTATTATTAACAAAAATGATCAATGACAACTTCTTATAAATATAGAGTGAATACGGACTATAAGATGTTGAGAGATGAGTGGAAGAGAAAGAAGAGTGGAAGAGAGAAAGAGACAATGTTCAAGTTAATCATATTTGTTACATGTTAGTTGTTATAAAATTATGCTTGTTTAATGCACATTTAGTTGCTTTGAAAATAACACAATAACAATTTTGATTTGGAGCTTGCACTATAAAATTTGATCTAAGCCATGTTGAAAATACAATTACAAGAACTAGGAAAAGAAGAGGAACATAATGAACTTGTAACCATGATACAGATACAAGCTAGCAACTTCTGCTAAAAACAAGAAAACTATTCTTCAATCGCAATTCCAAAAATCTCCTCTTTCTTCCATCACAATCCAAGACACTTTGTTTAATTAACCATGTCCTACATACTCTTTTGGATGTCCCCTCACTCTGTCTCTCTTCACCCACCCCCGCCAACTTTTGATTAGCGGCCTAGTGGGTCACCCTTAGTAAACTAATCAGGACGAATCACACGCATAATCAGCTTGATCGTGTGCATAAACCAACGGCGAAGATAAACAACTAGGTACCCCAACGACCCATTTGAGGAGGAGGTACTGCGGTCTTCCTACTTGTACAATGACTGCTGGGGCGATGCAGCTGCCCGAACAAAGATTTGATCCCAAAAACCAACTGATTTAGCTCACCCCAGCAGTCAAAGTCCACTCTCTATCCAATACAGATTCTGCACGATCATTCGGTCACTGGGTTGGCTTCTTTTGTTTCTGGGTAATTTTTTTTTCCTTTTTTATGTTCTTGAGTCAATGTTGAACTCGTGGTTTCTGGGTTTTTGTTGGGAATTTGAAGTTTTTCATCGTCTGAGTCTTTGATTTTTGGTGAGAATTGAAGTGGGGTTTTTTTTGTTATGCTGAAATTTTTGCGGAAACATTGAATAAGATTGGGCTTATTCTGGACAAATTTGGTATTTTCAGCCATCTGGGCAGGTGAATTATTGTGAAAGTTGAAACGGGTTGGTTTTTAGTTTTCGCAGAAATTGAACTGAAATTTTTGTGTTATTTGGTGATTTCAGATCTGTGAATCTTGGCTGCTGTGTGAAACTGGGGGTGGAAAATGCAGAGGCAAACGAGGTCTATGGACAGATCGAACAGTATAAGGGGCAAACGAAGCTTGGATGGTGGTGATGGTGGTGATGATGAACAGCCTGAGCGAAAGCGTCCAGCTTTAGCTAGGTATTGTTTTTTGGACACTTGATTGATGATTTTCTTTTGTCTGAGGTGTTAATCAATTTGGCAGTTAATATTGTTGTATTTTCATTGGAGTTTTTGTTTGCAACAGCCTAATTTGTTACTGAAGGTTTCAATTTTAGGCTGTGCTCTTGTAGTACGACTGTCTTTTGTTTGATAGATGATCCAAGTTGTAAGTTTGAACAATTGGTTATTGCGAATGGGGGGTGAAGTACATATCCGCTATGTTCATTTCTTGCTTTGTTCTTTTCTGAGTAAGTCATTTAGCATCTGGATCGCTGAGCTTAATGTTAATCTTTCTGGCAACAAGAGCTCAGAATCCATATGGTATATCTGCTTTTATGCTTTTAGTTTTCTGGAAGGGTCCTTAGAAGCGGTAAAGCACCCTTCCTCAGATTTCCAATGCATTCTCTTCTAGTGAAGTTGTATTGTAAACTGCTGTATAGCTTGACGGGGAGATTACAGGGCAAGGCAACAAGACATGAATGCATGTACAGAATTATACTTTCTTATATAGATAAGCTGAAAGATGATCCTTTTGGTTTGTATCAATTGTATGTGGAGAGTTGCAAAGCATGGTGATTATGTATCTCAAAGAAGATGTTTCTATATGAGTTTGGAAGGTTACATGCTTTGACATTTCTGATGCGACTATCTCCTTATTGATGGTTAATAAGGGCAATTGTTCTTTATTTGAATATAAAATTTGCATAATCTTAGTTCCATTTGACAAGTTCCTTGACTTGACAAGTTCCTTGACTTGAACGGTTGTGGAGACTCATTGGATCAATAATTTGCTGTTTATTTGTTTACTTCAATTGCTTCTATTGTTGGTTTGCTTGTGATCTTCTTTTGTTTTCTTTCGAACGTGAATGGATTTTCAATATGCAAAAGTATAATGACTCTTGGTTGAGTATAAAACCATCATACTTGTAACGAGCTGGAGCTGCTGGACTATATGTCTCATATTACTTGCTTTCGTGTGTGTTTTTTTCACTATAGATTTGACATTATCCCATGTCTTCTTGAGCTGTATTTTCTGTACCCTTACTCTGTACTGCTCAGACTTAGTTTTGTGAGCTTATGTGGAGACAAGGGTGACAATATTCAGCTGCTATTGTTGCTCTGCAAATTCAATGGTCTTAGTTTCACCTATTGAGCTGTGACTCATTTGCATATATACTATGAGCAGGATGGCATATAATGTATTATTACATTTTGATTTGTTCAGAAACCAGTTTGCTTTGACCTTTTTAAAACACATTCTTCCTTTGCAGTGTAATTGTAGAGGCTCTGAAGGTTGAGAGCTTGCAGAGACTTTGCTCATCATTGGAACCTATACTTCGGAGAGTTGTAAGACAAATAACTTCTATGACTGATATTTTTTAGCATGGTTATGTTTTAGGAGTTATAGTCTATAACACTATTGGGTATTCTAATTGACTCACCAGATATGCAGAAGCATGTTTCTTATTAATGGGTGGATACTCATAATTGAAGAAGACTAACAATTTCGTGGTAAAATACGAAGCAAGACTGTTATTTTGGTTGTTAAATGTAAACCGCAGAAGTTGGTGGTTTAGTAAAAACTACAAAGAACTTCTGTTTACCAAATACCAACATTCCTTCTCTCCATAGCCTGCATGCGTTTTCTTGAGTTTACTACCTTGTTACCTCCTATTACAGTATTACTCTTTCTATGCAATTTATTAGTTCGGTGCCATATTTACATTTGATCAATGTTTAGCAATTATTTCTCCATTGTGCAGTTCTGAGTTTTCTGAAATACACAACCCGTTGAGCATTGGCTAGAATATTTCACAGATTTGGATGGTTAAGGCCTTTGTGAAATCATAAAGTTGAAATCATACACTGGTTATTCTGGGGCTTCTTTTGTGCAGTAGGCGAGTCCAACAAGAAGCACTTGTTTATCCATGGAATTGTGTTCACCGCCACCACTTTGGACTGCCTGACAGCTTGCTATGCTAGGTTTTGGAGGCCTGGAAAGGAGGTGTTATGATGGTATCTGGAGTGTGCTTACAGCCATTAGATGTTGCATTTCATTCGATAGTTGGATTTGTTTTCTCAGGGTTGTGCCTTCAGGGAGGCCGTCGTTTTGTAGTTTGCATCTTTCTTGCAATTTATAGGAATCTTCTGGAGGAGATGCATTGTTGTTGGGGTCTCGGCTTACTTTCCCGTTGAGGACACGCTGTTTTCTTAGGCTGTAGTTTGACCTCTTTACCGGAATAGGAAGCTAGAGTGCCAATTATGATACCTATTTTTCCATCCTACCTTGCAAATGTACTCTTGTATGTTTAGTTTTGTTTAGAACTATATTTTTAAACTATGGATTCTTCTTTGAAATAAATGAACAAATGAATGAGTGGATGTTCATAATGATGCAGGATAGGAGTAAAGAATGGGTAACAAGATTTAGGAAATTAGGATATTTTAATATTAGAGATTATTTGTATTTTTTATTATTTTCGTATGTTATTTTTAATTATATTTTAAGATAGTCAAAATAAGGATATTTAGTGATGTTTTATTAAGATTTAGTTTTCTAGATTATTAGGACAATATTATGTTATATGCTTTTATCCTTTTCTAGTTTATATCTTATTATTTAGGTTTCCTAATACTAATTAGCCCCGTAGTTATATAAACCCCTTTATGTAATTGGAGAAGACTAATTATGAATGAGAATTATGTTAAATTGAGTGAGTCATATTTCTCTATGTGAGAATTTTTCTGTGTCTATTACTCTTAGAGCGTTCTACACCAATTGTCCTCATTTGTACGCATTGCTCTTGGAGTGTCCCACATCGATTTGGTATCAGAGCTTTTCAATCCTAACTCCTGCCAAGGCTCTTCTAATTCGAGTTTTCTATTTCCAAGCAAGCCTCCAAAAAAAATAAAAATAAAACACTCCATAGCCCAAACCCTAATGTATACCAACCCATATTTGGGTCACTTTACTTTCAATCCACTGCTGCCATTTTCCTTCTTTCGAGCTAACTGCTTCCCTTCTTTCTTTTCTTTACTTCTATCTCATATCGGCCTCACTGTACAAAAGAAAATAAAACAGAAAATTTTCCATATTAGAATTTGCTACTGTGATTTGATATTCTAGACTTTCAATGGTCTAGATCAGTTTGCTAACTTTCAGATATAGGCATGAAGTTTTTGTTTTGTCTGGCTGAAGATTATCTACAATGAAAATGGGTTGGTGTGACAAACACCATCGTGCCCTTTTCGTGGTCATACATAATAAGCGATGGCCAGTTACAACGAGTGTTCCTTACCATGTTTTCTCTCTTTATGGGGATGTAGAAAACAATACTAGGTTTCGGACAATGGGTAAATTTCATGCTCGAGTGAATTTTTATTCACTAAGGGATGCTGTAAATGCTTTTTGCAAGCTTCAAGGGCGTCGAATTTATGAAGATTGTTGTGAGTTGGATCTTTACTTTGCTAGAGAGCTCATATGTGGTTTTAGACCATATAGTCCTAGTTACCAATTGGATTATGCACTCGCACGGCTCCTATAATACCTTGGCAGCATCCTACTGAAGGTCATAGAATTTTTTCTCTAAGGTCTCCTAGGAAGCAACCAATTTCTTGCTTGGAAGACACAAATCTAGCCTACCTAGATGCACATGATGTGGGAGCTGTCATTGAGGAAATCAAAGAGGACACTGATATTAGAGAGCATCAAGAAGCCCATGAGGCTATTGGAGAACATGTCCTTGCATAGAAGTCTTAGATCTGAACATGGGACTTGATGTTAAGGGAAATTCTTTTGATTAGGTGAAACCAAGTAGCAAATTGCATGGTTGATTGCATTAACTAATCGGTTCAAGTTATTGCACATGATCAAGCAAGAGTGACTGAGCACTCTAACATTGATGAAGGCAATCTTTCCACCATTCAAGACAGCAAAGAAGAGTTGTCAAAAGATACTTGTATCATCTCAAGAATTGTTGAACATGATGTCGGAAGATCTTTCAGAAAACTGAAGTTCATCCATTGTTCACATGGTTATTGGTGCTCGAGAAGATTTTGAAGTATGCAATTTATAACATTTTCAAGGAAGTTGAATCAATTCTCTCTTCCTCATTCATATTTCTTGCGCATGCAAAACTTGAGGTCGAGTTTTTTCCAACTGGGGGAGCATGATGCGGGATAAAAGTAAAGAATGGGCAAAAAGATTTATGATATTAGGATATTTTAATATTGGAGATTATTTGTATTTTTTATTATTTCGTAGGTTATTTTTAAGCATATGTTAAGATAGTCAACATAAGGATATTTAGTGATGTTTTATTAAGATTTAGTTTCCTTGTATATTAGGATAATATTAGGTGTTTTTATCCTTTTCTAGTTTATATCTTATTATTTAGGTATCCTAATACTAGTTAGCCTTTTGGTTATATAAAACCCTTTATGTAATTCGAGAAGGCAGACTATGATGAGAATTGAGTTAAATTGAATGAGTCATATTTCTCTGTGTGAGAATTTTCCTGTAGGAATTGCTCTTAGAGTGTCCTACACCAATTATCCCCCTTTGTAGGAATGATTTTCAGAGCATACTATGTCACATACTTTCTACTTTTCTAGAAATTAAGTCCTGTATTGATCTTTGAATTTTAGGAATCAATGTTGAACCACAGAGCTTATTTAATGCCAAAATGAGCCAACCAATCTTAAGTAGCTGCTGGATTAGGTATTCAAATGTTTTTACTTTTGATGCTTTCTGGGTCACCGTAAAGTGGAATTAGAAAATGCAGGATAAATTTCTCTCTCTCTCTCTCTCTCTCTCTCTCTCTCTTTTTTAAAGGGTCGGTGTGCTGTCTACTTCAATGAAATGGGATCTTTTTTCGTATACAGCTGCTACATAAATATTGTGAAGTGTATTTTTTATGACAATCTTCTTCTAGATAAAACTTTAAACGTTACTAGATATGACTTTTCATTAGCATTTCTATAATTTCCAGGATATCTGATGCCCAGAAAGGTGTTGGAAAAATCAGAAGTCAATGTTAGTCTTGGAAGGGTCATTTGCTATCTTACGTACCACTGGTTGTGTATTAATGAGCTTGGCTACCCAAATTTGTCATACACACGGGATGCTATCCATGCGGTTTGTCTGTGTCCCCCCCCCCCCGGGGCTGGCATGGGTGTAGTCATAAGGAGAATTGCATCCTGTTTATAAATAATAAATTACTTTCTAAACTAGGCTTATTCTGTTTCAACTAGATCTTCAGTTCTTGTTAATCATTTTCATTTCTGCCTTGTCGTGTGTGATGGACAGGTTAGTGAAGAAGTAGAGCGAGCTTTGGCAAGACTGGGCCCTGCAAGAATCAATGCCAGGTATGCCATATTAGATGGTCACCAGTCCTGAGCTTATAATATTTTTGGTCTTACTTTGGAAGTACATTTGTGTTTCCACCTGTTTCAGAAAATGGCAAGTGTAAGAACATTCTTGTAAGAGGAGTTACATCTCCAAATAAGCACCGGCAAAGTTTTAAGGACAAAGTTGTACATTCCCACGGGAGAATGTCGTTTTTGTTCTTAATTTATTTTGACTGTTAACTTTCAGAAGAGAGAGGGGGCGGATCTTGAGACTAAGTTGCGAATAGCTGAATGGCATTGGAAAGGGAGGTGGAAGAAGTAGCACACATCAATAGTCATACTTTCTTTCTTGTTTTTTTTGGATGGGTAAATTTACATGCATGCAACCTAGGCAGAATTGAATCTTGGTCTCTCTTGTGGAAATCAAGCACCCTACCACTAGGCTAAACCCAATAGGGCCACCAACTGTTTGCCTTATATTGAGTAAAGAGATAATTTACCCTTGTACCCCTCTGTGGGCCAGATGGACCCCCCCCGGGCGTAAAAGAAAGAAAGCTGCTGTATAGGGGCGCACTTAGATCTTGTTGAGTTTCTTGTCCAAGAAGCTCATTCCTTTGGAACTGGCCCAAGAATATTTTGAAAACCCATTTCCCATTTGAGAATTTTAAGAAAGAGAAGCTAAGATCCTAGAGGAAATCTTCTAATGAGGAACAGAGGATGCTCTGATGCACTACTGAACATACTTCAGTCTACGAGAAACTATGACAGAATCAATCCTTGGAGATAGATGATCATGAAAATTACTAAAGATTACATGCCTCCTTTTTGTGTCTCTTTTCAAGTTTAATGGTGTCTTCTGTAGAGCACATAGTCTTACGGATTAGACTCTCTTATTGATGTTTGTATTTGCATATTTTCTTAGCCAAACAAAGAATGAAAGTGGACAGTATCATTCTTACATTTTAAGTTTTAGGTCATCACCAAAACGTATTGAAGCATCAGACGGAAGGAGCTTGCAACTGCACTTTAGGTCCAAATTGTCACTTCCTTTGTTCACTGGAGGCAAGGTTGAAGGAGAGCAGGGTGCTGCGATTCATATCGTACTAATTGATGCAAATACAGGCCATGTTGTGACATCTGGGCCTGAGTCCTCTGTGAAGCTTGATGTTGTCGTTCTTGAAGGTGATTTTAACCATGAAAATGATGAAGGTTGGACTCAAGAAGAGTTTGAAAGCCATGTTGTGAAGGAACGTGAGGGAAAGAGACCACTTTTGACAGGAGACTTACAAGTGACTCTCAAAGAAGGTGTTGGGACGCTAGGAGATCTCACATTCACTGATAATTCAAGTTGGATAAGGAGCAGGAAGTTTAGGCTTGGCCTAAAGGTGGCTTCAGGATATTGTGAGGGTATTCGTATACGTGAGGCAAAAACTGAAGCTTTTACCGTGAAGGATCATAGAGGGGAATGTAAGCTTTTTCCATTTCAGTTCCTTTTTTTCTTTTGACGTTGTGAACTGAGCTTGACAGCTCACTCATTTTGTCTCCTTTTGTAGTGTACAAGAAGCACTATCCTCCGGCATTTGATGATGAGGTTTGGAGATTAGAGAAGATTGGCAAAGATGGATCTTTCCATAAGAGATTGAATCAAGCCGGAATTTACACTGTGGAGGATTTCCTCCGCCTTGCAGTGAGGGATTCTCAAAGATTAAGAAATGTAGGTGACCTTTTACCTTGTTATTATTGTTCATCATCTCTCATTGTGTACGGTTGGTACTGCACTGTCATCCTGTGTTTCCTGATTCATTTTCTGATGCTGTAGATTCTTGGAAGTGGCATGTCAAATAGGATGTGGGAAGCTCTCATGGAGCATGCAAAGACTTGTGCTCTAAGTGGGAAGTTGTATGTTTATTATCCTGATGATACTAGAAATGTTGGTGTGGCATTCAACAACATATACGAACTCAGCGGTCTCATTGTTGGAGAGCAGTATATTGTTGCTGATTCCCTCTCTGACGACCAGAAGGTTAGTCATATTGGTCAATGATCCTCTGTCAGAGTACTGGTGTTAGTTCTTCCCCCCCATCCCTTTCATGTTGTAAAATATGCAAAGCTGCCTTTTCTTGTGCACATAACGGAAAAAAGTTGAGTAACTGATAGAATGAATATGTTTATTGTATCATCACTTGTGTTATGTCCTTCGTGCTTCTTGATCTGGCCTCTGTCTGCACCTTTTAAGTAAGTCATTTAGGATGAAAGTATATTCTCCTTGCCTGTTTGGCATGGTAGGGTGCTGGGGTCTCCTAATTTCAAATCCAAATGCATTCCATAGCGTTTCGTATAAGCAGCGTGTTTGTGTTTTGGTGGGGGTGGGGTAGGGGAAGTTAGACGCCAATAATCCCTACTTTTGGGGTATTGGATGCAATAATCCATAAGAAATAACGCGGACGCCCTGTACTTTCAATGTATGTATTTTGTATACAGTCACCAAGTCAAACATCCTTTGACATAGTGTTTCCATGATCATATAGCTTATTTGTCACATTTGAATGTGAGCGGCTTACCACTATACTTGCTATTATGGAATTCATGATGTTTAACAATTGATCTCTTTCATTCAGGTATTTGTTGATACACTTATGAAGAAAGCATATGACAATTGGCATCAGGTCATAGAGTATGATGGGAAAGCATTTTCGAATTCCAAGAAAACCCGAAGAACACGTTCATCTCAGAATGAAGCACCTATAGATACTATTACTTTTCCAAATGCTATAGACAATCAATTGACTCTACCCCGGTTGCCTACTGCGGTTTCTAATGAGCAGCTACTGTTAGACTCTAATGTAGCAACCCCAGGTATGTTCATATTGGTTTGTTAGTGTGTGCTATTGTAAGTAGTAATATTTTTAGGCTTCCAAAATTGATTAAGATAGTGGACAAGACCAAAGCTCCTTGTACCCAGGGATTTAAAATGCGGATGCGGGCGTGTTTGCGGTTACGGTCGCGTTAACGCGGGAGCGGTAGGATACGCTGATCGCGGTACGGATCACGTCCGTCGCGGCGTGAGAAGGTTCACATAATTGATTTTGTCATCTGTATTTGTATTTTAGTACCATAAGTCGCTGGGTAATGTTATTTTGGTAGCGTGGTTCTTATTTTAGCATATTACAATGGGGAAATTTTGACAATAATCAAACAAAATAATATATAGAAGCTTTGATGCAAATTTTAAGGTTATAAATAGTACGAACGGTACAACATTGAATGCAAATTATTAAAGCATAACAAAAAAAATTACATAATTACTACATTTATTATCATAATTCAAATAGCATATTTAATATAAGTAATATAAACATAATATGATCACAAATAACATAAAAGATACATAATTAACAAAAACATGATAACAATAATATAATTAAGTATTTAACATAAATAACAGAAATATAATTAACTGAATAATTTTTAAATTAAACATATATTAATATCAGTTGGCTTAATCCTTAATGTGGTTCAAGTTAATTCAATAGTTATTACTCCTTAGTCAATACATCAATTAATCCCCAAAAAAATAGTCAATACATCAATAAGTAAAGTAGGCATTCTAGAACCCTCTTAACCCTAAATCACCGCCAGCTTCCCGCATAAGCCACACTCCTTCCCCTGTCTTCTCCTCTCCTCAGACTTCTCTTCGTCCTCAACTCCTCAGTCTCCTCTTCGTCTCTTCAACTCCCTCAAACGTCAGACCCCAGTCTCTTCCTCACCGGCACCGGCTCAGCCCCCTCAGTCCCTCACCGCTTCCACCCGTTCCGTCCCTTGCCTTCTCCGAGTTGCGATGGACTCCTCTCTCCTGTGACTGCACAGCCCCCTCACCGGCGACGGTTTGTCCTGTTGCTGATTTTTTTGTTTTTTTGTGGAAATTGGAATCATCTTTTATGTCAAAAATTGTCCCTTGTATTTTGTCTTGGGATTTTGCGTTGTGTCTGCCCGAGTAACTCGCCTGATCCGCGTTTTACCACGGCCGTCGCGTCCGTTACCATGTGAAACGGTGTTCACACCGATTTTTCGGTGTTTTTCGGTTCGTTGATGTTGAATTCTGCGTTCACACGGACGTTCCGGAACGGAACGGCCGAGTTTTAGATCCCTGCTAGTTGCACCTTCTTTGCACTGACTGTTGATCGCTCAAACACAGGCCTAGGGTTAGTCAGCGAAAAAGATATGGACAAAGGGAATGCATTTGTTTGGTTAAATTTGATGTGTGCTGATTTGGCAAGAAATATATAATTATAATTAGTTCTTTTGATTTTAGTCTTTCCGCATATTCCTGAGCAGAGGAACACACTTTTTCATGGGTTTGATAAGGTGTAATTCATGTTAAAAGGTTATATTCTTCCTCTAGTAGACTCTTGAATGTCTTCATACTACAGAAGGCTAATAAGTTGGTTTTGGAATACATGATTCTGTTATTCGATTCTTCTCACCCTTTATTTTAATATTAAATCCTTTCTGTTGGAAGAATCCAACTAGATGGAATCTTACATGTGGATTATGTCAAATCTTTCTGAATTATCTTAGGACTTCTATGTGCTGTTCACTGGCTCAAATCAACGAGGGGAAGTCCCTATAATCCTATGTCGCATAGTGCAGTTTCACACAAAATGGGTCAAAAGGAAGCTGAGAAAACGAGCGAAGCTTCTGTATTTGTTGACATTTAATTTGTTCTTTTTTGTTTATTTTTGGCTTTGAAACCACAGATTGCTAAAAGATTGCATATGAGGCCATCATATGGCCTGCACGAGCTAATCTATGGATTTGTGTTTTGTGCTCTCAGCTGCGGGCTTCGATGGAATTGTGGCCAATAGATTCCCAAATCTCAATCCACACAATCAGTTTGAAGGCTCTACCTCGTTCTCCCAACATGGCCTGATGAACGATTCACAGCAGAGCCATATCGCAGGAAGTGAGAACCGGGCAGCATTGGCCTTGGCCCCTCCCCAAGCATCTACATCTGGGTTTCAATTCATTCAGCCATCTCAACAAGCCAATGTCAACAACCCATATGATGATTGGTCACAAAACCCTTTTTCAGAGGAAGAGATACGTGTCAGAAGCCATGAACTTCTTGAAAGTGATGACATGCAACAGCTGCTAAGACTTTTCAGCATGGGAGGGCACAATGCCATACCAGATGAAGCTTTTACACTTCCGTCATTCATGCCCACCCCATCTAACTATACTAATAACCAAGATGAAGATCGGACTCGTCCTGGCAGAGCTGTTGTTGGTTGGCTGAAGATCAAGGCAGCAATGAGGTGGGGTTTCTTCATCAGGAAGAAAGCAGCTGAGAGGCGTGCACAGCTCGTTGAATTGGACGATTGAGAGCCACGCAAGAGCTATCTTATGAGTTGGGTATTTCAGGAACGAAATTGAGAAGTTAACTTACGAGTTATCTTCTAACTTTCTGTTTTCCAAAATGCCCGAACTTAATAGCTAGCTTTTGTTGGTCACGGTGTCTGACAAGCAAGGAGGACTTGTCTAATAGCTGATTAGCCTCTAGTCAGGCCTGACTTTCCTGGGATTTAGCAGACACAGCAGGATGTCTTGTACAGTCACCTGTACAGTACATTATAATTCTTAATCATTGTATTCCTTTGTAACTCTGAATCTTGCGTTTATGTAATCTTTGTATCAATGATGAGGGGCTTGGAATTCTGTAGGTAGTGAAGCAGTAACGAAAACTTGCAGGGTAGAAAGCTCAGACAGGGGATCTTGATGTTTTGGTTGTGTATTGCTTTGTTTTCTGAATTTGGTGTGTAGTTTTTTTAGCTGTGAATCTTGACATGTTTTCAATGGTGCGACCTGCAGCACAATTGCATATTCCTCCCCCCCCCCCCCCAAAAAAAAACCCCAAAGAAAAAAACATCATGTCATTGCATAAGATGTAAATCAAATTAGGTGACAATAAATTGTCTGGTTGTAAAATGCTTTTTAAGTGTCTTACCTGAGCCTAAATTAGTACATTATATAGTTCAAAATATCTAAATTTTCAACAGTTACTTATGATCAGTTAATAATTGTAAGTCTTTAGTGTTTGTTGGGATTGCCGACAAATACAAAGGACACATTAATTGCATCAATCTTCTCTATGTAGACGTATTGTACCTGTAATTTTGTAATGTTATGTTAAAAATGTGATTTCATACAATTTTTAGGTGGCAATAGCCCTATGCTATTTCAATTATACTATCTTTTTTCAATTAAATAATACTAATACAATTTTTAAGCTAAGTGTCTCATTGCAATATGTATATCGTTTGTCAAATTATACATATCAGACCCTCTTATTTTCAAATTTTTTTGGATAAGTTTAGATAAAATTCACATAAGTTAAGTAAACGTCAATTTATATAAGTTGAGGTTATCAAAAATTAGTTCAATGAAGTTTAGTATGGTAAAAATATTCTTAGATATGCTCAATTTACTAAACAAAAATAAATTTAGAAGTCAATATGGATAAGTTTAGTTTGACAAAATTAAGTTTATTTCAACAAAAATTAATTCAAACAAATTCAATCCAAAGTTCCAAACAAATCAAATCCTAGTAAATATTGATAGGTTGAAAACATGTAAGTAATTCATACATCTTACTTGCGCATTTTGACTCTTTCCCTGCATTGTGATTGACTATTATTGTTGGACTTTAAAAAGAAAATAAAGTTTATAAATGAAAAGTCATACGACATTTGCATCGATAATTTTTTGACAAGAATAAATCTAAAATATCATAACGAATCTCTATTTTAACAAAGTTAATTGTAATTTATTTCCAACCAGCTCTACATTTGTAGCATTATAAGCTCTATACTTGTAGCATTATATTAGCCACAAACTGCATTATTCAACTTCAGTTTTCTTTCCTGAGCGTCGGCGAGCTTTCTGATACCAAGCATGCTAGCTAGGCTCAGTCCAAATGCGCAAATCACGCTGCATATGCCTTGTTGACTGCCATGAAAAAAGCTTTTGATAGAGAGAGAGAGAGAGAGAGAGAGAGAGAGAGAGAAGGGAGAGAAATGAGACTGATGAGATCCCTTATTTCACTCAATCATTCTGATCATTACATCTATATTCTACCTCAGCAGACGACCTGACCACAACATGCTGTTTTTTTGATTTCCACGGAACTGGAGATTCTCCAAGCATAATGCAATAGCCAGTTGTGGATCGTCGAGTGGTTGGGCAGCTAGCCCAATCAGAATCACAGAAAGCCGTAAGCAGGGCTACTGAACTCTTGGCCATGAGAATACCTTGCTCAGGGGCTGACGTCAAGTATCTAACAACATTCAAAGCTGCCCTCATGTGATCTGAAGTAGGATTGTGCATAAACTGGCTTAGCACTTGAACAACATAGTTAATGTCTGGCCTGGTAATGGTCAAATATATTAACTTGCCAATAAGTCTCCTGTATTGGTCACTGTTTTCTAATGGATGACATTGATCAGGAGTCAACTTAGATGAGGATCCATTGGTAGTCTCGAAGTTTTAGCACCACACAATTCAACCTCATTGATGAGGTCTTGCATATAATTTCCTTGAGAGACAAAAATGCCTTGTGAGATTCGAACCACCTCTAAACCAAGAAAGTACCTTAGCTTCCCTAAGTCCTTCATGTGAAACTGAGAACTCAGCTATTGTTTGAGCTTAAGGATTTTCTTTAAATCATCTCCAGTAATTACCATATCATCAACATAAACAAGGACGACAATAAAGCTTGTTGTAGTTTGCTTGGTGAACAAGGAGTAGTCTATTCTTGACTGAGTGTAACCAAAGGATATAAGAGCTGTAGACAACTTGGCAAACCATTTCCTTGGGGCTCGCTTCAGCCCATATAAAGCTTTAAGCAACCTACATACTTGGTTACTCCCCCTTACTGAAATCCTAACTAGAGTGAGTATAACCATGTGGCAAATGCATATATACTTCCTCATATAGGTCCCCATGTAAGAAGGCAGTTGAGACATCCATCTGACATAAAGTCAAGCCTTAACTACAGCTATAGCAAGTAAGGCTCCTACAGTTGTCATCTTCAGTATTGGAGCAAAAGTCTCTTGATAATCAATCCCTCTTTGTTGTTTGCACCCTTGAATCACTAGGCTTGCCTTGTACTTGTTCACTGTGCCTTTTGAATTAAGTTTGGTTTTATACAACCACTTACACCCTCTAGCATTCCTCCCCTGCAGCAAGGTAGTAAGCTCCAAATATTGTTTCCCTCAAGAGCTTCTAATTCATGATTCATAGTCGCACACTATTTCTGATTAACGACAACTTCAGAGAAGGAAGCAGGGGCTGTGTTGTTGGAGATTGCAAATAAGAATGTGTTGGCCTGATTTTGACTAGTTAAATCACCTTAGAAGGTGGTGAATAGGGTGATGATTAAAGTCACAAGATAATCGAAATAAAGAGCGGAAAGATAAGTGTGGATAAAACACAAGAACTTTTTAACGAGGTTAGCCTCAACCAGACTTAGTCCCTGCCTAGAGTTCTCTAGCTCTAGGATTAACCCGAATTTTTATTAGGAGGGATTACACAACTCTAGAATACACCTACTCTAAGTTCCAAGCTACAAGTTGATCCTTTAACAAGTCGTTGGTAGAGTTGACCCTTCAACTCTATAATCTCACCCTACTTACAACTTGAACAATATAACTTGAATAAATTTAAAGCAAGTTAAAGCGCAAAGTATACAAGTGACTGTTGAGTATGAAATTGCTTGTGCTCTCTTTCTTGTGTGCTCCTCAGCTGCAAAGTCTTCCCTTTTTATAACAAAAAGAGTTGAAGTAGCCTTTACTTTCAAATATGGAAGGAAAATCTTCAGTTGATCTTCAAGTCCTTGGAATCCAGTTTCAAGGCCTTAAACTGCAACTAATTTTCAATAACAGCTCCAAATCTTCAACGGCTATCTTGCTGATTTCTTGCAACGGCTAGTTGATGCTAAAAATCTGTTAGTGCTATTTTTAGGCCAAGCAACAACTAGAATTGAATTTCAAAAGATATGACCATATTTAGAGAATCATAGTCTTATATTCAAATTTGAATTACACAATGTAATATCATAAAGATTACATATTCCAATTTGAATATTAAACAATCTCAAAGATATTGTGACACCTTATATAAAGTCAATTAAGTAATATTAATAGTCCAACATCCACTTCAAAAATATAGCACATTTAAACAATAATAATTATTAAGATAATTCAAATATAATATGATGAATATGTCCATTGATTAATCTTTTTTTGTCTTTCATCAAAATATATTAATGAAATATATTGTGAGTTTAAGGAAGCTAACAATCTCTCCCTTTTTGATGAAAGGCAAAACCCAATAGAAATAACATATCAACATAATTTTAAATGATATACCACAAAAGCTTTTCAAATACTTGTCCCCCTTTTTGTATTTCATCAAAAAGGTAGCATAAGGAGAAAGAAAAATCGAAGCGTATGAAAAAATTATGGCAATTACATATAGGTCCCCTTAACAAATCAATGATATATAAGGATACTCTCCCTCAATTTATGGCACTCATGAAAGAAAATATAAGGGTTTAAACACTAACATTTTGATCAAATCATATATTCTAACATGCATGCATTGACTTGATATTCTCATAAAAATTGCAAGGGATCAACATATTAATATAACAATTCTGCCCCTTAAGAATAAATCAAGGTTACGTGCAATAATCAAGTAATATAATTCTTCTCTTATAGAAAGAAGCAAGATCATGTATGTGAGTATTAGAGATCATAACAGTTATAGACCCAAAAAAGATCACATACAAGATATCATCTAAGTATAAAAATAATTACATGTCATAATAACATAGAATATGATGGAATATTAATCATGCTCACCTTCTAAGATAATTCAGCAAATTAAAACTCAAAAATTTGAAAATCAAAATTTCTTAAATAGGAAGTAAACCATGCAAAGATAACATCACCTTCTATTTGGTAAGAATTCAAATTTTGATTTTTATTCATGTTGTTGAAATAAAAAATCTAACCCTTGATTCAATCATACAAAAATTTTCAATTTCTGCCTACAGTTCAAGTTCAAGGCCTTGAACTGTATTCCAGGGCCCTAAAATATAAGTAACGACAAAACAAACGAACTTACCTTATTTTTATTTTTGGCAAACCATAACTTACCATATACCTTTGCGAAACTTCAATATTTCCTTGTCCACTTAAATTTTCAAGAGGATCAAACGTTATTGAAAATTCATCATTAGTACGTGAATGAGGAATCAATAATATCCCATGAACATGCGCATTTTTTTTTGATTTCTTCAAGAATGAATTTGTTCGACCAAAACTTGATACCCTTTTCTTCTTGGACTCAAAATTGTTAGAAGTAAGAAAAATTAATGAGGTAAAATTTTTCTTTTCCTCAATCTTGACATATTTTCTCGATTTAACACCACAATCAAGAATTTTTGAAAGTTGAAAATTTGGTGTCGTATTTAAATCATAAAAAATATGACAACTTAGAGAAAAACTATTTCAATTATGGATATTACCTCATCCTTACCACTTTGGAGAATAGATGAATCACTAGAATCATTATTTTTCTCACCATTTTCAAGAAATTTCTCAATTTGGGTATGCTTGGCATCATTATGTATAAACCATTGAACTGGATCATCATTTTCATGTTCTTACTCTTCATTTAGTTGGTGATCCTCAACTTGCTTAACATTTCATTCCATGATTATTTCATCCTGCGCTACAAATTTGCTTAAAACCACATTTTGATTAGTACCATATAAATTATAAAAAGTCTCTCAAATTTCCTTGGCACTATCACAATATGAGATAAACTCATAAATATCAATAGTAAGAGCATAACAAAAAATGTTTATAGCTTTAAAATTTTTGGATATCCGCTTGTAATCATCTTAAACATATTCATCTTCCGATTTCTCAATAACTATTTACCTTTGACCATGATCTCCCAAAGATTGAGACCTTTGTACTTGATATAACATTCCATTGTTTCATACCACAAAAAATAATTAGTACCTTTAAAAAGTGGAGGGAAATCAGAGTCAAAATCATAACTAGTCATGGGATTGAATATTAGACGGTAAAGTCTCACAAAAATAGTACTAGCTCTGATACCAATTGTTGGCCTAATTTTGGCTAGTTAAATGACCTTAGAAGGCAGTGAATAGGGTGATGATTAAAGTCGCAAGATAATCGAAATAAAGAGCGGAGAGATAAGTGTAGACAAAACACAAGAACTTTTTAAAGAGGTTAGCCTCAACCAGGCTTAGTCTCTGTCTAGAGTTACCTAACTCTAGGATTAACCCGAATTTTTATTAGGAGAGATTACACAACTCTAGAGTACACTTACTCTAAGTTCTAAGCTACAAGTTGATTATTCAACAAGTCGTTGACCCTTGAACTCTCTTATCCCACCCTATTTACAACTTGAACAATACAACTTGAATAAATGTAAAGCAAGTTAAGGTTCAAAGTATGCAAGTGACTAGCGAGTATGACAACTGCTTGTGCTCCCCTTCTTGTGTGCTCCTCAGCTGCAAAGTCTTCCTTTTTTATAACAAAAAGAGTTGAAGTAGACTTTACTTTCAAATATGGAAGGAAAATTTTCAGTTGATCTTCAAGCACTTTGAATCTAGCTCCAAGGCCTTGAACTGCAACTAATTTTTAATAACAGCCCCAAATCTTCAACGGCTATCTTGCAGATTTCTTGCAACGACTAGTTGCTGCTAAAATCTGTTAGTGCTATTTTTAGGTCAAGTGACAACTGGAATTGAATTTCAAAAGATATGGCCATATTTAGAGAATCATAATCTCATATCAAAATTGAATTACATAATATAATATCATAAAGATTATATATTCAAATTTGAATATCAAACAATCTCAAAGATATTGTGACACCTCATATAAAGTCAATTAAGTAATATTAATATTCCAACATCTATTTCAAAAATGTAGCACATTTAAACAATAATAATTGTTATGATAATTCAAATATAATATGATGAATATGTCAATTGATTAATCTCTTTTTATCTTTCATCAAAATATATTAATAAAATATATTGTAAGCTTAAAGAAGTTAACAATCTCCCTCTTTTTGATAAAAGACAAAACCCAATAGAAATAACATATTAATATAATTTTAAATGATACACCACCAAAACTTTTCAAATACCTCTCCTCCTTTTTGTATTTAATCAAAAAGGTATTATAAGGTGAAAGCAAAATCGAAGCGTATAAAAAAATTATGGCAAACACATATAGTTCCCTCTTAACAAATTAATGATATATAAGGATACTCCCGCTCAATTTAAGGCACTCATGAAAGAAAATATAAGGGATTAAACACTAACATTTTGATCAAATCATATATTCTAACATGTATGCATTGACTTGATATTCTCATAAGCATTGCAAGGGATCAACATATTAATATAACAATTCTCCCCCTTCAAGAATAAATCAAGGTTATGTACAATAATCAAGTAATATAATTCTTCTTTTATAGAAAGAAGCAAGATCATGTATGTGAATATTAGAGATTATAACAGTTATTGACTCAAAAAAGATCACACGCAACATATCATCTAAGTATAAAATTAATTGTATGTCATAATAGCATAGCATATGATGAAATATTAATCATGCTCACTTTCTAAAGATAATTAAGCAAACTAAAACTCAAAATTTCTCAAATAGGAAGTAAACCATGCAAAGATAACATCACATTCTATTTGGTAAGAATTCAAATTTTAATTTCTATTCATATTATTGAAATAAAAAATCTAACCCTTGATTCAATCACACCAAAATTTTCAGTTTCTGCCTACAGATCAAGGCCTTGAACTGTATTTCAGGGCCCTGAAATCTGAGCAACGACAAAACAAACGAACTTACCTTATTTTTACTTTTGGCAAACCATAACTTATCATATACCTTTGCGAAGCTCCAATGTTTCCTTGTCCACTTAAATTTCCAAGGGGATCAAATGCTATTGAAAATTCATTATTAGTACGTAAATGAGAAATCAATAATGTTCCACAAACATGCGCATTCTTTTTTGATTTCTTCAAGAATGAAGTTACTCGACCAAATCTTGATACCCTTTTCTTCTTGGATTCAAAATTGCTAGAAGTAAGAAAAATTAATAAGGTAAAATTTTTCTTTTCCTCAATCTTGACACATTTTCTTGATTTAACATTATAATCAAGAATTTTTGAAAGTTGAAAATTTGGTGTGCTATTTAAATCATAAAAAATATGACAACTTGGAGAAAAACTATTATTTGAAAATTTAATTATGGATGTTACCTCATCCTTACCACTTTGGAGAACAGATGAATAACTAGAATCATTATTTTTCTCGCCATTTTCAAGAAATTCCTCAATTTGGGCATGCTTGACATCATTATGTATAAACCGTTGAATTGGATCATCATTTTCATGTTCTTGCTCTTCATATAGTTGGTGATCCTCAACTTGCTTAACATTTCCTTCCATGATTATTTCATCCTGTACCACAAATTTGCTTAAAATTACATTTTGATTAGTATCATATAAATTGTAAAGAGTCTCCCAAATTTCCTTGACACTATCACAATATGAGATAAACTCATAATATCAATAGTAAGAGCACAATAAAAAATGCTTATAGCTTTAAAATTTTTGGATATCCGCTTATAATCGTCTTCAACATATTCATCTTTCGATTTCTCAATAACTATTGGACCTTTGACCATGATCTTCCAAAGATCGAGACCCTTGTGCTTGATATAACGTTCCATTGTTTCCTACCATAAAAAATAATTAGTACCTTTAAAAAGCGGAGGGCAGTAAGAGTTAAAATCATAACTAGTCATGGGATCGAACTATTAGATAGTAAAGTCTCACAAAAATTGTATTAGCTCTGATACTAATTGTTGGCCCGATTTTGGCTAGTTAAATGACCTTAGAAGGCGATGAATAGAGTGATGATTAAAGTCGCAAGGTAATCGAAATAAAGAGCGAAAATATAAGTGTGGACAAAACACAAGAACGTCTTAACGAGGTTAGCCTCAGTCAGGTTTAGTCCCCGCCTAGAGTTCCTTGACTCTAGGATTAACCCGAATTTTTATTAGGAGGAATTACACAACTCTAGAGTACACCTACTCTAAGTTCCAAGCTACCAGTTGGCCCTTCAACAAGTCGTTGGTAGAGTTGACCTTCAACTCTATAATCCCTCCCTACTTATAACTTGAACAATAGAACTTGAATAAATATAAAGCAAGTCAAAGCGCAAACTAGGCAAGTGACTATTGAGTATGACAATTGCTTGTGCTCTTTTTCTTGTGTGCTCCTCAGCTACAAAGTCTTCCCTTTTTATAACAAAAAGAGTTGAAGTAGCCGTTACTTTCAAATATGGAAGAAAAATCTTCAGTTGATCTTCAAGCCCTTGGAATCCAGTTTCAAGGCCTTGAACTGCAACTAATTTTCAATAGCAGCCCCAAATCTTCAATGGCTATCTTGCTGATTTCTTGCAACGACTAGTTGATGGTAAAAATATTTTAGTGCTATTTTTAGGCCAAGCAACAACTTGAATTGAATTTCAAAATATATGGCCATATTTAGAGAATCATAATCTCATATTCAAATTTGAATCACACAATATAGTATCATAAAGATTACATATTCAGATTTGAATATTAAACAATCTCAAAGATATCGTGACACCTTATATAAAGTAAATTAAGTAATATTAATATTCCAACATGCACTTCAAAAATGTAGCACATTTAAACAATAATAATTCTTAAGATAATTCAAATATAATATGATGAATATGTCAATTGATTAATCTCTTTTTATCCTTCATCAAAATATATTAATAAAATATATTGTAGGCTTAAGGAAGCTAACAGAATGCTTGAAACTTAGGCTCAGCAAAGGCTGTCAAAGCATATTGTACTTCTGCAGAGGGCTGAGTAGGTGTATTAGCAGTGGCCACACAATCTTGAAACCATTGTGGCTGTTTGCGAGGTTTGTTGACCTTGTTACAAAAATTGGTGATTTAGTAACATCTTGTTGTATGGTACCAGACTCCAACTCTACCTCGAAAGGCACTTCTTGAGTATCATGCTCAATAGAAGGTGTTGGTGAAATGCTTGTATACCATGGTGTACAAGGCTCAATATAATCATGTGTAGGTGGGGAGAAGATATGATAGAAGCAATAGGCTTCATACAATGTTTAACACTAGTTTGGCTATATGGAAGACATGCTCCATAAATTTGACATCTCTAGATACAAAGAATTGATTTGTAAGTAGATTAAGTATCCTATACCCTTTTTGTGACTGTGGATATCCAAGAAAGACACAAGGTACCCTTTTGGTACTATCTTATCTTTAATTCTCTCTGTATTTGTAACAAAAGCAAGATAGCCAAAAACCTTCAGCATGTAATAATCTGGCTTCTTTTTTAACAGCACCTCATAAGGAGTTATGTTATTTAACACTGTAATTCGTATTTTGTTAACAAGGTGTGTGGTTTTTAACACACAATGCCCCCATGAATGTATTCGCAGTATAGCCTGTAACCTCAGTGCCCTAGTAATTTTAAGAATATGCCTATGTTTTCATTCTGCCACACCATTTTGGTATGCCCTATCTATAAAAGTGGTTTGGTGAACAATACCAAATTTGTTGAAAAAATCAAGACAAGGTTGTGATTCAAACTCTAGAGCATTCTCAGTTCTAAGAATCTTCATAGTACTTTGAAACTGATTGCCTATGTAATTTGAAAACGTTTCCGAAATACTTAAGGCTTGTGACTTATGTTTCATCAAGTACACCCATGTAGCTCTACTTTTATCATCAATCAATGTCATGAAATACCCTGCAACCTCTGTGAGTCGGTACTCTATATGGACACGATATGTCCGTATGTACTAACTCAAACATATGGTGTGCCTTAGTATATCTCAAGGAGCAAGCAGTTTAAGCATTTTAGACATGGGCCAGGTAAGACAAACTTCATCAAATACTGTCTTTTCTACATTTGAAATGTATATCAACTTGTCCATAAGTATATGTCCAAGTCTAAGATGCCATAATGTGGTCTTATTTACTACACCTTCTCCAGATTGTGCCATATATTTATGTTACTCTCTACTTTTGCTGGTTAAATATTCTACCAAACTAGTGGCAACACATGGTGGATTTGTCACATACATGGGTCTATTAAAAAAACTTTCATCCATTTGCTTGATATCTTCATTGACCAAATAGTAGAGCCCTCCTTTTTGTTTGCCAACTCCTTTAAGAACTCTTCTGGCACAGTGCTGAATTATTAAAAAATTAGGATAAAATACCACAAACCAGTGTTCAGCTTGAGCCACTTTGGATACTGAGAGGAGATTGAACTTGAAATTAGGAACACACAGAACATCTTGCAAGAGCAGGTCATTCGCTAGTGTCACATTTCTAACTTGAGCAATGGAAACTGTATTATCATCTGGCAGATTTATATGAGGTTTATGTGGTGAGGCATGAGGACCAATGAAATTTTTGGAGACAGGGGACATGTGATATGTTGCCCCTGCATCCATTATCCATGCATTTGTCCTAACAGGCACAAAGGAGCAAAATGTATTACTAGCAAAATCCTTATAGTCATCCTCACTATCTCACCACTCTTGGTTGGCTGTGGTAGCAGCTTCAACGGTTGCCCAATTTGTTGCTGTGTCACTGTTAAGGCATCATTTCCTCTGGTCACTGAGCTTTCCACATGTGCTGCTGTTTTTGCTTAATGTTTCCCTTGAACTTGCCAAACCTTTGATTCTTAGGGGCTTCTTTATTTGTTTTCTTTTGTAGAAACTTATTGGACCTTGGCTGCCAACTTGGATATCTAGTAACCATCCAACACTTCTCCTTGTTGTGTCCTTTGTTGCCACAATATGAATATTTGCCTATGTATTTCCTCCTATTGAAGCACACCACATGCCATTTTTACACTAGGTAGTGGTTTCAAAAGCAACATTTGCGTCCTTTGTGTATCATACTTCTCATCCAACACATTCAAGAATTAGAAAAATTTTTGTCATCTTACTGTTTCATCAAAGCTCTGAAGAATGCAATTATATCATCATCATATTAGTAAGTGAAAAATGGCAATGAGATTCTTGAATGAGTTGGATGAGAAGTATAGTACTAGGAGATTATCACTCCATTTTGTTTCAAAGAGTATAGTACTCAGAGATTGTCACTCACTCCATCTTGTTTCAGAAAGTAGACTTCCCTATTCAGATTGTACTTTCTAGATCCATTACTTAAGTTAAGCCTTTTTTCCAATTGCAATAAGATTTTCCTAGCAGATTGAACATATAGTATAGATCTAGTTACGGTCTCAAAAACTGCATTCATAATCCAAGCAATTTTTGGGTTATTATGTGCGTCCCACTACTTCCACTTAGCTAGATCATCCATAGGTCATGGTAGAGTTCCTAAAACAAATGCGATCTTCCTGTTCATTTATAGTCCAATCTCCATGGATCTTCTCCATATACGATATTTCTTAGCTCCAGCAAGTTTTTCACCCATTGCCAAAGAGGCTGGTCCATCTGACGGATGAATAAAAAATGGATTCTGAAGATCTACATAGGAGATACTGTTCGATCAGTTCCTTTCTGCTAACATTGGAGAAGATGAGAATGTGGATCTGAAATCAACAACTCTTTCCGAAGACTAATTAAGGATACGATTCAATCAATTGAATTCGAAGAAAAATTTTGTTAGTAGTGATGAGGATATGAGCAATTGATGAATAGAATCAATGATCAAAAGAAAAAGGAAAAAACTCTGTAATGATTGATTTCAGATCAACGAAAGCTTTCAATAGCATCCATGGTTAACATCAATACTCTGATACCATGTTGACTGCCATAGAAAAAGCTTTCATGAGTTAGAGAGAGAGAGAGAGAGAGAGAGAAGAGAGAGAAATAAGAGTGATGGGCTTCCTTATTTCAATCAATCATTCTGATCATTACATCTCAGAAATGCAATATTTATATCTTTCTAAGACCAACCAAATAGAAAAGAAAATATCAAAAAATATCTGTAACCACCTAACCACTAGGGTCCCATACCAACTATCCAACTCTAACAAACCATCATTCATCTCCGTTTTATCATCATGCATCACCATACTCAGTAGCACTCTCATCATGCCTCGGTTGTTTTTGCATCATATAAGCCTTTCTCCAAGGCATAAGCCATGGCTACTGATCTTTTCTCTCATTCCGAAGCGCTACTTCTAACCCACTTTGCCTAGGTGAAGAAAGGGAAGCATATATCCACGCTAATTTTGATACAACCTGCTGGTAGAGCTTTTCAAACATCAAGTCTTTTATAAACTCGTAGGATCTTGTTTTCCTTTGCCTCCAAGATCCTCAGCAGTGACTCCCAGGAGTCCACGACTTTTATGATCATATCATGAGTAGCCCATTCCTTCTTCTTAAAGACCCATTTGTTTCTAGCCAGACATATAGACCTAAGCAAGGTGAGAAATAAACCCTTATGTTCCTTATTAAGGCACTCCAAGAAATTATGGCACCACTTCCCAAAGTTAGGCTTTAGTATTCAAACGAATGGGCGATTTGCACCAAAACTTGTGGGCCACAGGGCAACCCAAGAAAAGATGAATTAAGGTCTTGAAATTATCCCCACACATAGAACAATACACAACCACACATACTCCACAGTGGTACAAATTAACCCTGGGTGGAAGAGAATCTGTGCATACCTGCCATGCAAAATGCTTCGTCTTGGGTTAAGTGGTTGTGCTCCAAAGGTCATCCCATTGCCTACCAAACTTGCTCGAGCTTCCTAATGCCATGGATCTTGCACATGTTTGTAAAGCTCCCTACAAAGGTGATAAGCAGACTTTACTATGAACTATACATTTCTTGGTCCTTGCCAAACTAAATAATCATCCATGTTCACATCGTTCAAAGGAATGTTCAAAACTTCTTGGGCTTGATGGGGAAGAAAAGACTATTAGATTAGGTCTTCCTTCCACCTCCGTTCCACATGATTGATTAGCTCCTGCACTTTAGCATCTCCATCAAGACCTATTGGGCCATTAATAGCCCGACTCGCATGAGAGATTGGGAGCCAACAATTTTTCTAGATTTTAACACTAAATCCATTGCCTTTGTCCCTTTGTGCCCAATATTTGAGTAGCTCAAATGATTTTAATATGTTTCTCCATGTGAAACTAAGTTGATGGCCTAAGTTAGTCTCCTATGCATCGGTTCTTGGGAAATAACGGTCCTTAAGGACCAGGCCACCTGGGAATTAGGCGAAGTAATCAATCGCCAGTCCCGTTTAGCCAATAGGTTCAAATTAAACTCATGAAACAGCATGAAGCCCACACCACACCTTTTTGGCCTGAACAATTTTCCCCAACTAACCCAGGTAAGCTTCCTTTCCTCCTTTTGTTGACCCCTCGAGAAATTGTGGCATAAACTCTCCATCTTATCACATAAGGGCCAAGGTAACTCAAAGTATTGCATAGCATAGGCAGGAATGGATTGAACCACTTCTTTAAGCATAATCTCTTGGCCTCTTGTTGAAAGTGTTCTTTCCTTCCACTCTTTGTGCTTTTTCCAAACATGTTTACAAATACCCTGACAAACTGCCATTTGGGACCTCCCTATGAATGTGGGGAGTCCTGAATAATGGTGGTGAGTCTCAACAACTTTATAGTTGAATCTCCTCTGGAGCATTTCAAATATTCTATTGTCCACATTTCAGCAAAAGAAACTTCACATTTGTCCATATTCACCACTTACCGGGAACATCACTCACAGAGCGCAAGGATTTTCAACACCTCACCAGCCTCGTTTTCATTTGCCCTTGTAAAGAGAAGGCTATCATCTACAAAGAAAAGATGTAAGATAGAAGGATCATTCCTGCAAATATGAATGCCATGAAGAGAATTCTTGGTAACCAAATCCAAGATAAGGGAAGATAACCCATCAGTACATAGCAAAAATAGATAGGGAGAGATGGGATCACCCTAACAAAGGGCCTTTTGAGGGATGAAACACTTTGTGGGTTGTCTATTAACAAGCACAACATAGGAGACCAGCGTAACACATCTCATCACAAGTGCCACACAATTAGTATCGAAACCTAACCTTCCTAGTATACATTATGAAAAAGGCCATTTAATTCTATTGTAGGCTTTACTCATATCAAGTTTAGAGCAATAAACGCCCTTCTTCTCATATTTTTCCTCATTCCTCTAATTGTCTTGCCTTCATGCTTTTAGAACTTTAGTCAAAAATGAAATGAGCTTGCTCTCATCCCATATTTATAGAAATGTGAAATCTAAAATTTTGGCATTAACAGTATACTTTCCTAAGGGCTTTTCTACTTGTGAATCTTTGATTTTTAATCTAGCTAAAGTTGAACAACTATTAACCATAAAGTGATAGAGTTATTCTTCAACATTTCTTCTCCATTCATAAGATTTAAATTTGATAGTTTAAGTTTTTAATTTTGTACTCCTATCACTTGAACCAATCTGTATTGGTGCTCAAATAGGGGTTTCAATTTATACTATTTAGTTGTGGATTTGAGCTGAGTCGAGTCTGAGCTTGGCTAGGCTTGGGTTGGTTCATTAAGCAATCATGTTGAGCCAGAATACCAGTCAAGCTTGATCAAATTGAGTCCGAGCCGAGCCTTGACTAAGCAGGATTTAACTGAGTTGAGTTCGAACCTAGCCAGCCTTAACATATACATTATATTTTTTCCCTGTATGATTCAAACACGTGATTGATTTGAAATATATATTAACTTTAAAAAATCATAACACCCCCTTTAAAACAATAAGGATCAATAATATACTTTGAAGTTGAATTATCAATATTCACAATGTAAATACGACTATGAGAGTGCAATTTACTTCCAAACAAATGAACAAGCTCATCTGAGCTAAACTGAGCTTAAATTCCATAGGCTCAGACTTGTCTTGTCAAGCATGCAAGCTGAGTCCGAGCTTACTCGAGCTTTAGTCAAACCAAACTCCAACTAAGGTTTAGCTGAGCTAAACCCAAGCGCTTGCCAATATACATGATATTTTTGTTAGATTTTGTTCTCTTAAATGTGATAAAAGGTTCATTTTTTGCATCGTGCGTCCACGTCAAGAAAGAAGCAATAAATATAGTTTGAGTTGATATATGCAATTCGTGTGAAAGAAAATGCAACAACTAATTAAGCTTACAAATTAAATTTTGATAATTGGTGAGCTTGTTCTTATAGTACGTATAACATACAACATAATTGTTTCTTTACACATTTTTTTCCAAAAGTACTAAAGTTTTTACTATTGCCTACTCTCAATAAAATATCATACGATATGTTGTTGCCCTTTAGCAATGAGATCTACACCAGGGTTACTAATAGATGAAGAAATTAAACAAAGACAGGCATCATATATGACTTGTAACTGCAGCTAGTTGAAAAGGATTTTTCATTACTCTTTTTTTGATTTAGGGTTTTCTCAATTCACTTATTGTAGGTTAAACAGTTTGATGGTATCAAGGGCATGTGTCAGTAGGTTTTTTTTTTTTTTGGGTGAAAAAAAATAATTTCACGCCTCCATTAGCAACAAATTAGCTCTCTCTCCCCCCTACTTGAACTGACTCCAATTGCATCACAGCGGGTGGCAGCGCTGCATATTGTCCGTGCCAGTGTAGGTTCGCTCTGAAGGGCGGTGATTCTGACCTCTGTTGCTTAGTTGCTTTTGAGTTTGAACTGAGAAGAGAATAGAAGGAGAAAGATTGGGAGTGAAAGGACACGACGAGTGAGGGGTGATAGCGTCTGGCTGACTGCGCGAGTCGTGATGGTTGTTGCCAACTCATCGCGCTGATGGTCCCTACTCGATGCCTTAACTGTCGACTGAGGCACTGAGCTAAAATCCTGAGTTTGAGAGTATGACTGGGAAATCTGGGAAGAGATCTTGATATTGAAAGCGGGGGAGGGAGAAAACAACAGCGTGAGTTTTACTTTAAAAAATTAAAAATTCCTGTTTTCTGAATTTTGCAGCTAATCTTCTTTAAATACTTTAAGTGTCAAAATCCTCCAAGAGCATGTTCACTGTAGCAATGAACAGTCATCGGAGAACCGTGGCAATCTACAGTATTAGGCTCAACTTTATGTTCAGGTTTGCTTTGTTTTCAGGCCCAATCTGATTTGTTTCTTGTGGCAGTGTTTATATGTGACTCGCTTGCTTCATTTTCTTTGCTTTCTGCTCCTCATTTTCACAGTTCTCTGATTGTTCTTGTTTGCATTTCTCGGCTGCACAGGCTATTCTCAAGGTTTTTCTTCTTTGTTCTTCCTTCAATGCATGTGAGTTTTTTTGGGCTTGCATCAAATTTTTTTTTTTTTTGGGGTAGATTCTTCTTGTTTGAATGCATGTTAGCTGTTCCTGATTTTTCATGGTTCTGTGATTGGTCCTCTTTTCATTTCTCCATTGGACAAGAGATTCTCAAGTCTGGTTTTTCACGGTTCTGTGATTGTTCTTCCTTCAATGCATGTTAGTTTTTTTGGGGCTGGATCCTTGTTTTTTTTTTTTTTGCAGATTCTTCTTCTTCTTTGAATGCATATAAATCATATATAAGCACTGGCACAGTGGACAAATCAGACTTGGACCTCAAAACCTAGCAGACCTAAACATAAACCTGAGCCGTTGGAAGGTGTGGCTTAAACAAGTCTTTGTATTTCTTCTTTCTTCAATGCATATTATTTTTGGGCGGTTGGATCAGTCTTTATCGGTAGATTCTTCTTCTTGTTTGAATGCATGTTAGCTTTTCTTGTTTTTTTCAATGCATGTGGAAATTCTTCCTGTATTTTGAATGAATGTAAGTTTCATTTGCATTGTTGGTATTGGATGGTGCGAATTTATGTTTGTTTATTGGTATTATCAATAATGTTCCCTTGTCTGCTACTGGTAGTAGACAGAATTTTACTTTGATTGCTAACGTAATGTTGTGGAAGAAGGATTTTGATATTTTAAGTCTACAGATTTGCATGGCTCTTCAATACATTTTATTGTTTAGGGGTTCTGTCAATGTTTATGTAAAATTTCTTCTCCTAATTCTACTGATTTTAGTATTGCATGCTTTGTTTATCTGTGCTATCAAGAATGTTGCTCTGGCTGGTGGTTTAAAATAGATAAAAGACTTCATGAAACATATTTGCTGGAGTCTTCATGTGTAAATTCTTCTTCTAATTTTAATGCATGTGAGTTCGACTGATTTCAGTATTGTTTGCATTGGATGCTTATTGTAAACTTTAGAACAGAGGAGTTAAACTATAAGTAGAAATTGGATGAATTGTAATGGTTAAATGTGAAGTTGATAATTTTGAATGTATGTTCATTATGTTCTGCAATGTGGTCTTATGGCTCCATGTAACAAATACCTTAGAGATTTGATAGAAAGGTCATGAGACTTTACTGTCAAAGTGAAGATCATAGAAAAAACTCAGCCACAGGTATCCTCGAGCAAGATAATGTACCAAAGAATTCGCATGGAGGATGAAAAGGTCTGTTACACCTCTTCTCAGAAAATCTTTGCTTAACATTGATAAGTTTAGGTTGATTATTATGAATATTTCATGATATTGATGTTTGTATTATGTGGTTGCTATTGGTTGCTATTTCCTAGGGTGGTCAAATGGGAGTGACCATATATGATGATGATATTACTTCATATGCTGAAGCTATAAATGTAGAAAATAGTATGAGATCTCAGATGCAGTTGTGAATCCTTTGAAGAGACATTTCGCATTAAGACCAGAAAATATGAGATGAAATTTACTCATTGAACAATCATACGGCCACTTTTTACTGCGACAGATATGGATGATGTTCCTGACTATTGTGTAATATCTCAGATAAATCATGCAGCTTGGTCCACAGAAAGATATGGTAAGCTTTTATTGTTTCAGGGTATATACTTACTATGATTATTGCACGCTACATTGTATATGAGCTATCATTACTATAGTTTATAATTGGATTGATTGAGTAGTGATTTATTGTATTTGTTTTTAAATATGACAATTTTAAGTAAAGTTCTTTATGAATTTGGTTTAATTTTGGGTTTTGTAACATGAAAATTAAAGATGTACTGGGTGTTGTCTTATTTGTTGAGCTGATACGAACAATTTATGCCCAAGATGATAAGAAAGAAGGTGGTCGTGATGTTCCTATTAGAGAAATTGTCATGATTGATTAAAGGTGTGAGATTTAACTTTTGAGAAGTAAACTTTGAGTTAGAAAGTACTAATGTTGTATGTAAAGATATGTTTCTAAATTAATATAGCTTGCCTCTTTTCTTTCTATTGTTCTTCCTAATGCATGTAAAAACTTTTTGTAGCTGTAAAAAGAAAGAGACTTTGATTGTGTCAGTCTGGAATGATTTGGCAACTTGTAATTTTGAGTTGGTTGGTTTGGTGGAGTCATTTCCTGTCATTGGCCTTACAGCACTCATGCAGGTGTGGTTTAGTTCAGCTACAACATATTAATTCGATCTTTATGTTTCATTTCTACGAAAAAGAAAATATAGTGTGGTTCTTGCTAATTACAAGTATGATAGCTAACTTAGTATTGTTTTGTATAGGTTTTTCACTGTTAACAACTATGTCAACGTTGATGAATTTGCATCCTCAAGGAGAAAAGGCTGAGCAATTAGTGAAATGGTATTAAGTTTAGTTTCTCCTTAATAATATTTTGTTTTAAGTTATACTTGTCTTTTATAAGTATAAGTAGTCTTTTCTGTTACATGTGTAGGTCTTATGAGAATGTTTGTCATATGAAATCTTTGAGGGAAGCTATTGAAGCAGCCAAAGCATAGGTAAAGAAAGCTGTCTTGCGATCTATTAGTGATTTTAAAGCTATGAAGGTTACTTGACCTTAGTATGCTGCTAGATATTGAATTTAATGTTTTTTGCAGGAAAATGTACTCTATACATTCTGATGCTATTTTGAGCAATCTGGACCTGCTATTACAAAAGCTTAAAATTTCAAATTGTAGCTTACTATACCTATTAATTTATGTGACATTACCTGGAGCATGGTTATGTGTTTGTTATGCCAAATATATGACCTTGAAGGGCAACAATACTGTGAATGGACAATGCATTTGGATTTGTGGCTGCATTGAGAACTTAGACAAAAAAATGATTCGGTTGTATCTGGGTTGTGATACTTGTGGAAGTAAAACATATGAAGATATAGGAACCGAGTACAAATGTTCCAAGGTCATTTTGCGCCCCCAGAACAAAGATTTATGCAACTTAGATGAACTTTTTGGGGGAAAGATTATCGTATTTGGAGGTGACTTCAGTCAAGTACTACCAGTACTTCCCCACAAAGCAGAAACGGAAGTTGTCCATGTAAGTTTAGTAAGCTCTTCAATTTGGTCTCAACTGAAAAAAATTAGCCTCACAGAAAACATGAGAGCCAAAGAAGACCCTTCATTTTCAGACTTTCCTCTTAACCTTGGAAATGGCAACTTACAAATAGAAAACATTGCATAGATAAAACTACCACCACACATAATGTCATCCATGAAGACAACGTAATGCAAAATTCTCTGAGCTGATACCTAATATCTTATCAGAATTGCAACAAGAATACATAGACCCTAATATCTTCTCAAAAAGAGTTATATTGGCTCCAAGAAATGAAGAAGTAGATGCAATCAATGAGCTTGTAATAGCTAAATTTCCAGGAAAAGGTCCTACATACATACAATAGCTTTGACAGCATTGATGGGGAAGATGCAACAAATTATCCACAAGAATTCTTGAATACATTATGTCCACCTGGCATCAGTCCCCCTGAACTCATATTAAAGCCAAATTGCCCGCTAATTTTGTTGCGCAATTTAGATCCCAGTGGTGGACTCTGCAACGGAACCAAATTTATCTGTAAAGACTTCTTCCCCAACATTATCCAGTGCACCATTGCAAGAGGACACCACAAAGGAGAAATTGTTTACTACCAAGAATATCTATGAGACCATTGTCCTCTTCAAACTTTCCAATCTAGTTTGAACGCAAACAATTCCCAATTAAATTGTCTTTTGCGATGACCATAAATAAATCTCAAGGCCAAACCTTAGAACAAGCTGGCATTCACCTAAAAGAATCATGCTTCTCACATGGACAACTATCTGTGGCATTGTTAAGGGCAAGAAACTAAAAAAACTTAAGCATATTATGCTATCTTACAAAATGTCATGGCTTTTGAAGTTCTCTTCCGCGCAAATATTCAACAACCGTAAGTTTCATCAAAAGCCACTTCTTTGTATTTTCATAACAACCTATATACAATTTATAAGCAATAGCATGTACATCATAAATCTCATCATTATATGCCTCAATGGGACAGTTCTTACTACTTCCAATTTTCTTATTTTAATTTACCTACTGTATTACTTTCATAATCTAACTCATTCTATTACTCTTCAATGTGTGCTTATTGCTCTGAGAGTTTCTAACTTTCTTTAAATTACTTTCGAAACAAGTTTTGTCAAAACCTGCCAAATTACTATTTTCTAGCATGATTAATGAAAAGCTAACAAGCCACTATTTCCAAATTGTTGCTTGTTAAGTGAACTCTATAAAACAGGTAATAATGTTTGATGTTTAAGCAAATATTGCTTTTAGTTGTGCTAATTAATCTTCTTTTACAAGTAATGTTCCATTTACTAATAAGAGGAGACCTATATTTTATGT
>JAKOGI010001227.1:277500-280639 GCA_029747015.1 Carnegiea gigantea
ATGTGGAAGTGGCCACCACTGTGACAGCAAATGGCAGAATTCCCGAGCCCAACTATAGGAGAGGAATAGGTGCTCCATGGTTTCCTCTCCTTCATTGCACAACCCACATAACACTTCTCCTGTCTGGTTATTGAATTTGGCTAGTCTCTGCCTCACAGGAACTCTTTGGTGGAAAAATAGCCATGCTATGAAGGTATGCCTGGGTAACGCTGTCCTGTTCCATATTAAAGTACTCCATGGTTGAGGGCTTCTATTTTCCAACATCCATAAATAGCCCAGTTTGACCGAATAGTGTCTGCTTACATGTCCAGGCCTGATATTAAGCACCGAGCATATTTTGAACGCCTCCATTGTATGGACTACTTTCTTCCAATATCAGCTGCAGTCAGCCGGGGCATGGTAGCTCCACCATTGAGTGTCTTTTAAGTATTTTTCATGAACCCATTTGACCCAAAGATTGTCTTTCTTCAAGGCTATAAACCAAACAAGTTTTGCTATGTTTGCTTTGTTCCATGCAGCCAGATTTTTTAGACCCAGTCCTCCATATTTTTTCGGGGAGCAAACAACGTTCTAGGAAATGTAAGGGGTCCTTTTGTATTCAGCTGACCCACTCCACAAATAGTTCCTACTGAGTTGAGTAATATGATCAATCACGTCCTGGGGGAGTATAAAAATAGAGGCCCAGAAGTTATACATCCCAAACACCACAAAGTTAAGTAACTGAGCCCCCCTGCAAAGGAGAGGCTTCTGGAGGACCATAACTTAATTTTCCCCGTTATTTTCTCGACTAGAGACCTACACTCCAGCTTACTTAACTTGCTTGCTGTAATAGGAACCCCTAAGTGGGAGAGTACCTTCCTAGAAGCCGGTGATGTGGAGACATGATTGTTGCAATTGAGGATTACAACCTCCAAAGATAATTTGAGATTTGGAGTGGTTGGCCTTTAACCCTGTAATCTGGTGAAAGGTATGAAGAGCTTGCATGATAAGAGCCAATGTAGGAGGGTGAGCCTTACTGAAAACCATGACATCATCTGCAAACATGAGGTGAGTTAAATTCAACTTCCCACAGTGAGGGTGAATTAAAAAACCCGGTTGCATACTTGCTTGCTGCATTAGTCTTGTGAAATATTCCATGGAGAGGATAAAAAGGAGCAGAGAAAGAGGGTCTCCCTGTTTAAGACCTCCCCCTCCTTTAAAGTCCCCTCCTTGAAAACCATTAATATGCATGGTATAAGAGACTGATGTGATACATGTCATTATCCATTTTGTGAATTGAGGAGGAAACTTAAGATGATGGAGCAACTCTTGAATAAAGCCCCAGTGTACCGAGTCAAAGGCCTTGTGTAAGTCGATTTTTATAATACACCTTGGAGATATGCCCTTCCTAGTGTACCCTCTCACTATGTCCTGACTGATTAGGACGTTGAAAAGGAGTTCTCTCCTTTTCACAAAGGCCCCCTGTGGTTGCTGAATTAAATGAGGCAAAACCTCCTTGAGTCGACTGCATAACAACTTGGCAATACATTTGTAAATAACCGAGCAACAAGAAATAAGCCAGAAATCTTTAGTCCGGGTAGGGTTCGGGACTTTAGGGAGTAGTATCAGCTTCGTTTGTCCAAGGAAGGGGGGTATGTATGAAGATTGAAAAAATTGTTGAATCGCATTGCATACCAATTTGCCAGTAATATGCCATGTGGCTTTGAAAAAACCACTATTGAAACCGTCTGGGCCCGGAGATTTGAGATTTGGAATCGAGAGGATAGCCTCCTTGATGTCCTTTGCTGAGAAAGGGCCACATAGCTTCATCTGTAGGTCAATTGACAAAGTATTCCTTGGTTGATTACCTCAGGGTCAATAGGGAGTCTTTCCATGTTGCTCGGGCCAAGTAAAGCTTTATAAAAATTCTGCAGTACCAGTGTGACTTCTTGAAAACCGGTGTACCACTGCCCTTGGTCATCTTGTATATCATGAATATATGTTGCAGCTTACCTTTGCCTCATCTGTGCGTGAAAGTACCTTGTGCTATCATCCTCATATCCAATCCACTCAGCTTTGCTCTGCTGTCTAATGAGGTCCAGGGCTGAAGCTGTGATCTTAACATAATGATCCCTTTGCTGTGATTCCTTCTGTTTTAGAAAAGGACAGAGAGGTGATAGTTGAAGTTGGAGTTGAATATCCTCAAGAGCTACCTTTGCTTTGATCTGCTGAGTATGGAGGTCAGCAAATTTATTTCGGTGTAGATGTAGCAGACCAGTCTTGACCCTAGAAAGGAATGCTTGTAGTGTTAGCCCTGGGTCAGGTCGTGAACTCTGAGACAGATGAGAGCTTACTGTAGGTAAAAATCTGGGTTCCTTAATCCACAATTCACAGAAGTGGAATGATCTTGGTGGCATAGGGCAGTGCGGAGATTCAATAATCATGGGTGTGTGATTTGAAATTGAGCTTGGTAAGTAATGAGTCTGGGTATAATCAAAGACGTTGAACCAAAGTGTGTTTATGAAAACACGATCTATTCTTGACCAAACGGCTTTATTAGTCCAGGTAAAATAGGGACCTCGATGCCGTAGTTCTTGGAGTTCACAGGATGCTATGCAGTTAGCCAAGGGCCGAACCTCAAAGTCCTGGATTCAGTCCCCCCCATTCTGTCCCTTGAGTAGAGAGCCGAGTTAAAATCCCCTAGCACACACCAGGCCTCATCTACGGTTGCAGCAATAGAGGTGAGTGCATCCCATAGTTCTCTTCTGGTGGAGTCATAGTTATCCCCGTATACATATGTGATACAAAATTTCTTGCCTAAGTGTTGCTGAGTAACATTGCAGTGTATGAATTGATCAGATTTGTATACCTCAATGACCCTGTAAACGGCTGGATTCCAGGCAACCCAGATACATCCCCTTTGGTTGAGCTGGAAGTTATGAGTCTATTGCCATCTAGGAAATAGATGACGGGCAATGTTATTGACATTTCTTTCCTTGACTTTAGTTTTAAGAAGACCTACCAACCCACTTGACTTTTGTTCACGAAGATTTTAAGATCTTCCGGTCTATTGGACCAATTAGGGCCACAAACATTCCAACAACAAATTTTATCCATGAGGGGAGATACCCCCTGTTTAGTATATATATACACACACACA
>JAKOGI010001228.1:0-245000 GCA_029747015.1 Carnegiea gigantea
CTATATAATATTATAATATGCTTCAAATCGCGTGCATTCAGTAACTATTTACAGGAATCACACCCATTCATCAATGTTTACAGTAGACACTATCGCATAAGTAAAATTGAACAGGAGGTTATATGCACGTAGTGCACAGATAGCCAACATAATCCCCTTGTAAGCTCTGCTAAGATGAGTGCTAATGAATAGTATCATCCAACATCCAAGTTTAAATCCATTTATATTTCTAGCACATGCAACAAACATTTGCTTAAACCTTGAACCATCAACTTCATAGAAGGCCACAGATCTCTGGTTAATTCACTCTCACGATTGCAACACATATCTTAGGCAGCAATTTGTAATGATCAACTAACTTACTAGGCACCATCATGCGCATGAATTCTTTCACTATCTAGTACTTCATATATGTCAATCAAATTCCCAACTCTAACCCCACGCCTTGAATAAAGTTTCCAGGAGAGCAATCCAGACACAACTGCACTTTACCCTCAATGAGGCACGCAAGAAGTTCTGCTGTGACCCTTTATCTTCCCCAAACACCCATTTGACACTGGTCTCTCTAAAATCTTTTAGATACATCACTCCATGTTCTTGCCACCTCTAACACATATGTAGAGTATATGGAAAGTTCTATCACACTTGATTATAATTCATTGCTTGTAGTTCTGCTTAAAATAATAGTTAAACTAGTTTGCATATGTGCACATATTTTTTGAAATGCTTATAGAAAAAATTATCTTTTGGACATTGAGGTTAGGGCAAATAATTTCCCAAACCCACATTTTCTGATAAATATTTACTAGTCCATGCAACTTTGAGAAAACATATTTTTTGACTAAAATCGACCAAACTTATCTTTTTAAAATTGCACCAAGGACCCTAAGTTTCTTATATTTGCACATCTAACCCAAATCCTTAAAAACTTACTCTCAAAAAATAAAAATTTATGCATGTGGTTTTTAGCTCATAAGTACTACTCGACGGCATCTTTCAACTGGTATCAGAACCACATGACCACAAATAATTAAGATAACTAAGCTAATAATGATTAATTAAGTTAATTAACTGTGATTAATGCTTAAATCATCACCCGGTTGCCTGGGATCGAGTTATTCTCACATTGTTCACTCACCGGAAGGCATTTCTTCAGAAGCACCTCAATTAAATTATATCACTGATATAATTTTAGAATTAAAAATAAAATTAGCTAAAATTAAGACCGAAGTCACGGAGCTTAAGAAGTAATTATCTGTAATTTACATTTCTCTAGTTAACGAAGTTAGACATAGCGAAAAATCTACTTCTACTATTAGTACTCCATTTCAGCATAAATATCCTTTCAAAAATCCAAAAAATAAGAATTCATTTCCTTTGCATTATATAAAAATCCACAAAGAAGTAGGAGAAAAATTAGGTGAAAAATCAGAAAAAGAAGAAGAAGAAGGAGTATAAGCAGTATACTCTTGAAGAACTACAGGATATGTTCGAGAAAGAACAAAATTCAGAAGAAATAAATAAGATCATGAGCTCAATTAGTGATAAATATGACGTATTATCTGGTGATAATGAAGAGACTAATAATGTCCAATTAGAAGAAGAAATACATCAGCAGATGAACCTTATTAAACTAGAAGATCTGAATGTGTTACCATTAGAAGAAATTAGAAGAAAACTAGATAAAAAAATATGGTGAAATGATTATTGAAGATGCAAATAATGAAATTGGAGAAGAACTCGACTTAAGCGAAATGGAGGCAAATCTGGTTAATATGGTTATTCCCAAGCCTGAGGAATTCGGTGAACCTTTTAGAAGAAATACTCATTTTATAACTAGGTACATCCCAGTAGGACGTACATCTAATTTTTCGTTCGGGTTTATCCCGAGGAAAAGTACAACCTTTGAAGAAGTTGGCCTTACTCCAATTAATCAAATGAGATATATCCTAAATATAGATGGAGCTCGTAATAGAGAAGAAATATTTGAACATTGAAAAAGAGGTATGAATAGTATCTTAAACCTAAATACTACCTTGACTGCTACAAATTTCCTAAACTACATTTAACATAGTTTCTCTGGCACTGTAGCTGACTAGTATGATTCGTTAAATGAAGATGGTAAAAATACATTAAGAACGATGGAAACACCAGCTACAATGTTCAAAAATCTATGCAAAGAAATCGAAAATGAGTTTATCAGAGCAACTTGATTCCGAAGAAAAGGCAAGAGAATGGTAGAGGAAGGCTAATAATATAGAATTATGGATATGAGATATTTGAAAAATTATATTGCTGAATTCAGTCAGTATTATTACAAAATTGGGTATAATGAAACTAACCTTGTCATACTCTATGACAAATTGTCATATCCGATAAATTCCATACTTAATAAAAAGTACATTGCATGACTTGAACGAGCAAATGTCATTGATACTCTTGGATCAAGAATCTCTTATTTAAGAAAATGAGTCAGTGATCAATGTCTTGATCTCCAAAAGCAAAAGAAAATCAAGAAATAATTCGTAACTTGCTGGGATTTGCCTCACCAATAGGAAAAAGAACCTAAAAGGAGACGAAAAAGAAAAATTTATAAGAAAAAGAGATTTAGTAAGCAAAGGGGAGAGAAATACAAAAGAAAATATTATAGCAAACCAAGTCCTAAAAAATGAAGACTTTTTAGGAAAGCAGCTTATTATCCTACATGAAAAAACAACTGCAAATGAGTAGCATGTGGAGAAGTAAGGCATTATTATGATAATGAATGCAAAATAGGAAAAATAACAAGCTTATTGAAACCTTGAGAAGCCTAGATTATGTTGAGCTTAGTGAAGACGAAGCGTTCGACCTAGCCCTATGTAACAACAAAGGAATCGTTGAAATTATCTTGGATAATGAATATGAAGAAAGTGATTATGAAGAAACAAGTCATATGATAGAAAGTGGCTCAATTAGTCTTGGTGATCTTCAAGGAGAAGAGTTTGTTGTAGGTAATGATAATGAAGAAGTCAAAGAAGTTTAGGTTCTTCCCATAATCTAGAAAGACATGATATATAAAAGTCTATCTTTCAATTAAAAAACAAATACATATGTGAGATGATGGAAGGAGATCTAGAAATCCAAGATTGTGAGTATGATGTAGGAGAAGTTAATCTCATTAATTAAGAAGAACATCCTTAAGCATAACAAAGATAGAAAGTATAGGTATATCCATGTTGGAAGTGTCTAAGTTCAAATTACTCCATTACAATATTATGGCAAAGATATTGGCCTGTATGCCTTGCTCTGTGATATTAGGCATACCAAATTTAATAATCAAATTATCACAGGGATTAAGACTAATTTATGTAATGGATCGGTAGGATTCAATTGTCGACATGGATATTATGTGAGCTTAAAAGACGAATTTAATAAAAACTTCTTATCTCTTAAGATAAAAACAGTAGGGATGGATATGAAAAGAGGAGGATATCCATTAAGGATATGAAAAATTATCTACAAATTAGATAATACTATAGATCCAAAAACTAAGGTCACAATGATAGAGGCAGAAAAATTTGAAAGTCCTACCCCAATGGAAAAGATTCAGAGGATTAAATCTAATCCACAAGAGACAAAAATGGATTGTTTAGGGATATCTAACTTTGCCAACCCTACTAAAATCAATAAGAAAATGTGATAAAAATTGATGAACATGGAAAAATCACCATTAAATCCCAATTGTTGAGAAGCATGAGTACAAGATCGGAATGAGGAGAAGGATCTTCATCAGCTAAAGAAGAGCTTAAGAAGATTATACAATTAGCATGACCAGTGAAATGAGCAAACTGAGTTTTGAATCTACAAGACACAGTATAGACCGAAGTATGAGTCTAGATAGAAAGGTCGTTGGGTACAAAACAAGAACTATGAGTGAACCAATTTATGAAGATGAGTTAGTCAAAAACATGACTATGGAGATATGCTATGAAGCTACCAATACAAATCCTAACAGCATCTATATCCCAATAAAAGTATGCTTAGAAGGATATAATAAATATGAGTTGTGTGCCTACATAGATAGTGGTTGTTCTATATGCTTTGGGAAAATATTATTATTTCTAGAGCTTATGTGGAAAAGAGCTAAAAATCCTTTATAAGTGAGAATAGCTGATAATAGCATTTTGAGTCACGATGAAGCCATAGAAGGGTTATCTATAGAATTAGGAGGAGTTCAATGCATTATACCAGTTCTATGCGCTACTGATCAACGCTCTCATGATATGATTATTGGAAATAATTTTTAGAGATTATATTATCCATGCACATAGACCATAAACCCGATAATATTCATAATTAATGGTCACTCAGTTCCCATTAAAAAATTAAGCAAGGCCTACACTCATCAGAATATTAAATCTACATGCAGCTAGTGTGGTGTAAAGGTAATACCTGCACAACGAGAAATAAGACTAACAATCTCACTACTTAAGTTATCTATTAAATAGCAAATTACCGGACAACAACAGCAATTATGCAAAGAGCTCTACTATGACAATCCTCTAAAATTTTGGGATAGAGATATGACATTGCTGAACTTACTTTATTAAATCTCAATACTATTATCCGAGTTAAACAAATGGTATATACACACCACGATATCTAGGAATTTGATAAACAAATTAAAGAAGTTCTGGATAAAAGATTAATTAGGAATAGTAAGAGTCCTCACACCAGTCCCGCTTTCATGGTAAGAAATCATGAAAAATAAAAAAGAGGAAAGCAAGAATGGTGATCAATTATAAAAAGCTTAATGACAATACTGTCTTTGATGGTTATTATATTCCTAACAAAACAGTTTTTTCGATAGAATTCAAAGAGTCTCTTGGTTCTCGAAAATGAATTGCAAAAGTGGATATTAGCAAATAAAGATGGATGAGAAAAGCATTCCTTTAACTACATTTAGTGCCCCATAAGGATATTATGAATGCATAGGAATGTCATTTGGTCTTAAAAATACACCTCAAATATTTCAAAGAAGAACGGATAACATCTTTAAAGACCTTAATCACTATTGTCTAGCTTACATTGATGATATCCTTGTCTTTTCTAAAACTATAGAACAACACGAAGATGATTTCTTAGCTGTCACCCAAAGATGCATTGATCATGGTATTATACTTAGAAAAAGTAAGTGCATTTATACTGAGTAAGAAATTGAGTTCTTAGGTCTAGAAATAGAAGCTGGACAAATCATTCTACTAAAATATATTTTGGAAAAAATAGAAAATTTTCCTAAAAAAATTGAAGATAGGAAGCAGCTAGAAAGATTTCTTGGATGTCTTACTATACTTCAGATTTCATTAATGATTAGCTAAACTGAGAAAGCCATTGCAGCAGAAACTCAATAAAAAAGTAAGTTGGACATGGACCACTAATGATACAAAGATTATTCAAAACTTCAAAAAGATGTGTAAAAATCTTCCTGTACTTAATTTACCTAATGAAGGAGATGATTTAGTTCTTGAGACAGATGCCAACAATGAGCACTGGAGCACAGTACTCAAAATCAAAGAACGTAAAAAACTCTGCAAATATTGCAGTGGAAGTTTTAATATGACATAATACAACTATCCCACATTGGAAAAATAAATCCTTGAGCCATAAGGGGAATTGAAAAGTTCTTAATCTTGTTAGCTCCAAAACCTTTTCTTATTCGAACCTATTGCAAAGGAATTCTTTGCGCAAGGGTGACTCCTGCGTTAGCAATTATGGTTTAACTAGTTTTCCTTCTGTGTTGAACATATACCAAGATCGAAGAACTCTCTAGCAGACAGTTTAACTCAACAACTCGCCAATGGCGATCATCAAACCAGAAAAAGAAGATCCTACCAGAAGGAGGAAATCCATAATGAAATGCCATTATTACTAGAACAGATTTCTCCTTCTAATAAAGTACTTATTGATAATTTGGCATTCCATACAAAAAGTAAATCACGCTTTGATCTACGATCTTCTGCCTACCTAATAGCTTGAAGATTTTCTCTTCTAGAGTTATAAGTTAATTACCTTAAATGTCCTTATGATATTCAAGAAAAAATAAGTTTTTATGTCCTAGAAAAATAGTACAATGAGTGGTATGCAGCCTGCATCAAATATTATCATAATTATTCCTATGATATTTGGGAGTCTTGGAGTACAACGATCTATTTTCCTAATAAATCAGGAGTTGGTGGTGTTAATTTTCCAGCAAATTCAATCTCTCCAAATGACCCAGTCATTAAAGCTTGGAAATACGGGATCATAGTTTACTTTGTGAAAATTCCAGACCCAAAGTTCCCATTTTTCTCAATACTAACTAAATTTCAGCAATGCATGTTTAGAAGGATCCATTAGATATGAACATCTCCTGATGGTCCAACAAAAATTCCATATAACAGATGCCTATATCTGGAGATACATTGTGCACTAATCGAATGTGAAAATGGAAAAGCCAAACAAGCCCATTATCTTGTTCAGATTGTTGATTACGAGATCCCTATGATCAGTGCCAAGAATGGTCGGCGAGAATTAGTTACTGATCCTGCTTTAGTAAGAGTCATCGGTTTTTACAAAATTTATCATCAAAATTGGGCATTAATTGAATAAGGAAAAACGTTAATACATTACGGAAACACTACTTTTGCCTATAACAATTAGTTTAACAAACATATGAAGGTGGAGGGAGCAGTCACAAAAGATATCTTTGATTATCTTTTTGATGTTGGAGCTGAAAAATTCATATTAGAAAAAGGAAAGAAATATTTTCTTGAATTATTTGAGAAATGGGACCCAGAGCATCTTCAAATTAATAAAGATTTTGATGATTATTTAGATAATGATGGTCTGAAAAATATAATTGGAGATGAAGGCATGCAGAATCTCAATAATGATGACTAGTCTTGTCATCATTAAAACTTCTGAAAAGTGGCTGCTTTATTATTGTACTATTTTGACATGTGTTAGGTCTGCAAAATAAAGTGTGTACTATAACCATGTGAAAAATTAGTGTGTACTGTAGCCATGTGAATAATCAGTATACACTGTAGCTATTAGGGCATCCAATGTACCCCTAACCCTCTATAAAAATAGATGTCGAGTGCTAAGAAGGGACACGGTCATTTGAGCATTCTTGAGCACAAGAGAAGTCAGGATTCTATATTTTTCTATGAGCAAGCATCTCTAATGATCTTAGCTTAAGTCTCTCTTCAAAGTTTTCCATTGTAATATTTCTACTTTTAAGCTTTCAATAAAAGAAGTTTCCTAATAGGGAACGTTATTCAATTGAACCTTATGTCTTAAATATATAATTTCTTGATTAAAGTCCCACTATCCTTTAAATACTTAAAACTTGATTAGTGACTATGGCCTGAGGTAGGAAACGAAACATATCTATGTTGTGCCCGATCTAAGGAATGTGGGGTTGAGATTAGTAATCTCTATAAACTGGAAGCTAGATGAAAGCCGGTATCCAGCGTCGACTAAGTTCAGGTAATGGTCGAAACTCTCTAATTAGCTTTAATTATTTTGCTAAGTATGGTGGATTGTTAATCACAGAAAATATAATATTTATGATATAAGTAGTAGATTGTGATAACTAGTACCAGTAAAGTCAATATAAGAAGAAAAAATACTAAAAATAATCATATTTGGATATTAGGGATCAATTCACAATATTAGAAATTTAGGATTAGAAATAGAAATACTTGTTCCCCAAAAAATAATTACCCAAACCTACATAGTCCTAAAAATATTTATCTAAAAAAGTGAGTTTTGAAAATCATTATACAAAACCTCAGTGCATCAAAAATTAAATTATTCAATGCTTATACAAATTGAAAATTCTATCCCTATCCCCTGATTCATTTCTTATATATGCTCAGTTTCTAGTAGTAACATGTGCATGAAGACCATATCACCACCAAACGTTCTCGTTGTCATCAACCTCTTCACCAAACAAATCATCTGATAATGAGGATATATCATTGTTATCTGATAATTTTAATAGTTTCCCCTACTAGTCTCAGCTTGGATTGAGACTATTTAGCTCCACTTCCACCCCTTTTAGTAATCGTTAGCCTGTTATGTGAAGCACAACGCCAAAAAAGTTAATCACTTCCATACCCTTAATTAGCTTATCTATTTCATCATCTACGTCTTTTTATAGGAACCACCTTTTCACTGGTCCTTGTTTGCCACCTCCCTTATGACCCTCTTACGTTACCATATCCATGCCTCTTACACTTATATCACGTACCACGCCGTCATCACAAGTGCGCATTCGTCCTTCGTATGTTGCAGAACCCTTCAATACTCACGTCCTCGAACCGTCATTCCCACCCACATATAAATTGTCATGTTCATCATTTCCCTTGGATACCATCCTACATCCATATCGCCCTCAACTGGCATTAACATTTGTCTATAGTACTTTAAATTGTACCATTATTTTTGCTTCGATAAATCACTACCTACAGTTTTGCTCACCATTCTTCGCACCTCTTCTACCCCCATTCTCTCCTTTGCCAACATACATTTTGTTGATCACCATCATAAGTTACTTTCCTATCTCCGTCTTCCCCTAAAACATCCCCATAACACATACATAATTATTTCTCTATCTCTACTACCGTCTCTAATAACAACACCATCTACATCCATTTTACATGACCGTCATAACAACCACTACCTTATATCCCTTCCGAAGCACTCATTCCCATCAAACTTCCTAATATCTTCGCATTTATCCTGCATGTCATAAGACAACAACATTTTCAACTCAAAGAACAGTGTGTCATTTACTTCACACAAGTGGCTTACATAGTCACCACCACTATGGCCCTCGATTTAACTATTTACTAAGCTATGTCTGTACCGTAGAATACAATGGTGTACCCCAGGTTTACAAGTTCCCTAATGCTAGCTTTCCACCAACATAATCACCCATTAATAACTTAATCACCCTATTTTATAACATCTTACATTATCACTAATGATGCTATTGCCTATCGCACGCCTTATCCTCTCACAATACAATTGTCATACATAACTCTATATACCTTGCCATACCACTATTTTTTTTTTTTTAGTAGTCTAACTTCCCTCACATTATTATGGTACACTACCCTCACTAGACTTCTTTAAAATTTGGATTACACAACAATGACAACAACAATAACCACCACCCCACTATATGGTAAATAGTCAATGAAATCATGACATACATATATAGTCAAATAATTACTATTTACAACAACAATAATAATGATAACAAGCTTATTCTACTAACCAACATCTGACATTCATGACTAAGTATGACATACTTGTTGTATATCTATCAAGTTGTACTTGTTTGCCCGTTTAAGATCTTTTCATTCCTTTACCCTGCCCATTCCCCGATGACCTATTCATAGTGTTTCCACCTTCATAAGTCACTAGCAACTTACCTTTGTCCCCCCTGGTTTTTCTTAGTTGAATCATTATGTACCTTGCCTCACCCATTTTTCTCACCCATTAACAGATCCATGTTGAAAACCTATGAATTTAGCCTAGATTTCCTTCACTTTCAAAGAATGCATATAAAGCTAGAGAGAGGTTAAGGAGTAGATAGAGTTAGATAGCACATAGTATATAAGATAGCTATCCATAAAGAGAGAAAGAGAGCAAATAGAAAACCCCAAATTTTCCCAGTGAAACTCTACAAAACTTAGTAAGGGCATTATTGTAACTTTGCTTGCAACCTTGATTTCTACCCAAAAGTAAGACCAATTTGTTGTAAAAAAATGACTCAGTTAATGGTCATTTATAAATGACTCTCCTATAATTTTTCTCTCTTTTATGAGTCTTACCAATGGCATTAGACCTGACAAAATTGACTCGAACTGAACAACCTTAACTAAATGACTTGAAATAAGACATGAACTAACATCCAAAATAGTCGAACCAATTTTAACCCGAAACCCAAAGTTGAATTGACCTAACCCCAACCAATCTGAAATCATATTGACCCAATTTGAGCTGAAACCCGAAATGACCTAAACGGAATTCCATCTAACCGAATATCTTATTGACTTGATGTAGACCCGAACTGAATCAAACCTGAACTAGTTTATACCCGAACCCGAACTGATCCGAATTCAAGATTGACCCGACCCGATTTTGATCCGATCCAATTCAAACTCAGAATATGCTTGCGCAAATTTCGATGTTTTGCATATATTGTAATTTAGAGTATGTTTGGCCTAGTTTATAGGAAACTATTTTTATTTTCTAAAAGCACTTTTTAAAAAAAACTGTATTTGGAGAAATTATGAAGTGTTTGGCCTAGCTTATTGTATGAGTGTTTCTAAAGATTTGATCCTATTTGGCTAATCTTTTAAAATCTTTGTTGTTGTCGTTGTTGTTGTTGTCCACTTTTTAGTTATATATTTACTTTTTTACTCCAATATTTTCTAATCTGATATCATAAAATATAAATTTTACTGAATTACTTAGAATCTCAAGTCCTAAATTTCATATATCAAAAGAAAGCAGCATCCACCTATTGTTCATAGCATCGAATTATGAAATATTAAGTACTTCTATCATATTAGATACGTTTGTTTGTCAGCTATTACATATAATTGTATATATCTTACGAGAGTTGAAAGTTGAAACCACTCAATGTCTCAATCAATTAAATTGCACATTTTCTCTATGCCCTTTCCCTTTCCATAGGACGTTGTTTTGAATTCTTCATTTCAGTAATTGTTTCATGAAATCATTGGTCGTAACAAAACATGGCTCATGTGTCAGAAGTTACACCAGCCAAGTCATTGAGAATCGAAAATTTAACATGGGTAATATAATATCAAAATGTCAAACTATTCAATACCCAAAGAAGGAAAAATAAAATTGACGTCTTAGAGAAGCAAGGTGAAAATTAGAGTGCATAAAATGATTCAATGAGTATTTTACTCATTTGAGGAACAAAAATAAAAATACAAAATCAAGAAATAAAATAATCTAAAGCTATTTTATGGTGAATGCTGACGTGGGCAACTCTTCGGTTTTCTTTAAAGGACTTAAAGCTATTCTATGGTGTATGTATTCTGGGGAAAGGGTGGATTTAAAAGACTATTTATTCATCTAATTCCCTATATCCTTCATTTGCAAACTTGTAAGTTATAAACTATTCTAAAAGCAAGATCAAGAGTGCTTGGCACGTGCCATACATGGCATGACAAAGGCCATTTTTACAAAATCTCAACTTTCACTATCTCATCCACTTCAGAAATTACCCCAATATTCATCAACATAACATACACAATAAGTTCAATGACATTAATAACGTCATCAACAAGAAAGAAATACCAGATCTGAGTAGTCATGTGAACAAGAATGTCCAATACAAAATTACACAAGATCTTAGTAGTCTGTAACTAGTTCCTTCGGATAGAAGTTCGGTACTTAGAGAGTTAAAATTGTGCAATAGATTAATCATTTCCCTTCTTTATATTGTTATGCAATCAGTGGAGCACTTTGGAAATCCTGGCCTTACAAACCTAAAACCTATATTTATTACAAAAAATGTAGTAACTTAGCAATATTTAAAGTTACAAATGCTTAGAAGAATGAACATAAAGATTTCAGTTTTGGTATTATAGGTTCGAGCATAAATAAATGAACTCTAAACTAGCTAAAAGACAAAAGTTGAGATCAAAATATGAATATAAATATATTCACCTGAAGCCAAAAAAAACGTTAGTCAAATAAATTTGAACTAAACAATAACAAAAACATCAATTAACCTATTTCATCCTAAAAATTACAAAGGGAAATAGAATGGTGAATGTGCTTTAGATTATGAAAATCCACTACTATTTGTGCATTTCTATAAAGAAGAAATTCACTACCTAAAACCATTTCTATTGAAAGAAATGGCAAGTACATAAATCACCGAGACTTATGCTCCTCCATATGCCTCAATGAGTACCCTAGACAAGCATAACAACCTTTCAAGTTTCGACAGATGAAAGAATATCAATGTTTCAACTCCTAAGATAGTAGATATCTTTCAAAAGTTATAAAAGTTATACAACATAAGCTAATCATCAAATCTAACATCCAATCTAACTCTAGATAAATATCTCAAAGTCAAATGTAGAACAGTGTTAACAATTACGATAGATTTTTGAGTCAAACCTAGTAGCTTCCCCTTAGGCTGCTCAAGTTGCCTTCATAGCTTGATATGTTGGGCACTTCTCGAAATGCTTCTTCATATTGCTAGTTTCGTACCTTGAATCAGTAATAAAAGTCTTACTCTCACAATGTTTGCAAGTGGCTCACTTCATCCTATCCTCAAACTCTAGTGCAAGGATTACAAGACACTCAGGCCACACTTTCCTTCTAGGTACACCAACACCAGTGATTGTGGAAGCATGCTTACTGACATGAACTATGTCTTTTGGCTGTACTTCCACGGAAATTGCATTCACCTCATCAAATAGGTGTTCAAGGCCTTCTTCATTTGTTTCCATAACTACCTACAAACGACAAATTTCAAGCTAAACTAAACTGTTTTTTAACTAATAGGTCAAATACTTCGAATAGAGATTAAAAAACAACAATACTCCCTTGGCCTAATTTTCACAACCAAATTTGGATCAGATAATAATTAATCCACTATTTGGAATTGTCTTTAAGCCACAATCCCTCTAAATTAGAACACCCAACTCTAAATTCCCCCCCACCCCCCCTCCTCCAGTTTGATATCCCCCAATACATAGTCCACCCCCCCAAATCCACAAGAATTACATTTTCCATTATACATTTGTCCGCAAAAGAATTAACTTAGAATTAGAAGGGCAAACAGAGACTTATAGGTAGCAGTTAAGCTGCTTGGAATTCCTAGGATAGTCATCGAACTTTTCGACGTTGCTGACTCACTAATGACAGTCATCAGAGAGGGCTGGAAAAGGAGACGGTTCCCCTAAGTAGCTAAAAGTTTGAGGGAGGGAGGGAGGGAGGGAGTGAGTGATTAAAGAAGAACAACACTCCCTCACCCTAATTTTCACCACCAAACTTGGATTAGATAATAATTAATATACTGCCTTGAATTGTTTCTTAAGCAATAATCCCTCTAAATTGGAACAACCAACAGTAAATTTTTCTCGTTTTTCGCTCCAGTTTGATTTCCCCCAATCCACATTCAAATCGCCCAAATTCGCAAGAATTGCATTTTCCATTATCCATTTATCCTTAGGAGATTTAACTTAGACTTACAAAAGGAAACAGAGACTTATAGGGAAGAGTTAAGTGGCTGGAAATTCCTTGGACAATCACTAGATTTCTGGGTAGTTGATGATTCACTGATGACAGTCACCGACTCACTAGAGGGGGCTGGGAAAGGAAATGGCCAATATGAGTTAAGTGTTAGAGTAATTGATTATGTGAGTGACTAGATTTGAGTCTGAGATAATTTAAGTGTGAGTTTGCGGTAGGTGAGAGCTGCAAGCATTGGAGCTAAGAGTGAGAGGTAGAGGCAGAGGCAGAGGGAGATGCAGAGGCAGAGACCGAGAGTTGAGAGGTGAAAGGGAAGACCTGAGAGTTTAAGATGGGTTGTGAGCAATGAAAGTTAGAGCATTCGGTTAGCTTCTGGCTTTTCTTTTGCCTTCTAGTTCTGTTATTCATTATTCATGTCTTTTCCTTTTTTTGTATTATTATTCACTTCTTGTTTGGTTGTGCACAGGTCTCTCCACATAATTCAAATCTTCAACTCACCTTATTACGAATTAGAAATACAACATATAGTTTAGGAGGGAAATTTTGAGGGAAAAGGAAACGACAAGTTCAAAATTTTTACATTTTGCTATTTTTTTCATAGAATTTGATAAATAAGATAAGTAAAGAAAACTAATAAATATTAAAATTAAAAGGTTCAATTATTTTGAAATTTCAATTTCTCTATCATTCAATTTGAAATTTGTACAGAATTATTGACTTTACAAAATAATTTGTTCATATAAAATTAGTAGCTCTATAACTTCAAACAAGACTACTGATTCAGAATTTAAATTAAATTATTAGTTTCAGTTTATTGATTAAACTAAACTATTAGTTCATTCATGAAAGGGAATTTAAACTACAAAGAAATAATTAAACAACGCTTAAATGTGTATAATGTACTTTATAATTCCATTAGATGATTGAGTTTTGGTTAATGAACTTAGGCCCTATTCTTTTCGTAGTTTAATGGACCCAACTCACTCCTTCCCATTTTTACCCACTCATTCTCCCACTTTCCCGCATCTTCTTACACTTTAAAAAGACACCACTCCTTCTTACTCTTCCCACTCTCACCCACTCCTCCACGCTCCTACATATAACTACTATTTTTCATATTTTGAAAACTTTTATAATTTATGTAATTGTGTGTACGAATATTCTGATAATAATTATGAAAAGTTTTATTTATTTTTCGAATGTTATGGAAATATTCGTTAGTCGTGCGGAAAATTTTAGATAACGTAGTTTTTGTTATATGTATTAAAGAAATAATAATTTTTTTCTGCTGGTTACGAAATATTTGTTATAGGCCACTAAAGCGAGAATAGTTGTTGTTGTGTATGTAGCAAATTTATTTTTCATAATAATTTTTTTCTGCTGGTTACAAAATATTGGTTATAGGCCACCAAAGCGAGAATAGTTGTTGTTGTGTGTGTAACAAATTTATTTTTCGTTCATCGTAATTGGGGCCAAATTTGCAGATGTTTTTTTCCGGCATAATGAAGGAATGTGTAATTTTTTTTTTTCCATTGTTTGTAATTCATGACAGAAAGTGCAGATGTATTGTACATGGATTTTAAGCATATATTTTTTTTCATGTACGTTAGTAATAAAATATTGAAAATTCTTCAAACCAATTACAGATGATTGTTTTCATGTACTAAGGGTATGTTCTTTTTGTGGGAAATATGGGTTAGTAATGGGTGAAGTTGGTTGAGATTGATAGAAGTAAGTTAAAATAGGTTGAAGTGGGTATCTTTTTGTTGAAGTGGATTAAAATGGGTTGAAGTAGGTTGAAGTGTTGGTTGAAGCGGGTTGAATTTTTTTTTTTTTTGGTATGATGGGTAAAAGTTGGTTAAAATAGTGGAAAGTTGGTTAAAGTTGATTGAAGTGTGCGGAAGTGGCTTGAAGTTGGTTGAAATGGATTAAAGTTGGTTGAAGTTGGTATTTTTTTATTGAAGTTCGTGAAGTAGATTAATGTGGGTTAAAGTTGGCTGAGGTTGGTAAATTTGAATTTACCAATGAAAAGAACAAGGCCTGAATATATGTGTATTTTTTTCGTTGTTCGTATTTGGTTAATATATGAAAAAAATACATTCGTAATTTGTTTTACGAATAACGCAAATTACAAATTTTTTTGGGTGACAACAGCTACTAAACAATATTTCGTACCTGAGTAAACACAGAAAAATATTTTTTTCGGTCTAAAAAAATTTTATCATCGGTAATTATTATTACAAATAGAGGATTACATTAAAAAAAATATGTAACTGATATCAACTCTCATACTTCATTCAACTCCTTCCCACTTTTTCCCATTCCTTCACCCCCTTTCCTACACTTTAAAAAAAAAAAAAGTACCACTCCTACCCGTTCTCACCCACTCCTCCCCCCCTTTCCCACTCCCACGCATTCTACACTTGTAATTTCCCAACAAAATGAATAGGGAATGCTAATGATATTCAATATAGATCATAAATTTGTGACAAACTATAACATAGAAAGGATGATCTTAATTTGAGTAAAAACTAATTGATAATAACATGGTGTATCTTTTTCATTTGTGAATCAGTATTATTGAAACTTGAAATCGAGAAATCTAAATTTGGGTCTCTAGTCGATCGAACGATAGTCAATAGGTTAAGGTCTAAAGTCTTCGAGGTAGTGACTACCAAGACAATGAGTGTCTACTCAGTACATGTTAAATTTTTGTCACATCAATTCAAACTTGTGCAAATATTGAGTCAATTATAGGTTGGTATCAATTGGATTGGTAGGTTAACTATGAGTAAATTCCACTTAGTTTTATCCCTCATAACTTGTGGACTCTCAGTCTATACAAATACATTCAATTTGGATAGTATTACTTCAAATTTCCGCAAACCCATAAGACTTTATTTTAACTTTAGAGTCAAATATAGGTATAACTCAATTGAATTGGCGGGTTAAATTACTTAGATACGAGCAAATTTCACTTAGCCTTATCTCGCAAAGCTTCCTATTTCTCAATCTGTGTAAATGAATCAAATTTGGATTATATTAATTCAAATTTGTCTAAATCAATTTGGATTTATTTAAATTTAGAGTCAAACTGAGTCCAAAATAATTGGTTGGTTACAATAAATACTTGTTATTTTACTTTTTATTAACTGTCCCAAGTTCCCAAGTTCCATTTTTATATGTGAATAAGTTTGAGTTGGGTCACATGACTGTATGAGATATGCAAATATCAATTCAAATTCATCTGAATCAATTTTGCACATTATTTTTAAATTTACAATCAAATATAAGTCCGAATAAGTATGGGTTGAATTAATTGATTAAAATATCACAAATTGAATGCGGTTGATTTCACTTATCTGACTTTCCTTTTTAATCCATCTGAAACAAGTAAACAAAACCCCTGATCATGTTGCAATAAGCAGCCCATTTGCTATGAGCCCATGATCATAAAAGTTCATTTTCAATAAAATTGACCCTCATTCATCCATTAATAACACATAATCATTGATAATTAGTTAACCCATAAAAATAGACTTTTTTTCAACCAAAGAAGAGAGGTAGCAATATAGTCCAGTGGTCCACACTCCATCTATACTATATATAAAGCAATGTTTTGCTGACGTGGCTTTTTCCTGCACTGTCAAAAATTAGAACTTCTGGGCCATCGGATTAATCCTCACTTGAATCTCATCCGTCCATATTAAATAATTAATTTAGAACAAAATATAACAAGAAAAATATAATCGTTTATTATAGATACATAAAAAGAAAATAAGAATAACATTGTTTTATTACAGATACATAAAAAGGAAATAAGAATAACATTGACAATCAATCTCCTTCCAACAGGAATTCATTAGCCTGTGATCTAGAGCTAAGCACGGCATAGCAACTACATCTGATTGCCCCACTTCATGAGAATAACATTGAGAATCAAACTTATTTCACCATGAAAAAAAATCATTGAAACAGATTCTGGAAACCACATAAAAAAATACTATTCCTAGTCTAGAACCTCCGATCTAGAGCCCAAAAACCCTTCTGTTCCGACTCCAGTTGTCTACATCTCGCTCTTCGATCTGATTTGGAAGGCTTCTAATCCTTAGGTCAGTCTCTCATCTCTTTTTTGTTATTGATTTTTTGGTATTAATGAAATCATGTTTGCTGCTAGCATAAGTAGGTGTTGTTAAATTCATACCCAACACGTTAATAGCTAATTTTTTCTGCCTAATTTTTTCTGAGAGAATACACTACATATAGGTGTTGTTAAATTCATGCCCAACATGTTAATAGATAATTTTTTCTGCCTAATTTTTTCTGAGAGAATACACGACATATTAATACACTACACATTTAACCTATGTCTTACACATGCCCAATTTGCCAGCCAAATTCATGCCCCAAATCTAGATTCAAACCAAAAATCCCAACCCCCAACCCCCTATGCCCGAATTAATACACTACACATTTAATCTTTGTCTTACACATGCCCAATTTGCCAGTTAAATTCACGCCCCAACTCTAGATTCAAACCAAAAATCCTACCCCCAACCCCCCTCTGCTCAAATCTCCATATCGCCTCAGAAAACGGAAACAAAGGAAACTAGGAAACGGAAACAAAGGAAACTAGGACCATACCCAGTAGAAGACACCGGGGAGGGTTGGCGTGTGACCGCCACGCACCGCCGATGAAGGTCATTTCACGATTTTCTTCCTCCCAAAACCCCGCATCATCGCCGATCTACACAGCCATAGAAAGAAAACCGAAGAAATGCATCGGGGAGGGGTGGCGCATGGACGTCACGTGCAGCCGACGAAGGTCGTTTCAGGATCCTCTTCCTTTCAAAACCCCGCATCATCGCCGATCTACGCAGCTATAGAAAGAAAACCGGAGAAACGCCGTCATTGCAAGCGCGTGTGCCCACGCGCCACCACCACAGCTGCGCGTTGGGCGCGTGGTCCCTTTCTCATACTCGGTTTCGACCGATCTACACAACAGCAGTGGTGATTCTTACCCAATTTTCGTAGATCAAGGCTCGTGGGTTTTTTTGGGGGGGTTGGCGATGTATTTGCATCACTTGGGTGGTTTTTAAATCAACGAACCGATAACGGCGGTGGTGGTTGCCGTAGCCAAGGCGTCAAAACCTAAGAAAGGATCTCGGTCCTCCAATTTCTGGGTATGACGTCCATGGCCAGGACGAGGGTAACAGAGAGTATTCGAGAGGTAGGCACAGAGGAGAGAGAGAGAGAGATTGAGGCAGGCAGAGAGGAGAGAGAGTGAGAGAAGAGAGAATTCAAGAGGCAGGCCATGGACCGAGATCAACTTTATAAACAACCGCAATGTTGTGATTATAAATAATGAAATGTTGGTTTGATTTATAAACAACCGAGAATTCAAACTGCCATCCAACATAAGCTAAAATAAATAATTAATTACTAATGCTAATATAATTAACTAACATCCAACATTAATAGGTCATTGACCTTTGGAATTTTCAGATATTTTCAGTATATATACATATAGATTAGCATGTATCAAATTTTGTTTATTCAATTGTGTGTTCTACTCCTTTGGTACCTCTTGGCGAAGGGCGGCTATGCTGGTTTGATTTATAAATGTTGTGATTTCGCTTCCAAATATAACTATATTGCATTATGTGTTTCATGTTTAATATTTAAATTTTGAATTTTGATATGCTAAATGCAATTTATTTGAAAAATCAAATGCTTTCCCCCTCAAAGTGAAAAAGGAAATAAAAGATCAAATTATATAAGAAATAAAAGAAAATACCAAAAGCAATCTAAAATTAAGATCAATTCGATAAAAATAAAAACAAATCCATTGCAACAAAAATAAACAAAAGTTAAATCAACTGAAAATTAAAAAAAAAAAAACAAATCCATTTACTTCATTTAGTAGGATGGCATATCAAAGTAATAAATTTAGCAATGCAACATCATGTTTGATATTTAAGTGAAAAAGGAAATCGAATGAAAAAATGCATCAAAAATAAACAAAAGTTAAATCAATTGAAAATTAAAAAAAACACAAATCCATTTATTTCATTTAGTAGAATTGAATATCAAAGTAATCAAATTAGCAATGCAACATCGTGTACCGCCCCAAGAAATGAAATGTAAAAGATTACTATGAACAATTAGAATTCAAAATGGGATACTGACAACTACCATGAAAATTATTATTCTAATATAACTATATTACATTATGTCTTTCATGTTTAATATTTAAGTGAAAAAGGAAATCGAATGAAAAAATGCAACAAAAATAAACAAAAGTTAAATCAACTAAAAATTAAAAAAAACCAAATCCATTTATTTCATTTAGTCATGATGCACAAGCACGATTGTACTATGAGACATCTCGGGCTGAACATGAGGCTAATGAATTCAAACTTAAGTCATGATGCACAAGCACGATTGAGTAGTTTTGCCGAATGGACCCTAAACGTTGGTAATGGTTCCATACAAGGGTATCCATTTTTAGGAAGTAGCGAGCCAGATTAGATACAGATTCCTGAAGAATTCATCATCAACAATGACAACAACAGTCTCACAAATTTGATAGAGTTTTTCTACCCAAATTTACTTCATAGATACCAAGATGAACAATACTTTCAAGATCCTTGTATACTGGCACCATTAAATACAGATGTCGATGATTTGAATTCTCGGATCCTGGCGATACTTCCGGGTAGTAGCTGTACATATTTGAGTTCGGACACATTTCTACCATGTACTACCAATTCTTACATTGATGATATTAATCCACCAGGACTGTTACACAGCATGAACTTTTCGGGTATTCGAAATCATGAAGTTGAGCTGAAAGTTGGTGCTCTAGTTGTTCTTTTAAGAAACCTTGATTTTTTAATTGGCTTATGCAATGGCACCTGTTTGACTATTCAAAGACTTGGAAGTAAGGTCATCCAAGCAAAAAACTTGACTGGTCGAAATATAGGACAAACGGTAATAATCCCACGTATTGATCTAAGTCCTTCGGATAAGGATTCACCATTTGCCTTGAAGAGGAGACAATTCCCTTTGAAATTGGCATTTGCAATGAAAATTAACAAAAGTCAAGGTCAAACGTTGCAATATGTAGGTGTATATCTACCAAAACCTGTATTCTCGCATGGTCAATTATATGTGGCAATCTCTCGCGTCACTTCACCTTTAGGGCTAAGGTTTTTGATTTGTAATAAAAAGGGTGTGCCTAATAATATGACCAAGAACATCGTCTACCGTGAAGTTTTTAACGATGTTGATGATTCTTGGTTAGTCCCAGTCCATTAATTATGCTGTTGTTATTAGTTTTACACATTTGAACTTAGTGTTCTATGTTTACAACTACATTTAGTTTGTTACATCTTGGGCCAATCTATATGTATTTCATTTCTTTCTTTATGATTATAGATATGATAAGTTTAGTACACAGTTCGATGCCGATATGTACCATCAATCCTGGCAATAGATCTGTGATAGTAATTGTTCGTCTCATGAGATTCATGAAGGTTCATACCTACGAACAACGTAAAATTTGGAAAGTTATATTCATGGACTACCAGGTACTGAGCTAATCTAAGTTCTTAAAATGTGGGGCAGCAAAAGAACTCGTGTGGATGTACAAAGAAGATAAATCACACCAGTTTCTTATGGGATTAAACGATAGTGAGTTTTCCCATGTACGTAGTCAGCTACTTGCCTAAGAATCTCAACCACAACTTAACAAGATCTTTAATGTGGTGATGCAAAAAGAGAACCATAAACAAGTTATGATTCAACATGATAGCAAGTCCGAGACGATGGCTGTGTTTGCAGTTAACACCACCCAAAACTTTGACGGACCTTCCTGCAAGCATTGTGGGAAGCTTGGGCATGAGCAAACTAGCTGCTTTAAGTTGATCGAGTATCCACTCAGATGGCTACCTCGGGGTGGTGGGCATGTATGTGGCAGAGAAAGAGGTGGATGTGCAGGACGAGGATCTGTTGGGCGAGGTAGAGGCACAGCAACAGCCTATACGGCCTAGGTCAGCAGCACTGAGACCACTCAAACCGAGATAGATGGGTCAAAACCTACAATATTAGGATTATCCGCGAATCAAATACAGAAGCTTCTGAATCTGATTGAGGCCCTAAAACCAAGTTCTGAAAAACTATCAGTTAATTGTCTATGGCTTTTAGATAGTGGTGCTTCATGCCACATAACAGCTAACTTAGGAAAATTAAGCAAGGTTCGAGATATTCAACTTATTCTTGTCGGTATGCCTAATGGAGAAAATAGTATTGCAACCAAAAGTGGTTTGGTGCAACTAAACTCGAAAATAGTGCTCTACGAGGTGTTATTTGTACCAAGATTAAATTACAATTTAATTTCTGTTGTGCAATTAATATATGAATTATTTTGCACAATGACATTCACTCATAAATTGTTTATGATACAGGACCATTCTATAAGGACATTGATTGGAGTGGGTGAACAAAGAAGAGGGGTTTACTACTTCAAAGAAGTTCAACCTGGAGAAATTAAGGTCAATAGAGTAGCTACATGTAGTCTTTGGCATTGCAGACTTGGGCACCCTTCTAAGCAAGTTATGTCCTTATTTTTTATTGCTAATGGATTTAGTGAAAAGAAGTTTAGTGATGAAAGTTGTGATGTGTGCTTTAGAGCTAAACAAATATATTTGTCTTTTCCCGTAAGTGATAATAAAGCTAAAAACTGTTTTGATTTGGTTCATTGTGACATATGGGGTGCATATGGAGTTGAATCTTTATGTGGAGCACATTATTTTCTATCTATTATAGATGATGCTAGTAGAGGGACTTGGGTATATTTGATGAAAGACAAAAGTGAAGCCTCCCAATTAGTTGGGAATTTTTGTTTGATGGTGAAAACCCAATTTAATGCTAATGTTAAGGTTATGCGAAGCGACAATGGGAGCGAATTTATCTCAGGTCCTATGAAAAGTTCTAAGGAGAATAGGAGATGATTCATCAAACAAGTTGTGTTGATACTCTCCAAAAGAATGGTAGAGTAGAAAGAAAGCACAGGGACATATTGATGTTGCTAGAGCGCTTCCTTTTGAAGCTAACCTACATTTAGAATTCTAGGAGGAGTGTGCTTTAGCTACAGCATATTTATTAAATAGGACTCCATCTTCGATCTTGGGAGGTAAGACACCATATGAAATCTTGTTCAAAACTAAGCACTTGTATGATCATACAAAGTTTTTGGGTGCTTGTGTCATGTTCATAAAAATCAAAGGCAAAAGGACAAATTCGCTGCACGTAGCCAAAAATGTATTTTTGTGGGCTACCCTTCTGGGAAAAAGGGATGGAAAGTGTATGATGTAGAAACAGGAGAAATTTTTGCAAGTAAAGATGTAATTTTTCATGAAGAACTATTTCCTTATCCCATACAAAAGGAGGTTAAAGGAGATGACTACAACAGGATTTTCTTTGATTCTCAAATAGTTGGTGATGGTAATGAGAAAATTATAACAGCACAACTGGAGGTGACATATTCGGACGAAGATAGGGCAACCCAAATTACTAAGCAACCTGAGCAGGCAACAGAATAGGCCCCCTCTACTGGGCCTAGTATGACTAGGCCTTTGGTGTCCCCGAGCCAGCATGCAGACAGGGGGAGTGATCTACGTGCAGTTGAAAGTCAAAGGCAAGCTACGGATGTAATGGGTCGAGGACACCATGAACGCAAAGCACCCAGACACTTGCAGGATTATTTGTGCTATTCGACCCAAGCAAGTAATCCCCTTTCCTCTAGCGCACTGCAAAAGGTGTTCTCAGGTAAACCGTATCCCATAATAAATTATATCAGTTGTGATAATTTTTGTAATGCGCATAGAAACTATCTTGTTGTTATTACCAAAGTTGCTGAGCCTAAGTATTTTCATAAAGCTGTTAAAAATGCCAAGTGGTGAGATTCAATGGCCTAAGAGATTGAGGCTTTGGAGATGAATAACACTTGGACAATTACAGACTTGCCTGCAGAAAAGAAACCCATTAATTGTTAATGGGTATACAGAGTTAAGTACAACTCTGATGGGCCCATAGAATGCTACAAAGCCAGACTTGTGACGCGAGGAGATCAACAAGTAGAAGGGTTTGATTAGCATGAAACTTTTGCCCCAGTTGCTAAGAGGGTCAATGTTCGCTGTTTTCTTTCAGTAGTAGTTGCTCGTGGATGGGAGCTGCACAAGATAGATCTTAATAATGCATTTCTCCATGGGGATCTTGATGAAGAAGTCTACATGACTTTGCGTCTTGGTTTTCGTGCTCCCGGTCCTCACAAGGTATGTAGACTCCAAAAATCTCTTTATGAGTTGAAATAAGCACCTCGTCAATGGTTTGCTAAGCTTTCATCCAAACTGCTTGAATATGGCTTTGTAATATCATATGTTGATTATTCTTTATTTGCATATAGAAAAGATAATGTATATATGGCATTATTGGTTTATGTTGATGATTGGTGCTCACTGGCAACAATTCCAAAGCCTGTGCTGAATTCAAAGAATACTTGAATCACTATTTTCATATTAAGGACTTAGGTCCTTTGAAGTACTTCTTAGGGATTGAAGTGGCTAGAGGGCCACGAGGATTGTTTCGTTCCCAAAGAAGTATGCATTGGAGATTTCTACTTGACCATTACACAACCGGAGTTGAGCTATGCAGTCCATGTCTTATCACAATTTATGCATGAACCCAAAGAGGAACATATGGAAGCTGCCAAGCAAGTTTTAAGGTATTTAAAGTGACATCCATGCATGTCAAGGCTTATTGGTGGAAGTAGATTCAGATTTGCAGGTTTATGCCTATTGTGATTTTGACTGGGGGCTTGTCGTATTACCAGATGATCTTCAACTGGATATTTTATTACCATTGGCAGTTCCCCTGCATCTTGGAAGACAAAAAAATAGAATACAGTATTTAGATCGTCGGCAGAAGCTGAATATCGTGATATGGCGACTTCAACGAGTGAGTTGATATGGATCAAGGCCTTCGTAGCATCTCTTGGTGTATTCTTGGAGAAGCCAATGGAGTTATATTGTGACAATCAAGCAGCATTACATATTACTAAAAATCCCATCTTTCATGAACGAACCAAGCATATAGAAATTGATTGTCACTTTATTAGAGAACGTATTCTCTCTAATGATCTTGAAACTGATTATGTCTCCTCCAAGCATCTACTAGTGGACATTTTCACTAAGGCCCTTGGAAGACAACAATTTCATTTCTTATTGAGCAAATTGGCCATTATTGATTTACATGTTCCAACTTGAGGGGGAGTGCTAGGAGATAAAATATGTATATAATATTTGTAATTTGTATTCTTCTGAACTACTGATCTGTAAGTTGTGTTGTTTCCAATTACTGATTGATGTGCAAACTAGGTGGCAAGCTAGGTGAGGCATAGTAGAATGTATATATATTTGTATCATGGATGCTTCCAGGGCATCAGAGAGAATAGACACAAATTTGAGAGAACAGACACAAATTCTTGCCCTACACTCCTCTTCATATTACTGTGCTTAATTTTTCATCAGCAGGTAACAACGTTTATTGACTAGTGCCAGACACTCCTTGTACGAGCTCTAGAGTTGGATCGAATGGCCGCAGGTCAGGGTCAGCTGCAGTTGACCACTTAACCTCTCTCTCTCGCTCTCTCACTGTTGTCTGCCCTTCGCCTCGTCTAAATCCCTGCCCACCGCCTCCTCTCCCCCCCTCTCTCTCCACCAGTTTCCACAGACAGCCATGTTGAGGACTCGGAGCTTGAGTTGGCTAACCACGAGGGTAGGGTCGCTCCCGAAGCCCTTCGCATCGAGGGTAGTGAGGGCTTACAGCCTGATTCCGATGGTGATTGAGCACTCTGCCCGAGGAGAGAGAGCCTACGACATCTTCTCTCGCCTTCTCAAAGAGCGTATCGTCTGCATCAATGGCCCCATCTCCGATGACACTGCCCATGTTGTCGTTGCCCAGCTCCTTTTCCTTGAGTCTGAAAACCCCAATAAACCCATTCATGTGTATCTCAACTCCCCTGGTGGCGCCGTCACTGCTGGTATCATCTTCTTTCTTCTTTTTGATTCGATTTGGTTCTGCCGATTTCTCATTTAATTTAATTTCTTATATCGTTGTTATTTTCGATTGGTTTTCGTGGAATTGTTTTGTTTTGGTTAAGTAGGTCTTTTGTGCTTTCTACTTTCTACTTTCTACTAATGGGTTGTGCGCATTTGCTTTCGATGTTGTGGAAGGGTTTATTGTCTTCTTTCACAAATTTTGTTGCTTATTGGTAACTTTAATGTTGCTTCTTCGATTTAGTTTCTTTCATGTTTGTCGTTTTAGTTTGAACTTTAGGTTTTTGCTTTTCCATGTTAATTTGTTGTTTTGATGGAGTAGGTATCACATTACACTTCAACTATTCAGCTGGTTGAATTGGGTTCCTTGTTGGCTAATTGAATGTGTCAATTATGGTGATTTTGAATCATGAATCATTAATCATGCTTATTATTTTATGTGATTTGAGATCTCATTTCTTGTTAATTTGCCTTTTAAACATAATGAATCTGGCATAAATCTTCAATCATGCTTGGAGGTTCTTTTATTTAGCTCTTTTTATTAGACCTTCTATGTGGAAGGTGTTGAGTTTGTGAAAATGTGCTCCATTAGGAGGAACTACTGAGAGATGTTAAAAAATAAAAAATAAAAAAACATCACCTACTTTTCAAAGGAGAATAATCTGAAAACAATATATATAAAAAAATCCTAGAAATGTAATATATAGATTTTTACCTAGGATATTCTAAACCTTTATAAAGATATTCAAGATATTTACTTAGATTATTGTACGTCTTAGGACAATCTAAGATATTGTTTTAGCTACTAGAGAAATCCTATGAAAAATCTAAAATATATAATTGTAAGTCTTGTAAGATTTTGTCAGTTGTCTCAAATCTCCACCACACCTTAAGGAGGTGGAGTTAGTATAAATAGGAATGAGGCCTCTTAGTTTAGACAACACACAAAAGAAAGACATCACAATTCACACATGAGAGAGTTAGAGAGGAGTCCTTCAAGAATGAGACAGATGTCTTCCACATAGCTCTGAGAGAGTATTAAGTCTTGCTCACTTTCTGTACATTCTTTTTGAAAGTATAGTAAAAGTTATTACTTTTGACATACCAGTTGGACCTCCTCATTTGGCATTTTCGGTCAGGGAACGAAGTATAAGGGAGACTCTGCGTACACAATTAGGAACTGTGAGATTTCTTGTTGTAGGATCACGTTTTCTTGGTTAAGTGATGGGCGCTTACCATGTTTCTATGGTAGATCTTTCGGCCTCGGTTAGCTCACTTGAGAAGCTCAATGAGAGCAATTATAGTATCTGGTGCACGCGTATCAAGTACTATTTGAAAGGGTAAGATTGTGGGATATCATTGATGGTGATGAGAAAACTGTGCCAACAGATCCAAAGGAGAAAAAGAGGTGGGAGATCAAGGCAAAAAACACTATATATGTACTGTCTGTCACAGTGGAGGATGAGTTTCTATATCGAATCAAGGATTGGAAAATGCCAAATGATGTTTGGGGTATTTTAGAAACACTGTTCACAAAGAATACTGAAGCCAAGTTACAACTAGAGAATGAGTTCATATCCATCAAATAAGGAGGCATGACGGTAAGTCAGTACTTTACAAAAGTTAAATCCTTGCGTGATGAAATTCAAGAGATAGATGCTGAAAGTGCAATTAATGAGGTTAGAATGTGTCGAATTATTATTAGAGACTTAGACCCCAAATTAGTGGCCTTGTCATAGCAACTCGGGGTTGGGCAACTCAACCTTCTTTAGGAGAATTGGAAAGTATCTTGACCAACCAAGAAGACTTAGACAAACAAATGTCTAACGTCTCGATAAAGGATAAAGAAAAGGCTCTTTTCACAAAAAAGAGAGCACCTCAAGGCCAAGGTACGGTTGACGTCAGAGAATGAAGGAGAAGAATGCAACCAAGGTGGCAACAAGGACAACATGGACGAGGTCCGTCTCGAGGGGGAGCATATCAAACGCAAGGAGAATGGGAAGAAAGGAGGTATCGCTGTTAAGAAGATCGATGCTACAAATGTAGCAAGAAAGGACACTTCGCTTGACACTATAAATCTCCTCAAGTGGAAGGTAATGCGGTCACTTTCATAAACAATGATAGGGAAGAAAAATGAGACTTCTGGGCATCTTTTGCAATAGAAGAAAATAATCAGACAAATGATGTAGAAGTGAGTGCATCACATGTCGAGGAGCTAAATTAAGAAAACACTCTTGTCATGACGAGCAACAAATCTATCAACTATCAAGATGATTGCCGGGTACTCGGATCACATGACAGGAGATATGAACAAGCTTCAAAGTATGACTGAATATAAAGGAGATTAGGTCGTAGTGACGGCAAATGACTTCAAAATGCTGATCACCCACATAGGCAACACCTTAATTGCTCCTCAATTCAACTCGTATCGGGTGCAACTAGAGCATGTTTATCATGTGCCTGGAATGAAGAAGAATCGATTGTCAATGTCCCAACTAACATCCTTGGGGAACTATGTGGTCTTCGGACCTAATGATGTGAGGGTATACTGCAGCCTCAAACCCACATCTTCCTCACTTATGGAAGGAAGAAGGTTAGAGTTTGTGCATGTGATGTTAGCCCAAGATGCATATGTAAATAAAACAAGGTACAAGACTTCGCCACGTAAGCTACCACAAATTGAAGGTGATGATGCAAAACTCTATGGTGAAACATCGTCCACAACTTGAGATTCAAGATAACATAATGATGTAGGATGCTCTAAGAGCAATTCCCACACCTAGAAAATAACACAAGAATTTCTGAGAACTTAATAATTTAATTCATTCAAGTGTGTCTTTCCCCAAAACATGAGGGGGGTTTATATAGGAATCAATACAGCTGAAAAAGAATATAAAATAAATCTAAAGATTACGATAAGATTTGATAACTAAGAATAATCTAGGAAAATAAAAGATTTTTTCCTAGAAGAGGATTCCTAGATTACGAAATCTCCTATTCTTCCTAGAATACACATTGCCATAGAATTCCTTAGGAGATACGACATCATTCTCCCTCACCGGAAAAGAACTCGACGCCGACGAGTTGTCTTGGAGGTACCACTCTAAAAGAGTCGGATTCATATCACGAAACTCATCTTCAGTAATCCAAGTAGCATCTGACTGGAGTCGTCCTGACCATTGCACCAAGAAGCGTCGGAACCCACCACGAGAAGAGGACACAAACTCATCATCTAACACCGCCTCAATGTCAGGCTGCGACTGTGGTAAAGGTGGAAGTCTAGAGACCTGAGTACCTGCAGAAACCCCAAAAGGGAGACAAGGAGGCTCGAAAGTACCTCGATGAAGAGTGAGATCCTCCACATTGAAAATAGGACTAATACCTAAACTGTCAGGGAGATAAAGTACATATGCATTAGATCCCAACTTGTGAAGGATTTGGTAAGGTCCCATGGCACGAGCGTGAAGCTTTTTGAGGGAGTTTTTGAGTAATCGTTCAAGTCGAATCCGAGCCATAACAAAATCACCCACATCAAAATTCGCAACTCTGCGATGTATGTCAGCAGAATGCTTATAACTGTCGTTGCTTAAAGCAATCTTGCGTCGAATCTCAGTATGCAAGTCATGAATATGCTGTGCAAATGTGGATGCAGGATGTGACACGCGGGCATCATGTGAGAGGGGAATGAGGTCAGCAGAGGTACGAGGAGAGTAACCATGGACAATCTCAAAGGGACTCTTAGCTGTGGTTCTATTGACTGCATTGTTATATGCAAACTCAACAAGGGGTAAAGTCAAATCCCAAGTGCCTTGTTTCTCGCTCACAACGCAACGAAATAACTCCCCTAGACTGTGGTTAACAATCTCAGTTTGCCCATCCGTTTGAGGGTGAAAGGCTGCGGAAAATTTCAGAGTAGTATCACACAGTCTCCATAAGGTCTTCAGCTCATGAATTTGACATCCCTATCAGACACTATGGAAGTGGGAAGACCATGCAACCTAACAATCTCTCGAAAGACTAACTTAGCAACATGTGAAGCGGCAGCTGTCTTGCTACAAGCAATAAAGTGGCCCATCGTAGAAAATTTGTCAACCACAACTAAGACTGAATTAAGACCACGAGATGTTCGAGGAAGACCTAGTACAAAGTCCATGCTAATGTCCTTCCACGGAGCATGCGGGATAGGAAGAGGAGTGTAAAGTCCTGTGTTATGCTTCTTAGTCTTAGCTAACTGACAGGTGCGGCACTGAGACACAATGCGAAGTACATCTTTTTTGAGAGAGGGCCAATAGAAGCGATCTACAACCAAAGCAATGGTTCTATCTTTGCCCAGGTGGCCAGCTAATCCCCCAGCATGCATCTCCCAAACTAAGAAGTCTCGGAACGAAGTCTTAGGAATGCATAACTTGGACCCCCGAAACAGGAAACCGTCATGAATGACAAAGTCAACGTGACGGTTGCGATTTCCAGCCGAAAGGTCCAAGTAAATGAGTGAAAAGTCAGGACAAGAGGTGTAAGTGCCTTTGAGCTTGTCGAAACCGAGAACTTCAACCCGCATTGTCTGTAAGATGCAACCAATGCGGCTGAGGGCATCAGCTACCTTGTTCTCAACACTAGATTTGTGCTTAAGGACAAAGGAGTACTCACTAATATACTCAATCCACCTAGCATGCTTAGGGTTGATATTAAACTGAGAATTCCAATGCTTAAGGGCCTCATGATCCGAATATACAACAAATTCATGCGGGAGAAGATAATAACGCCAATGACGAAGGGACTGAAGCAGAGCATACAACTCCTTATAGGTGGTATACTTAATCCGCCTAGATTCACTAAGCTTTTCGCTAAAGAAAGCTATGGGGTGTCCCTCCTGGCTTAACACTCCATCAATGCCATATCCAGAGGCATCGCAAGCAACCTCAAAAACCTTACTAAATTCAGGATGCCTAAGGATTGAAGCAGATGACATTATGTCTTTAATTTCCTTAAAGGCAGATGCCGCTTTAGGAGTCCACTGAAATGGGCCTTTCTTCAAGCAGTCTGTAATAGGTGATATGATAGAACTGAAGTGTCTGATAAACCGCCTGTAGAAGGAGGCTAGACCATGGAAACTCCTAGCCTCAGTAAGGGTCTTAGGTTCAGGCCAATCCCTAATGGCTCTAACTTTGTCGGGGTCAGCGGAGATACCTTGAGCGGACACAATGAATCTTAAAAAGAGGACTTGGGTTTAAAGGAAGTTGCACTTTTTCAGATTAGCAAAGAGCTTGGCCTCGCTAAGTGCGCACAAGAGTTGCTTGAGATGGTCAACATGGTCAGTCCTAGACTTGCTATATACCAAGATGTCATCAAAATAGACGACCAGAAATTTTCCCATAAATGGCTGAAGAACGTGAGTCATGAGTCTCATAAAGGTACTGGGAGTATTGGATAGCCCAAAAGGCATAACCATCCACTCAAATAAGCCATCTTGGGTCTTAAAGGCAGTTTTTCATTCGTCTCCTGGTCTAATACGGACCTGGTGATAACCACTACGCAAGTCTATCTTAGAGAACCAGCTAGCCCCAGCAAGACAATCAAGCATGTCCTCTAACCTCGGAATGGGAAACCTATACTTGACTGTAATCTTATTGATGGCTCTACTATCGACACACATCCTCACGATCCGTCCTGCTTAGGTGTAAGGAGGGCAGGGACTGCACAGGGACTCATGCTGTGACGAACAAAGCCCTTAGACAATAGTTCTTGAACCTGCCTATTCAATTCTTCTCGCTCAGTTGGATTCAACCTATAGTGAGGAAGGTTAGGGAGTTGGGAACTAGGGACCAAGTCAATAGCATGTTGTACGTCACGAAGGGAAGGGAGCTCACTAGGAAGTTCCTCGGGAACAACATCGACAAATTCTTTAAGCAGGTCATCAATCTCAACTAGGAGGTCCCGAAGAGAGAGGTCATCAGAAGGGACGTTAGGGAAGGCAATGGAGTTTGAAGCTAGCTCCCTAGCTAAGATTGTCAGGAAGAACTTGTTAGAATTTCCTAGTCTTTCAAAAGGTCTGTGGTGAAGGAGGGAAAATAGTTCCCTTAGAAGGAGTACACACTGTGGGGAGAGGACAAGGTTGGGGAAGGTTTGGGCCCTGGGGAAGACAGCAACTCTCTAGGTCGACATGGGTTGAAAGTGATGTTTTTATTCATGTACCTAAAAGTATAAGTGTTCTCTCTCCCGTTATGTAAGATATTCCGATCATAAAGCCAAGGACGACCTAGGAGAATGTGAGCGACATCCATTGGGAGGACGTCACATAAAACCTCGTCCTTGTAACCACCAATTTGGATTGGAATCTTACATCTATGGGTAACTGTGAGGTGGGTCTTGTTGACCCAGGCTACTTTGAAAGGGTGGGGGTGAGGTTCTGCTTTAAGATGACAACGCTTTATAGCGGCCTCAGCAACAACATTCATGGTACTGCCACCATCTATAACCATTTTCAAAAGAGTTTCCCCACACCTCACAAGAGTATAGAAGATGGTGGTACGTTTCCACTCATCGTTGATGACTGGGTTGGCTAAGAGGCATCTAACAACTCCAAGATGTGCATCATGAAGAAGGCTATTCTCAACATCAACAAGATCTTCAAAGTCTCTCTCGGGGTCAACGACCTCTTCCTCAAGTTCGGGTGGCTCAAAGGACTCATGCTCTAGGGCCAGGGTACGGTGAGGGCACTCAGAAGCATAATGACCTCTCCCACGACAGCTAAAACATTGGATTGGGTTACGAGATGTACTAGAGGAAGCTCCCTGCGGGGCTACTCTAGGTGGGTTATGGGGGTTATGACCCTTAGAAGTTGAAGCACTCACAGAAAACTCAGTCATCTTAGGAACAGAATGGGCAGGGGCCCTAGAGAAAGGAGCAGCACGTCGCACAGGGTAAAGTTTATCAAGTTTTTCAACCTCTAAAGCTTTGTGGTAAGCCTCATCGAGAGTATAAGGCGCAGATAAGGTTGCTTCCCTCTTAAGGTCAGTCCGTAAGACCCGAATGAAGCGGGCTATGGTAATGGAAGGATCCTCTAGAAGGTCACAATGCTGAGTCAATTCCTCAAAACTATTGATGTAATCAGACACACTAGAGGTGGACTGTCTAAGGTCTAGCATCTGGTCGACAAGGTGTGCCTTATAGAAAGAAGGGAGATACTTTTTTTTCAACTTATCCTTCATAACTTCCCATTGGATGATAGGAGGTTGACGCATTCGCTCAAGGTGACTCGTAACAGTTTGCCAAAACTTCCTAGCAGGTCCTATGAGTTTCATCTTGGCAAATCGAACACCCTCAATATCAGACATCTCATACCAGTCAAAATAGTCCTCCAGAGCAACTATCCAGTCAGAAAAAGTAGTAGCATCTATCTTTCCGTCAAAAGAGGGTACATCAACTTTCACCTTTCTAGTAATATCGGAGTAGCCCTCGTGAACACTCCTACGGTCAGTTTCAAGGTTTGCATGCCTAGGCTCCCTAGGGTTGTCCGTCCTCCTGTCATCTCTAGGGGTGTCAAACCGACAGTTCCTATGGTCCCCTTGGTCATGCCTTAAGTTACTCCTCTCCCCTTGCATGCGAGGGTTAGATGGGGTCAATGGTTCTGGTTCCCTCTCCTCAAGCTCATTAGCCCTACTTGACTTATAAACGACCCACTGACGACGATCATCCCCTCCCACAAGTAGGTCAGGGGAAAATTGCGGTGGGGTTTGAGGTTGGTCAAGCATTGGTAACTTGTCAAATGCTCGGGTAAGTTTGTCCATTTTGGCTTCGAGTTAGTCAAACCTAGCATCTTGACGGTCAAGCCTTTCAGATAGGGTGTTAATCTGAGATTGGTAAGGCTGTTTGGGTGAGGATGACATGGTGAATGCAACTATGAATGCAAGATGTAAGTGCTGAGATCAAACCAAGTTGCAATAGTAATGACAGCGATAAACAACCACTACACACACCACAAATCACAAAGTTTGATATGGATTATTGAGACGACTCGAACCAAGTAAGGAATAAGTAGCAAGGGAAAAATCAGGATCCAAGCAACACTCAAAAACCCAAACAATCAGGAATTAGGCTAATTTCGCTTATCGAGAATCAAACTCTTATCAAAGTAAATTGAGTTCCCCGTACCTCTTAGTGTACTGAAGTACTCGTCCAAGAACCGCCTTTACCACAATAGCGACCAACTGAAGTCAGATTCGGTTGAGGTTATGGCAACGATTCTGGGCAGCACGTGACAGGGGCACAGCAAGGTATTGTAGCAAGATGGGAAGATTTCCAGCAGCACAATCCGCAAACCACCACCAATTGGAACCAAGCCACCACGCACGATTTCCGGCGAGAAGAGGGTTTGAGGGGTCGACAGTGGCGGGAAGACCCGAGCAAGAGGATTCTGGGCTCCTCTGTCCAAGATCGGAGGTTCGAAACCTGACGGTTGCGTGCGAAGACTGTTGCGCAGCCTAGGGTTTCGCGAGAGATGTAAACACCGAATTGAAGATCAACGCGAAGGTTATCTCGTCGATTGATTTGGGGCTGTTGAGCGAAAATCAGAGAATTTTAGAGGAAGGGAGTGAATTTTGGGATTCGGTGACGGATTGGGGTTGAATTGAGAGTCTAAGGTTCGAATTGGGGGTAATTCGCAAATTTAGGATTGGCGAATTTGGGCTTCTAGGGTTCCGACGAGCGGCCGGTTACGGTGGAAGGCTGGTGGTGGTCGGCCAGAGGTGGCGACCAAGGGTAGGTGGTGGGTGGTGGAGGCGACGGGACCTGGTGGTGTAATCGAAGGGACAAGGTGGCGTGGCTAGGAGGTTCCGGCGGCGGCTAGGGCTGAGGAGAGGAGGGTGCGGTGGTGGTCGACCAGTTGGGCTGGACGACGGGTGAAGGTCAGCTCCGGTGGTCGGCCACTATGGGTGGCGGAATTTGAACCTTGGCAGGGTTAGGGTTCTTCCTTCGGAATTTTTTTTTTTTTTAAACGTGAGGGAAAAGGAAAAAGGGAAATCAAAGGGAAGCTAAAATCGAAAGCTTGAGTGAGAAAGGGTTTCACAGCGGTTAGGATCAAAGGCTCTTATACCAATTTGATGTAGGACGCTCTAAGAGCAATTCCCACACCTAGAAAATAACACAAGAATTTCTGAGAACTTAATAATTCAATTCATTCAAGTGTGTCTTTCCCCAAAGCATGAGGGGGTTTATATAGGAATCAATACAGCTGAAAAAGAATATAAAATAAGTCTAAAGATTACGATAAGATTTGATAACTAAGAATAATCTAGAAAAATAAAAGATTTTATCCTAAAAGAGGATTCCTAGATTACGAAATCTCCTATTCTTCCTAGAATACACATTGCCATAGAATTTCTTAGGAGATACGACATCACATAATTTGTGCAGGATGCTAATACGGGAAGGCACATCAACTTCCTTACGAGGAGTCCACCTTCAAAGCTAAGGAGCCACTCGAACTCGTGCACTCCAATGTCTTTGTTAAAGTGAAGCAACCATCTATCACGGGATATAGGTATATTATTACCTTTATTGATGACTTTTTTAAGACATGTTTGGGTAGATTTCATGGAAGAAACATTTGAGGCACTTGCTAAGTTTAAGGAGTTCAAAAATAAGGTTGAAAGCGAAGTAGGACACAAAATTAAGTACCTACATACAGATAGTAGGGGAGAATTTATCAAATGAGTTCTTTGGATGCTTACGAACACATAGAGTACGATGCTAGTTTATCTATCCTAGCATGCCTCAACAAAACGGAGTAACAGAGACATGGAGAAGCATGCTACATGCTAAAAATGTGCCACCATGTTTCTGGCTGAGTGCATGAAGATTGCGGTGTTTGTCACAAATAGGTTACCACAAGCAAGGTTTGGGTTCATTTCTCCATATCAAAAGTTATGGAATGTTAAGCTCATGGTAAGCCATTTTAGAGTCTTTGGGTATGTGTAACGTCTTCGTACCACACCACTTACGAAGCAAGTTCGAGAAAAAGGCAATTGTGGGCTATGACCAGGAAAGAAAGGGATGGAGATGTTATGACCCAACAATAGGACGTTGTACCTTAAGAAATGTGGTGTTTGATGAAGCGTCTTCATGGTGGTCCTCACCAGCAATGGTACTTCCCAACTCAAAGGAGATTGAGGAAATGTTGGAGCAATGACTTGGAGCACTCCAAGGATGACGAAAAAGAATCAAGTGATGAGAGAGTACCAGAAGAAGTAACTATAGAAAGAGAAGGAGATAAAGTGGACACACCAAACAAGCAGAAGAGTCCATGGCAAACAGGTATACATCATACATCTCTAGAAAAAGAAAGACCAAGTCTACTTGAAGACATAGTGGAAGAGGAAACGTCGGGGCCACAATTAAGAAGGTCTAAGAGAACACGAAAATCGAATCCTAAATATGCAAATGCAGCATTAGTGGAAGGATCAAATATTAACGAACCAAGTACCTATGAAGAAGCATGCCAAACGGAGTGGCAAAAGGTAATAGAGAAAGAAATGCAAGCTTTGGTTCAAAATGAGATTTGAGAGTTAGTATCGAAGCCCAAGGATGCAAAGCCCATTTCTTATAAATGGGTGTACTTGAAGGTGCAGCTTGATGGCTCAATTGAGAGGTATAAAGCACGATTAATGGCTCGAGGTTTCTCATATACCTATAGTATAGACTATGAAGAAACATTTAGTTCAGTGACAAAAATCACCACTATACGTGTTCTACTAGCACTAGCCTCTATCAATTCATGGAGACTACAGCAGATGAATGTGAAGAATGCATTTCTACATGGAGAGTGTGATCAGGAGATATACGTAGATCAAAATAAGGGGTTCGAGAGCTAGAGTCATCTAGACTGTGTGTGCAAGTTGAAGAAGGCGTTACATGGACTCAAGTAGGCCCCAAGAGCATGGTAGGGCAAAATAGCCGAGTTCTTGGTCCAATGTGACTAGCCTATGGCACTAGCAAACTCCACTCTATTTGTGAAGGCTCAAGAAGGGAGGAGTGCTATAATGTTGGTTTATGTGGATGACCTTATTATTACCGGCCGCGATGAAATAAAAATTCAGCAAACAAAGACCAATTTTTACATACTCTTCCAAATGAAGTATCTTGGTGAGTTAAAACACTTTCTTGGTCTTGAAGTTGAAAGAACTAAAGATGGGTTGTTTTTATGGGAGCATAAGTATGCTCAAGATCTTCTTGAAAAGTATGGTATGCTTGAATGCAGGCCAATCTCAACTCTGATGGATGGGAATGCCAAGCTTTGTTCATATGAAGGGAAAGGTCTTGAAGAACCGTCAATGTACCGACAATTGGTGGGAAGTTTAATCTACCTTACACTGATTAGGCAAGATATTACTTATGCTATCAGCGTAGTGAGTCAGTACATGCAAAACCCGAAAAAGCCTCATTTGGAAGCGGTACGGCGAATATTGATGTACATAAAGGGAATACTTGACTATGGTCTATTCTATAAGGAGGAGGACAAGTTTGAATTACTTGGTTATTGTGATGGTGATTATGCTGGTGATCATGAAACCAATCGATCTATCACGGGTTACATATTTAGCATGGGATCCGCTGCCGTATCATGGTGCAGGAAAAGGCAACCAATAGTATCATTATCAAGCACAGAGGCAGAGTATCGTGCATCTGCCTCGTGCAGCAATAATGGCAATCCAAGAATGTTTGGTCCAACTACTTAAAGATCTCCATTAAATGACAATGATCCAGTTATGCTAAGGTGTGAAGATGTGACAATCTCTCTGCCATACGACTAGCGACGACTCTAGTGTTCCATGCTAGGACCAAGCATGTGGAAGTACATTACCATTTCATTACCATTTCATACAGGAAAATGTACTACGTGGGAAATCAAAATGGAGTACACAAAGACCGAAGACTAAGTAGCCGATATCTTACGAAGGCGCTCAGTTGTGCAAAGTTCGATGAATTTCGAATAAGTCTTGGAATGATCCCAATAACGACATTGAGGAAAAGTGGGTGTTGAGGGGGAGTGTTAAAAAATAAATAATAAAAAAATATCACTCACTTTTCAAGGGAGAATAATATAAAAACAATATATATAAAAATCCTAGGAATGTAATATCTAGATTTTTACCTAGAATATTCTAGACCTTTGTAAAGATATCCAACATATTTACGCAGATTATTCGACGTCTTAGAAAAATCTAAGATATTGTTTTAGCTACTAGAAAAAGCCTAGGAAAAATCTAAGATGTATAATAGTAAGTCTTGTAGGATTTTGCCACTTGTCCTAAATCTCCATCACACCTTAAAGAGGTGGAGTTAGTATAAATAGGTCTGAACTCTTTTAGTTTAGACAACACACAAAAGAGAGATATCATACATAAGAGAGTTAGATAGGAGTCCTTTAAGAGTGAGAGAGAGGTCTCCCATATAGCGTTGAGAGAATACTAAGTCTTATTCACTCTTTGTATATTCCTTTTGAAAGTGTAATAAAAGTATTGCTTTTGGCATACCACTTGGGCCTCCTCATTCTCAACAAGAGAGAGAGAGAGAGAGAGAGAGAGAGAGTTTGTGTGTGTTAAAATATTGGGATGAGTATGCTCTGACAATCCTCTTTTCAGCTCAGAAAGCTGTGTCCATTCAACGATCCTGCAAACCCGTTTAGTCTCATCCAATAATCATATTTTTGATAGTGTATTTGGCAAGTGGGTGATGGATATCAGTGCGCCTCCCTTTGTGTTGTCTTCTGTGCTTTATTTAGACACAGTATCTGAGCCTTAGTGGGGCAATTTTGGCCAGATAGATTTACTCTTTTCTTTTTAAGCCAATTATTTTCATTCTGACCTTTGTGTATGTGTTCTTAATATATAATGGGTTCTTCCTGGGTGTTTCTAGCTGGGTTTGTTGTCTTCGAGTTTGATTCGAAAATCAATTCATTTGAAGATGATGCCTCTTCCTCTTGATTTTTGATGATTCGTAATGTTTGGTTTTAAGAATGGTCTTTGTTCTGGTGAAGCTTTTAACTTTATGACTTGGCTATCATTTTTTATGCGGAATGAGTCAATGAGTGATGCCAGAGGAAGCTTTTATAATTAATCCATCCTGTGTCTTTGAGAAATTTTGGCTTCTTTTTCTGTCTTTACTTGAAATGCACCTTAAATGGAATGTGAATAGCCATTTACTTTGTAAGGTTCATGTAATTGTTTGTTTTCGTGGGATTGTCTGTGGCTCTGAGTATGACTTGCGCAGTTGTTATCCCTGCTACCTTTAGTGGCTTCTACTCTGCTAGACTATGTCCATATCTTTACATATCTTTACATTTACAAATTAGCTACATAATGGCTTTGTTCTTTCATCTTATTATTTTTATGGGAGATCATACATTAAGATTTCAAATTCTCTTGTGAGATTTGAGGCTTGTATGCCTCCTAGCTCAGATGAATTCCCTAAAAATCTGAGGGATCTATGTGAAGTGTTACAGGTGATGATTAAAGGTTATATTTTATAAAGGTAACCAATGTTTATCAGACTTCTTTTTTTCTACCCAACATATTTGAGGGGGACTTGTGAGGGGTGTCTGTGTAAGAGTAAGTGTAGACATGTTGCTACTAATGAATGGGAAGTCTGAAAGGGTCTGTCCTATTCCAGCCAAATTGCCTGAGGCCCTGTACCTTTGTGGGTCTTTGCTGGTTTAGATGTATAGTTATGTACTTTGGTCCTATTTATCTTTGTTTTAATTTATTGGTTGTTGCCTTCATCCATGGCAAGCTTGTTAAGTCTCTTTGCATATAATTCAGATAGATCTGGTGAATTACTTTCTTATTCATCCTACATGTCTGTAGTTGTGTTGGAGTAAAAAGAAGTTGAAGAGGTATATGCAGGTAGATTCTGATTAACCATGCATTTTTCTGTTAGTAAGGGCTCTCACTGCTGGATATGGTTCTCATGAAATGCAGGTCTTGCAATTTATGATACAATGCAGTACATCCGTTCTCCTATTAACACCATTTGTTTGGGCCAGGCTGCATCAATGGCATCACTTCTGTTGGCAGCAGGCGCCAAGGGTGAAAGAAAGTCTCTTCCAAATGCCACAATCATGATTCATCAACCATCTGGTGGACACAGTGGCCAAGCGAAAGATTTGACCATCCACACTAAGCAAATTGTTCGTGTTTGGGATTCACTAAATGCATTGTACGCGAAGCATACGGGGCAGCCCCTTGACGTTATTCAAAAGAACATGGATAGAGATTACTTTATGACCCCAGAAGAAGCTAAGGAATTTGGGATTATTGACGAGGTCATTGATCAAAGACCTATGTCTTTGGTGAGTGATGCCATTGGAGCTGAGGTCAAAGACAAAGGTTCAGACTAGAGTATAATGGTAGGTTTTCACTCTTGGGATGTTGCTGCCTTATCTCTCTTAGGTTCACAGTTCTTGACAGAACTTATTATGGGAACATTTGATACTAGCACTTGACTGTTTTATCTTCTTTTCTTTTTCTTCTCTTTCATTTAATAATATGTACAACCTATACATTTTAGTTTCATTGAGCTGAGGGTTAATCCCATGCTGTTTTATTTGTTCACATCTCAACATTGTCCTATTAAGGCTAAAATGCTTTCCGTGAGGCTAATATGATTCAGACATGCTGAGAGAAGGTATCCTGATAGTTCCACGAGGTGAGAAAGGATTACTATTGTCAAATGAAGTTAAAAGGATAGGCCCAAAAACAATATCAGTGAGGTTTATAATACTCGAGTTCAGCTGCCCCATTTTGACGACATGGCCCTTGACAAGCAGCTGTTCATTGCATAACAGGATTCCACGTTTTGACCCCACGTAGGGACTATCTTTCCTTCTAATCCCCCTTTCTTTGTAGCTGCAAGGTCGACCAAAAATTCATATATTTTTTTACGCTTAGAACAATTTTGTTTTAGCGTATAATAATTGTTAATTTAGGATTTTTATTCATTTTCTTTTTACTTTGCAGAAATAGGAGAATTGGGAGCAAATATTTTGTTTTGATCATAAGTCGACCTGTCCTTCAAAGCCTCTTTGGTCTAGTCCAAAAAGAGAAATCAGAAGGAAAAAAAATAAAATAAAAAAGGAATCAAAGAAATGGGACAAAATTTTATAGTTACGACCTAGCTTAATATGGCCCAGTTGCGCATCCAGTTTTGTAAGTTTTGCATCAGCAAGTTTTGTAAGTTTTGTTTGTTGATCATATGTTGCCCACATGAGCTAACTTCTTTTTCCCCCTCATGTGCTACTCATGTGATCATGCTCCACTTTCCTGAACTCCATCCTCAAACCCATCTTCACCCACACCAACTCCATCGCCATTGTCGTCCATCATCAACAAACATCAAACAGCCATATGCCCATTACCACACACCAACCCGTCAATCGTCTTCTCCATCTTCTTCACATAAATCCAGGAATGTTCAAGCCATCATCCATGGTTAGATTCTTCTAGCGAATTATCTGCTCAGCAACTGGACCAAATCAACACCCCTTGATTTTCGTTAACTTGGCTTAAAATTTAGTGAGATGGTGAGCCCCAGTGACTCAATCCCGTAAAATGGCCATTGGAATAGCAAGCGAAGATTCATCAACACACCCAGATTTGGTTTTTTGGAAATTGGAGTGAGTTGGAAATTTCATGCATAAATAGGGGTTGAAGGGGGAGGTAGAAATTATGACTATAGTCTAGCTCTCAACATCTCGTTTGATTTTTTCTGTTCCCCTTTGCTGATTGAGTTTCCTCCATTGTTGCAAAGAACTTAGTTCGAAGAGTTGAGTTTCGACATTTTTCTTTCATTTTGTACTTTGTATGTGGTGGGTTACATCATTTTGATCTATTTATTTCTGGCATGAATTGTCATCTATTTTTGAGCACTTTGAGTCCATTGGAAAAACAAGGACTTACCTTGATGCGGAAATGAGATTGACCGAATCTTTGTTCTGCTTGATATCTACCCACGTTCAAGGCTCAAGAGTGGCTACTAGAGTCACTAGATGTGTCACGCTATCAAACCCAAATCCACTTAGATGGCCAGGTAGAGTGAGGAATAAAACAAAGAGGTTATCTGAGAACTAATAGCTTTTTCTGTTGTATTTTTATAATCCCTAATCTAAACTCTTATTTATAGGAGCACAAAGCACCCAATAGGATCTGGTAGATTAATGGTGATTAATGATAGATTAATACTGAATTATTCCCTTATGAAACTACTGTATCAATTACAATGTTAATGAGTAATTTAATTGTGACGGTTACAGGCCAACAACTCCCCCTCGGTCACAAAGACCAAGAATCCATATATCTCTTTGCCAATAGACTTTCTCACGCTTCATACTGGGAATAGAGCGTGCGACCAAAAATAAGACATTAGTGCTATATCAAGTCACCATCTAACTGATACAACATTCTCACGAAACATTAATACCCCGAATTATTCATATACATCGCCAATGGCATACACTATCCTTTTATGCATGATATATCAATTGATTATATACAAATATAATCGCCCGGACTTGATATGGTGATGAAGAAATGATTCTTCTTTAGACAATTAAAATAATTCATCTTAGCATGACTGCTTTCTTAATGTGCTCCGCTGGACCGTATACATCTTGGCCCTTAGATTACACACTAAGGTAGCAACATCAAACTTCGACTTCATATTATAACTCTAAGTCAAGGAGTATCGCTAATGAGGGTCACACAGTGATAAGGAAAGGGAACTTACTTATTACTCGTTAGATAGGTCGACTTTCAGCACACACAGTATGATAGTATGCTATGGCATAGCTCCCCCTAAATTGGGCATGTCACTCTTCTATGCCATGCGAATCACAGGCTTGGCTTTCACCTAAAAAACCAACCTGAGCTACTAGACCAACATACCAAATGTTAATCTCAGTACTCAAGATTCGGCTATAAGGCTTCGATATGATAACTTATTTCATATTCGACTTTCCCTGAGTCTCATCTTAGACTTACTAAGGTGACTATATTTTCCATTCATACACTCCTAGTATGAGTAATTAATATTGCACACCTAGTGCCAATATGATTTAGCCTCATCTTGCCCGCTACTCAAGCGTCAGGACGACTGCCTGTGTGATTAGGCCAATCAGAAGCCTGGTGACATAACAATGTGCCTTATAATGTATTTGTATATTTATGAATATTGGGAAAGAAACATCATTCTTTATTTCACAAATAATTAATACAAGTAATAACATGTCCATCATATACTTAAATGTATCTAGAAACTAAGTCCTATGAAGACCTAAGCTCATCACATGAGCTTTAAAACCGTTTCTAGGAATAGGCTTAGTTAAAGGATCTACTATCATCCTACTTGCAGATACATACTTAATGGCAACTTCTTTTTCTTTTATGGCGTTCGTACAAAATGATAATGTCTCTTAATATACTTAGTCTTCTTGTGGAACTTTGGATTTCTTGCAAATTGGATAGCAACAGTATTGTCACATAACATTTCTACAGGATCATTAATTCCAGGAGTGAGATCAAGATCCTATAGAAAACTTCTTAACCATATTGCCTCTTGAGTGGCAAGCCAACAAGTTACATACTCTGCTTCTATAGTCAAAAGTGCTATGTAGTTTTGTTTCTTACTGCACCACGATATTGCTCCCCCGCCTAGCGTGAACACATATCCAGAGGTAGACCTAGATTCATCCAGATCACCACTGTAATCAGCATCTGTATATCCTCTCAGTTTAAGATCTCCACCTTGGTAGCAAAGGACCAGGTCACTCGCACCACGTAGGTAACGAAAGATCCTTTTGATGGCTTGCTAGGGTGCAAGCCCTGGGTTGCTTTGGTAATGACTTACTAAACCAACCGCAAAGCAAATGTCTGGCCGTGTACACAACATGGCATACATTAAACTTCCTATTGCACTAGCATAAGGAACATTGTTCATCCTCTCCTTCTCTTTGTTTGTCTTAGGACACTGGTCGAGACTTAAGGTTAAACCCTTTTCAACTAGAGTGTCCACGGAATTAGAGTAATGCATTCAAAAACGTTCTAAGATTTTGCTAATGTATGCTTCTTGGCTTAAACCAAGAAGCTTCTTAGGATGGTTCCGAGTTATCTCTACACCTAGGACATACCTGGCCTCACCCATGTCCTTCATCTGGAAGACGGAGGACAACCACTGCTTAGTGGTTTGGATCATCTCCATGTTGTTTCCCGCCAGTAGTATGTCATCAACATATCCCTTTGTAGTTTTCTTGACATACACGCAGTGATATTCAGAAATCATGTTTAAGCTAAAAGAAACAATGGCTTCATAGAATTTGAAGTACCACGCTCTGGAAGATTGCTTGAGACCCTAAATGGATCTTTTAAGACGACAAACTTTGTCCTCTTGACCTTTCGATGTGAAACCAATAGGCTGTTTCATGTAAATCTCTTCTTCAAGGCTTCCATTAAGGAAAGAAGTCTTTACGTCCAGTTGGAACAATTCTAAATCCAAATGGGCAACCAAGGCTAGAAGAAGGCAAATATAGGCAATTCTCACCATAGGAGAAAAAGTCTCTTCATAGTCTGCCCCTTCTATTTAGGTAAACCCCTTTGCCACTAAACGGGCCTTAAACTTATCGATTGATCCATCTACCCGACGTTTTATCTTCAAAACCTACTTGTTTCTAATTGATTTATGTCCGGGAGGAAGATCAACAAGTTTCGAAACCTTTTTTCTCGCCATGGACTCCATTTCATCCCTCATGGCTTCTATCCACTCTTTGTGGTATGGTGAATCGATAACCTCTTAAAAAGAGGTAGGCTCTTCTATTTCTAAAGGAGTGCACAGGAATATCTCCTCTTTGATTTGAAAATATCATCGAGGTATTCTTCCACGCCCACTCCTCCGGGGTATAGGACCTGTGCTTGTTTGACCCTCTGAGGTATTCCTCCCCCTATCACTAAAAGGTATAGAATCCTCAGCTGAGAGAGAATTATTGTCATTATGCTAAACAAGTGGACTAACCTCATGCTCATGTACTGGAGAAGGAGGACGAACCTCATTCTCAGGTTGATTCTCTTGGGCAACCAACAACTCATCATCTCTTCCAGACAATGGAAGAATATTATCCTCAGTGACATGGTGAATGTTTAAATCCTCCCCCTCACCAAGGGATAGTCAATCATTTGGTGGTAACTCATACAACGCCATGTCCTGTTTGATTTCACCAATGCTTGGGAACTCATCCTCAAGGAACTCAATATTACATGAATCCACTTCTATTATACCACCATTAGGGTGCTCACCATACATAGCATATTTCTTAGAATGTTCGGGATATCGAATGAATACCATGTTAGTGGCCCTTGGACCAAGTTTTCCATGTTTGCGAGTTGGGTTATGTACATAACCAGCTGAACCCCATGGGTGTAAATGTTCCAAGGTGGGCTTTCTACCATGCCATAACTCATTCAGGGTAGCAGATATACACTCACTAGGCACACGGTTAAGGATGTAAGCTACTGTAAGCAGTACATTCCCCCAAAAACTAATTGGGAGGTTGGCGTATACCATCATTGACCTGACCATGCCAAGTAATGTTCGATTCCTACGCTCCACCACACCGTTTTGTTGTGGAGTGCCAGGAATCGTGAGTTGTCTTCGTATACCCTTTTGCTCACAAAATTCTTTGAACATATGTGAGAAGTATTCATGACTACGATAAGTTCGAAGAGTCTTAACTCTCCGATGTAATTGGGTCTCAACCTCAGCTACAAAACGTTTGAACACATCAAGTGCTTCATAGCGATGTGATAATAGGTACACATACCCATATCTTGAATAATCAACTATAAAGGTGGGGAAGTAGAAAGCCCCATGACGTGCTTTCACATTCATGGGTCCACAAATATCAGAGCAGATAAGCTCTAAAGGGCATGACGCCCTTGAAGCCTTACCAAAAGGCTTCGCGGTCGCCTTGTCAGCTAGACACGACTCACATCTAGGCAACTTAATCTTAGTGAGTGGGTCTAAAAGATCTTCTTTAGCTAGCCTACTCATCTTATCTTGGCCAATATGACCAAGCCTAGCATGCCATTTAATAGATTTAGAATCAGAATCAAAACTTGAGACAACAGTAGAAGGAGAATTATTATAACAATTATCCAAATCTAATACAAGGAAATCGTTCTTTAAAGTTTCGTGGCCAAACACATTGCCACCATACATAATGTTCAAACCATTTGGACAAGAACTAAAACCAAAACCTGATTTCATTAAAGAAACTCAAGACAAAAGACAAACTCGCACCCCAAGTGCACAGAGGGCATAAAAAAGAAGCAGTTTATTTCTTCCTTGCAAGATGAGCTGGTATGTTCCAACACCTAGAACGTCTTCTTCACTGCCGTTACCCAGCACGATAATTTGTGAACCCACTAGATATGGTGAAAATCCACAAACCCAACTCTGTCTCGAACTATGTGCTTGCTTGCTCCCGTATCTACAATCCAATTAGGAAAAGAATTGGAAACTAATGCATGGGAGCATACATATAATTCAGGAGAACAAGTGAAAAAAGGTACCTTCTTCGGCTCAGGACAATCCCGAGCGTAGTGACCTTTCTTTCCACAATTATAGTACTTCACACGTGCTATATTGATCCCTCCATTGCCTTTGGCCTTCTGCTTCTCAGCAATCCCGGCCTTGGGCCTACCATTCTGAGGGGGGCGAAAACCCTTCTTGGCCTATCAGCCTCGGTTATTCTTGTTGTCTTTGGGCCTATTTCCATTGGCAACAAGAGCCACATGAGAAGATCCTAACATTTTCGGGAATTCTTCTTCCATTTTAATGTGGCTTTGTACCTCAGCAAAGGTTTTGACATGTTTAGAAAGAGTCAAGACAGTCTTGACATAATTCCAATACTGAGATTCTACAGGGAGCACCCTAATCACATTCAGGACTTGCTTTTCCTCAGAAATCTCCTTACCAGCAGCCTTGAGACTACGAATTATGCTACTCATAATTCATAATTGCTCAGTCATGGTACGACTGGAATCCATTTGGTACTGTATCCATTTGAACTGCAAGATACGAAACCTTGTCTCAGATGTCTGACCAAAACGGATTTTGAGTTGGTCCCACATGTCCTTAGCCATGGGACACAGCTCAAATTCTCCAATAAGATCGTCGTGCATGAAATACAACATAGTAAATCATGCCCTTCGATCTTTATTGGACTAGTCTTAGTAGGCCTGTAAGCTCTCTTGATACTGCATAGAAGCAGTATTAATGGGCTTGCCATCTTTATCTGTGTCAGATGGTGGAAACTTGGCTACTATCAAGTGTTCTAATAGGTCCGTCTCATTTAGAAGATACTGAATCTTCCATTTTCACATGTCTTAGTTAGACCCATCTAACTTCTGACTAGTGGAAAGCTCATTAATCATTGTACTGTTAGCTGTCATATCTACAAGTTCATATTAAAAGATGGATATAAGGCACATGTTTTCTCAAGTGATTAAATTATTAAAGTTTCATTGTTTATGTCATATGATCGAAAATTTCACCAAACTCATAATCATCTCATATGATCATGAACTAGAAAATTTAAATAACTTAATTACAACAATATTTCCATAAAAATATTCATATGGACCACAATATGTTAAACAAATTAACATTTAGACAAATATCACATAGATATTTTATTGTAATATATGTAAAACTAATGTACATGTGATTATTTCTACGACACATATTTATGTATATGAAACTCACTTATATAATCTTAATGGTAATATATTTAACATAATAACATATAAAACAAATTTATATGTTTTGAGCATGTTATTACTAACATCTAAACATTAAACATATTAACGCATTCAAAATCAAAACTCATTCGAAAATTTAATTTAGGAATGCATCATTTGTACATATTCATTCAACATAATAACATATAAAACGAAGTTATATACCATTAATATGCAATAATAGGCATTTGAATATTAAACATATTAATGTTATAATAATAAGTTCATGCATTCAAAAATCAAAATTAATCTAAATTTCCAACTAATTTCAAGAATGCATCAGATTGGGACTTATTAATACCCAAAACATATAATATTATCATAAAGACAAAAAAAGAACAAAATCTGGCCTTAAAACTGAGGCCCCTAAAAAAACAACCCTCATATAACCCAAAACCCCTCCTTTTATTCGGCTCCCTCTTTTCTAGAGCCTTCATGTTTCTTCTATTCTAACCCTCAAAGGCTCTTTCTCTCTCGCTAAATATCGGCTCTCAGTTGAGACTTCGATCCTTGGCTCTCCAAGGCAGCCATGGCTGCCCACATCAGCCCCAGATCGGTGTCGACACCGGTCACCTTAGCTGAGACCCAAAACTGCCGGTAGCACCACCCAACACCCCCACCCAGATGAGGATAAACCGTAATGTTACCGCCGCCTAAATTGAGTCCATGGCATCACAAACCAACCAAAAAACCATGCCACTGAGTAGATCGACCGCCGAGCATTCGACTGAAGCCGCCCACTTGCGCAACGCGCCACCCCTATCACGGTGTGTGGCCGACATGCGCGGCCTGTCAGATGTTTTTGGCTTGGTTTTATACCGGATAATGGTAGATTGGCGGGGTGCAATGTTAGTGGGAGGAAGAAAACCTCCAAAAGAGTTTTCGTTGGCAGCAGGTGACACATACACGCCACCCCTTCCTCACGGTTTTTGATGGGTTCAAGGTAAGTCTATTCTTCTCCCCTTTTTTTGTTTTGTTTGGTTGGGACGGTGGGGTGTCTCTGAGAAGTCGAGTCATGGTGAGAGAAGAGTTGAGGTCTATGGTCAAATCTTGGAAGTGTAACGGTAAAGCAGAGGGTCTCGGATTTGGTCGTTCAATTACCCGAAAAATTATGTAATCTGGTTTCATAGTAGCACGAATCTGGGCAAGATTTTTTTTATTTTTTATATATACCATATTTCACACAGAAATTCTAGAGTCTTGATGCGTGATTCGAACAAAAATATGAAATATGTCAGATTATCATGCATTGCATTTTAGCAGATTCAAACTGCGCAGTATTTCACTTCATCATTCTGATTAGCATTCTATTTATTTATGTGGTATTCCAAATCTGAAGTACATAAATACCGATAAAAGAGCATAAATTACGAATTAACCATAATTAGACAGAAAAACAGTCATTTGTCTCATATTCAAATTCATATTCTCGATGTGAACAGGAATGCTTAATTAGAATTATAATGGTCGGGATTAGAATCAAACAGAGGTGGCTCTGATACCACTATTGGAAAAACAAAGACTCACCTTGACGCGGAAATGAGATTGACCGGATCTTTGTTCTGCTTGATATCTACCCACGTTCAAGGCTCAAGTGTGGCTACTAGAGTCACTGTCACGCTAGCAAACTCAAACTGGCCAGGCAGAATGAGGAATAAAACAGTCATTTGTCTCATATTCAAATTCATATTCTCGATGTGAACAGGAATGCTTAATTAGAATTATAATGGTCGGGATTAGAATCAAACAGAGGTGGCTCTGATACCACTATTGGAAAAACAAAGACTCACCTTGACGCGGAAATGAGATTGACCGGATCTTTGTTCTGCTTGATATCTACCCATGTTCAAGGCTCAAGTGTGGCTACTAGAGTCACTGGATGTGTCACGCTACCAAACTCAAACTAGCCAGGCAGAATGAGGAATAAAACAGAGAGGTTATCTGAGAGCTAATAGCTTTATCTGATGTATTTTTATAATCCCTAATCTACACTCCTATTTGTAGGAGCACAAAGCACCCAATAGGATCTGGTAGATTAATGGTGATTAATGGCAGATTAATACTGAATTAATCCCTTAAGAAACTGTTGTATCAATTACAATGTTAATGAGTAATTTAATTGTGACTATCACAAGTCAACAGAGTCCTTCTTACGTGCTCTGTTTTCATCATATTTCTTGATCAGTGAATTGAATGGTGAGAAATTAAAGTTGGGAAGATCTTCTTAGTTTTATGTTTCCTTCTAGTTATTTTAGCTTTGCTGTCAATTTTTTTGGTAGAGCAAGACAAAGTTAGGCTTAATAGGTACTTTTGGGTCTTTGGGAGTGTGTGATAAGTCTGTGACTCTATAAGTCTCTGACTTTGTTACGATTTGTCAACTAGAGCTTGTGAATTCCATTATTTGCTTTGGTCTTATTCTGTAGGCTAATTATCATTAATAGTCAAGCAAATTAAGGATTAAAATTCAGTACTATTATTTTTGTGGGAACGACCTGTATTCTCTGGATCATGCAACAAGTTGACACTGTACGCTTGCAGTATCTTTTTACATGAAGTTTTAGTGCTGTTGCCAGGAATGGTTAATATCCAATTTTATATTTTTTGCTTTGCTATTTTTATCGATAATTGTGTATTTTATAAGTTTTATGACTTGTTTCATTTTTATTTGAGTAGTTATATTTATATCACTTCTTATTTATTTATTTACTTTCTTGTTTTAAAAAAACAAAAACACAATTGTGTCTGTAGGGCTTGCATGATTGTTTGGGTCGGGAAAATGAAAAGAATAAGACTTATTAGGATTGAACCCAAACTTGAACATCACAAAATGGCTGGACAAGATAGGAACGAAAGAATTTTGAATGAGATCTTTAACCCTCGACGTTCAACCTTTCCTTCATGTTTTGATCTGCCTCTCATAGCTAGTACTGCGAACTTTGAACTGAAACCACATTACATTCAAATGCTTGCTAAATTCACTAGACTTAAAGATTCTTATTTATTTCCAAGTGAATTTGAAGGAAGTGTGTAATATGATACATTTTCATACTGTGCAAATTGATGTCGTCAAATTGAGATTCATTCCTCTTACCTTAAAAGATAATGCCAAGAGATGGGTGTATAGCTCATCGACTAACTCTATCTCTAGTTGGAATGATTTTGTTAAAGTCTTCCTGTGAAAATATTTTCTCTAATGGCAAAACTGTTAAATTAAGGAATGAATTGATCTGTTTATTTAGTTTGATAAGGGACCTTCTTGGACGTACATGGAAGGATGTAAGAACTTGTTGACTCAATGTCTCCACCATGGTATAGAACCGTGGCATCTTTGTCAAATTATTTTTGAGGATTGGACCAATAGAATAAGACCATGCTACAGCCCACATGTCAATGTGGATTCTTATGCAAGTATCTTATCGTAGCTTGGGAAATCTTAGAGGATTTAGCTAAAACGACAATGCAGTGGGAGACCACTAAAGATAATAGTTTGAGTTCTACAATCGCCATTGTCGGGGTATGCATGCATTGTCTGACTTAAGCAATATACAATTTAGATTCGCAACTTTAGAGAACCAGTTAAAGGGGTTGACTATTCAGCAATCTCAGGTCTTTCAAAGTGCTTCTACGACATGCTCTCATTATCAATCCCTAGACCATATCTTGACTATTTGCCCTTACTATGCTTACCAATTATCAACTGGAGTTGAGCTCATGAATATGGCCTATCAAATGCCAAGAAGTGACCCTTTTTTGTTGACCTTTAATCCACGGTGGTGGAATCACCCAAAATTTTTGAGAACGCCTCTATCCAAGGCTACCAAGGGGCGCCTAGGCAGCCTTATACCCCTGTTGCCCACATACAATTGGCTTTTGGCTATAATGAGATGCATAAAAGATTTAACAATCTAGAGAGATTATAGAATAGCTTAGAGAAAACAATGAGGACAAAACACTCCCAAATTGTCATTGCTAATAGCAAAAAAGGAACATTTCCTAGTCAAATTGATCCTAACTCGAATGTAGGTCCGTCCTCAATGTGCTCATCAATCTAGGATAAACATTTCCTAGTCAAATTGATCCTAACTCGAATGTAGGTCCGTCCTCAATGTGCTCACCAATCTAGGATAATGTCAAAAGGGTTAATGCAATAACTTCACTTAGGTTAGGTCGTTTAATTGACTACAACTTAGAAGACCATGTGGATGTTCTTATTTAGCTTTCTCTATCTCTATCTCCATCATCTCTTATTGAGAATGATTCTGCTTTTAGAAATGCTGCTAATGTTAACTGTTCCCCTTCCCAATCTACTAACTTAGTTGAGCCTAAGGAGACTAATCAAGATTGGTAAAAAAGGGAGATACTAAATCTCATCCTTCAACTATTGAGCGGGTCCATAAACCAGTTACACCATTTTCAGATAGGATAAGGAACAAGGATCCGACCCATGTTGGTAAGGTTAGAGTAGTCTTCTCTCATGTCCAAATCAACATTCCCTTTATAGATGTTATCCAGCAGATGCCTCATGATGCTAAATACATAAAAGAGTTTTGCAATACTTAGAGAGCGACCAATGTCCCAGAAGAGGATTTCTTAGTATGTAATCCAAGCTTCATTATGTGATACCAAATTCCAGCTAAATATAAAAACCCCCCTTGCCCTACCATCTTTATAGTCATAAGGGACCAGACCATCCAAATAGCATTGTTAGATTTAAGGGCAAGTGTCAATTTGCTGCCATACTTAGTGTATGGGAGGCTGAGATTGGGAGAGTTAAAATGCACTAGAAAATTTCTCCAATTAGCCAACCGCTCAACTAGAACTCTTAAGAATGTAGTTGAGGATGTTTTGATTAAAGTGGGTAAGCTTATATTCCCTGTGGATTTTATTGTTTTGGAAATTGAGTCTATTCGTAACCCTGAGGCTCAAATACCCATCATTCTTGATTGACCTTTCCTAGCTACTTCAAACACTTTGATATGAATGGTATGATGAAGTTGTCTTTTAGTAACATAATTGTTGATTCGAATATTTTTAATCTGCAAGGACAACCAACTATTTTTTATTAGAGTGGTAGTGTTAATTGGCTATATGTGTATGCTTGTCATGACTCGTACATTAATGGTTTGCTTGAAAATGATCTTAATAATGTGATTGATTCCCTTTCCCCTAACTATGTTTACATTCTAATAAGACTTTTGCTGTGATTATTACATCTAATTTGAATGAAGACCAAAAGAGTAAATTGCTGAAAATAAGTTGGGAAAACAAAAAGAGCATAGTGTGGACTTTAGGAGATATAAAAGGTATTAGCGCTTTCATCGCACAACACATAATTGATCTTGAGGATAATATTAAAGCTTATCGACACCACTAGAGATATCTAAACCCTACCTTATGAAAAGTCATTAAAAAAAAGAGGTCATTAAGTGGTTAGATAATAGGATAATCAAACCCATTTCTGGTAACGAGTGGGTCGGCCTAGTTCAAGTCATTACTAAGAAGATCGATATTACCGTGATTAGGAATAATAAGAATGTGTTAGTTCACACTAGAATCCAGTATGAGTGGCATGTCTATATTGATTATAGGAAACTGAATGCAGTCACTAGAGAAGACCACTTCTCTTTGCCTTTTATAGACCAAATGCTTGAGAAGTTAGCTGGACATAGTTACTATTACTTTTTGGATGAGTGTTCTACTACACTCGAATCTCTATAGCACCTGAGGACAAAGACAAGACTACTTTTACATGTCTCTTTGGTAGTTTTTCCTTTTGGAGAATGCCATCTAGTCTTTGTAATGCTCCTACCATTTTTTAGTGCTATATGATTTCTATATTTTCTGACATGATTGAGCAATGCATTGAGATGTTCATGACTGATTTTTCTGTGCTTGGTGCCTCATTTGATAACTATTTGCCAATCTAACTAAAGTTTTGAAAATATGTAGGGAAAAGAATTCGACTCTAAATGGGGAAAATGCCATTTTATGATAACCAAGGTGATGCAGAGTAAGCCACCGACACTAAGGTTCTCTAGCATTTAATTACTCAAGAAAAAATGAGCATTAGGAGAAGATCCTCGTAGTCCTATTCCCACTTGGGGACTTAAATGAGAGTGTATGTAAGTTTAATTAGGTAGCAAGGCAATTAGTAGCAATAAATAAGGAGCTTAGGTAATTATTCTCCAAAACCACTTCCTAATTTTTTTACTCCCATTTTTAATCATGATTTTTAGCTTAACTTCTGGCTCCGTTTTAAATGGAAAAAATGATCTCCAATTTTGGCAAACTACCCATGTATGGATAACCTGGATGTCTATTTTCCAACAATGGTAAGTGCAAGTCTAGAAATGCATGGCTTTAATTTACAGCTTAATTAGGCCAACAAATGGACGATTTATGGGTTAATCTTTTATGAAAAGTTACTAGACACTTATTAAAGCTTATCTTAATTCTATCTAAATTCATCCGTTTGGAATGGTGGAGGACATCTCAGGCTAGTATATGTGCAACAAATTCTAGTTTAGTATTTTATTGAGTGATCACCCTTTTAATTGTACAACTAGCTAGAATTTCATTGGTTGTTTTCTTTGTAATTCTATTGGTTGGTATAATTTGAGATGAGGGTCACCCACTATTTAATGGCTTGATTCCTTGCAATATTTTTAGATTTAGAAGATTTATGTCATTAAATGAGTACCTTGCTGCTTATTATCTCTTTATAAAAATCTCACTCTTTGGGAGTAGTGAAAGTGTGTATTCCCTTTATTTCAATATTTGGTGCTTATATTTCATAAGATTTAGTGCTTTTAGGTGATGGCTTAACATTTATCTAAAACATCTCTCTTTGATTATTGTTGATTCTAGTTTTGTCAAACAAAATGCATAAAAAAATTCATTTGTTTTAGTGTTTGAGCTTGGCTTGGAGTTGTGATCTTATTTGGGGATTCCAAGTGCTACTTTTTTTTTGCGGGTTGTTGTTCTTTGCCATCGATTTGGGACTCTTCGTCAAGTGCAAAGCCTTTATTTGGCCAAAGGGTATTCCCATATGGATCATTTGGTATCAGCGCAAGTAATTCCTTCATGTTTGGCAAGAATCAAAACCTTCAATCTTTGTGTTTGATTTGCTTCTACTATTTTCACATTTAGATATTCTTCTGTAAATCTACTCATTTATGGCATGTTCTTTTCTATGTTTAGGAAGATTTAGCTTACAGCTTATAATTCTCTATAGCTTGTTATATTTTCTTACATCTTCTTATATCTGCTTACATCTCTTTACAGCTTCTTAAATCTCCTTATATTTTTTTATAACATTCAAGTTGTCATCTATTTTATTCACATATTTATGCAGAAATATGTATATATTTTTTATATACTATTAATATGAAAAATCTTACAACTTTTTATGAATATAATGTTTCTATAAAAATAGAAACAGAATTTACCAATGTGAATTAATATTTGAATTTCGACATGATGCATATATGCCGTTGTAGAGAAAATAAGTCAATCTGTTTTAACATTGTCATACAAAAATTGCATTTATGTTGAGTTTCAGTTAAAAAAAAAAAGGTCACTTTTGCCAATAGGGGTTTATCTATTGGTGCAAGACACTGTTCTATTGGTGAAATATTTTACCAATGGATATCGGTTTGTCACTAATGTGTTCGTAAAAACTCTGTCCGTCAAAGTATTAGTAATAGATAACCACAAATTATTGGCATTAATTTTAATACCAACAAATATCTTTTTATTTCTAATAAACAAATCTTTAGCAACAGACTTGAAATTGTTGGTTTTCTATGCTTGTACCAACAAATATCTATTGGTGTTTCTTATAGTGGCGCCTAGATCTTGCTAAATAAACTTATTTGTTGGTACAAAGTCTTTCCCTCCAAACGTGTCTATTGGTAATGAGTCATTCCCTCCATGATATACGTTGGTAAAAGTCTTTCCCGCCAACAATATCGATTAGTAAAGGTCTTTCCCACCAACAATGTCTGTTGGTAAAAGCATTTTCTACCGATAATATTCATTGGTAAAATGCATTTCATGCCAGCAATATCCGTTGGTAGAATCCCTTTCCTGCCAAAAATTTCTATTGGTAAAAATTATGATCCTCTTGTTGGTAAAATATTTTGCTATGTATTAGAAATTGTTGATAATGGTAGTATTAATGCATACCTGTCACAATTTCTTCACACAAACCTATACTATTATATGTGCACATTGTTCAAGATGGAAAACTGTGCCACAATAGTTTGGGCCTCTATTGCAATTAACTTGAAGTTTACAAAGTATCATGACCATTGTCCATACTCTAACAAAAATGTACTTAATGTCCAAATTATCAATTAGTATCAAGCACTTAATGATAATATTCAATAAGAACCCTTGCAAAATTAAATTAAATTGATCAATTAGAAATTAACTATCTTGTTCTTATTTCATTCTTCATCTTCATCTTCCGCACTTTGATTATACTATTCCTTATTTTTGGGATCATCCTCTATAAATTCATGGTCATGATCATTTTCATTTTCATTGTTTGCAACCTCATCCTTAAGTGAAGAAATTATATCATCCGATAAGCCCTGCAAAAATTGTCACAAACAAAACCATGTTCTCAATAAATTACGACACGTTGCACTGACCCATTAATAAAAGAGCCAATGACTCGTTATCAAACCCCCCTCCCCATAAAGACACCAAATAGCCTAAAAAGGACTAGAATTAACACAAAAAGAAAAGACTTGATAAAACTGAATAGCATACACAGTCGTCAATGCAAACAACATAATGGAACTATGAATACAATTTAGTAGACATATGACAAGCCTCCTTTCGTTGGATTCTCTCTCTTCGGGTTCTTTTCCTTTTAGTTTGAGAGCTAACAAATCTGTCAGCTTCTTTGTTGTGGTCATTACATAAAAAACTAAAATCACACATATACCGTTCAAAAAATAGCACTGACTAGAGAAATGTACTCAACTTTGAAAAGGAATTCAATCAACCCCAATCTTACTTGTCAATAATTCCATCATTTTCAGAGCAACACTTCACTAGACTTAGCTCATAATAGCATTCCAAAGGTAGAATGGTGAATGACCAAGCAAAAATCATTCCATAACTAGCAAAATACCTATTAACCTACAGTAGGAAATTAAGAGCGAGAAAAGTGAAACCAAACGAACATGGTGGTTTAGAAGGATTAGCATCATTGGTTGCTACTACAAGCGCACCACTGTTGCAATATGTTTTAATATCGATCCCACAGAGACCAAGTGTAGTCTATCGAATCTTAACCTATTATAAAAAGTTGAGCGACTAAATTTTCAAATGGATGTCTCAACTATCACTATTTAACTTTTTTGGAAGTTCAATTAAATTAAAAGCATCTAAGGAATTGCTTCACCTTGTAAAGAGCTGGGTCGTTAGATATAGTTATACACTTTATCTAAATTGGATGATTCAAAGGAGTGCAATCAAAATAAAGATTCAATCTTTTCTTTTGAAACAAACTAAATTACCTAAATTAACCCAATTAACATTCTTTCAAATTTCGTTGGTTTAGTCTTGGTTAGGGATTCTTGATTGCTAATATTTTCTTCTAAACAAACAACTCTCTTTCCAACAGTCGTCAAATTAGGTTTTAACTTATTGTTCTAATATTAAGTTTTTCTTTTCAGTACTTCACTCAACTATCAAGTGTATGCAAGAAAATCCGGCCAAAACTTACTCATAATAATTCATCCACAAGATAGAATTCAATTAAACCAATTAGACAAAGTACAAATATTAAAAATTAGAGATCCAACATCAATACTTTGGTTAAGAAGTCCTTAGATTAAGAAAAATTACTCACACATAATGGCATTATTCAACATCTAACAAAAGTTCAAGAAAAAAATAGAAGGGAAGAAAAACTTAGCAACAATAGTGGTCTTTAATGGCTTCCCAAGCTGCAAGCCTCCAAGTGCCAATCTTCCATTCCAAATCCTCTTCTTACTCTCAACAAAACTAGAAAAATCCTAAAACTAATGATAAAAATGAGAGTTGGATGCTTTGATTTTTTGTGCTCTCTCCTTATTACAGCCGGAAAGAACCCTATTTATGCACAAACTCAGCCATTCTCAGCTACAAGACGAAGGAAGATGAAGAGGCAATAGTTTTAGGCTTATCACAGATCATGGACATCACCCCATAGAGTCCGTGGTTGCCTTTGTCTCAGCATTCTTTGATTCTTCTTTCTTCTTCACAGGCATGGTAACTTAGGGGCATCCGTGGGGAATCAAAACACACTCAATTAGGGTGAAAGCAAGGGCAAAAAGGTCCAGAATCCTAGAAACACAGAAAAGAACCCTACCTAAGTGTAAAACGAGAAAAGAAGTATAGATTATAACATAAAGTACAGAATTCTTCCAAAAAATGTAGCAAAACGACCTTCAAATAGTGCGCATTCTAAGCATCTATAAAACTCCCCCATGTAGGAACCATTTCTTGTCCTCAAGTAATCATAAAACCTAAAACTAAAATGAAGAATCGCCTCCGATAAACATAAGTAGCAACATCAATAGCCTATCAACTTGAGAAGCTAGCCCAAAAGTGATGAAAAGTTATTGCCAAATGGATGAGGGAATAAAGTTTCAAAATAGAACAAACACCATCACATTAAACATTTAATCTGTCACTCAAATCATCTTAGACAATCATATCGGCACATGCATTAGGGAGAGCTAAAAGAATAGGTAGACCCTCACTTTAGGAATGGAGCACTCATCACTCATGTGTTTAAAAATATAATGCGGTTCACTCAAATCTCATTCCAAAGAAATCAAATCTACCATAAGCTTGACAAGACTCTCAAATTCACCACCATGAAAATGCAATGCATGCCAAACAACCATAAGGACTTTGATAGAGTTGTAACAGGGCTATGGGTAAAGGTAAGAAGGGAACAAATATGCTGGAATTTATGGAGACCAAAGCCAAAGACTATGAGTATGAATCATCTTCACTCAACTTCTCACAAAAAAAATACTCCTCACACCAAACACCAACGCATCTCAAGTACACAAAATAAACTCGAGTTGATCGAGTATGCTAAAAAGCATTGAAGCATAATAATATAAAATTTATGGCAAATGCTTCCATTATTTTTGCTCTTTTAACAATTTTTTTGGCTTTTGATTCTTGATTTTCTTTTAATTTTACCCCTTTTCTTTAGTTTTCTCTTCTTCTTTTTTTAAAGATAAGAGAAGGATTATGACAAGAGAAATTGTGCACTTTTCAACATTTTTTTTCTAACAATTCATAAAATTCAACCCAAAATAACTCCAACGAAAATATCGCATTAATCGCTCATTGCATTCAAACAAACCACACCCAACAACAACCTTATTAATACCCACCAACTACTCCCAATCATTGATGAAACTCTATAGTCTTGGCAAAAAGAGTAGAACATGTATTCGGCCAATTCAATATTATAGGTGTGTATTAAGAAAAAGAATAGGTCAAAGCTCAATAGGTGCAGCAAGGGATAAATCATAAAAAGGGTGGCTATTTGGTCAATATAGCTCATAAATTCAAAGAATGTCTCAATCATATCGCCCAAACGTACATGCTAAATATGATATTGAACAGGAGTTAAAGCAAGTTCTACAAATTTGAAATCAAGGAAAAGCCACATGTGAAAAATAATATGAGATTAAAATGATGAATTAGTCCAAATAAAGCTCAAAGTCTCACGAGACAACTATCAAAGCTCAACTAGCTTATTAGATCATATGTGCTAGGTATTCATGCAAAGATTCATTGAGTAATCAAATCGCAGTCAACATGATAGACATAACATGAAGCACATTTTGAAAACTTATAATTAAACATTTATTCACACAAAGGCATAACAAAAAAGGGTCAAAATAAGCCAAAGAAATCTACTTAGTCTGAGACTCATCATTGGAGAATTTTATTACTTTTTCTCCTATTTTTTTTTTGTTTCATGTTTTTTTTAACACACTAAAATGCAACAATGAATTGTTGAGAATACCAAAATAAAGCTAAATTTAAGCAAAGAAGCCTAAAAATAGAAAGAAACATGAAATAATAAACTAAAAATGCGAACTACTCCTAAATGCAACACCTGAAATGCAAACTACTCACACATCCACATTACATATACATATACCCACATAACTCCCTCATGCTTGGACAAATCATTGTCCTCAGTGCAAGGACATATAAATCAATGGGGAAGAAAAAGAAGCACTAAAAAAGAGAGGAGGGGGAGATGAAGGAGGGTGGGGATGAGAAATATGCCAGTCTTGCCAAGTCTTTAAACATGCCCTAAAGTTTGAAAGTATTGGTTTTAGGAGGCCATCATCCAACGGAGCTCATCATGGTGCTCTTGGACAAAGTCACGGAGTGCGGTATGTTTCATTTTGAATGTAGGCTCGGAGGGACACCTGGTCCTCTTAAATGGACTAAAGGGTAACATGCAAACCACTATAATCAGAGGAAGAGGATGGTATGGATGAAATAGAGGCCCTAAGGTGAGGTGGGGGAGGAGGTGGTGCAGGTTGCGCTAACTCTTTGCCACCTGGCAAAAAGTATAGATTATCCCGGTTCAGGAGAATGGTTCGTTCAACATTAGGTAGAGGCATGAGACAGTTCCCAGGATAAATCCAACGAATACGTCCCACCTCTACCTTAAAAAATTTCACTTGTTCAAAAGTGGCTAAGTTTAACCGCTTGGAACCAGGAACTATGTCGCGGTTCTATCCCAACAGATCTAGCAATGGGGGTAATAAGGTCCCCAATAACAATCCTCTGTGCGAAACTAGTGGTCGCACTATGCAACTGATTAACCAAGGATGAACTGGAGTCAAGTCGGCCACCTTGGAGCATGCTATACAAAAAATGCAATTCAAACGAGCGAGCACATCCAAAGTATCCTCCCTCGCAAATAAATCACAAACAAGCAATCATTGGACTATTTGAATATAGGATTTTCTAATGTTAGTGCCTTTATAGTTGCTAGTATCATAACGATGATCCCAAAAAGTTCATGCCAAAATGCATTTGGGTTAAATTCTTTAGGGACATGTCGATACGGCAAGTACATACTCGGTAAAAAATCAAATATGCTATTAAAGGCACTTAAGTTGAGTTCATAGATCCCTATTTAGATAGAAGGAAATGTACCGTTCTTGACAACAAGGCCCACTTGTGACCTCCACGTGCAGTGTACTCAAAAATTCAAGGGTGAGATCACTATAAGTGTGGTCTCTAGTCTCTAAAAATTGCCCCATATCTCCCCTAGGAAATAACGAATAGATATAATCTAACGAACCCAATCTAGCTAACAAATCCTTATCATAATAACGAGTAGCAACAACCAATTTACTTCTCAAATTATTGTATCTAGTAATATGCTCGGGATGTGTTAAACCAAGAAGTTTAGGGATATTAACTCAGTTTCGCACGTTTGTTGAGATTCGGGAAGTCCGGGATGGTCTTTGAGGTGCTTGACTAGATGTTCCTGCCTCTTGGGTGGTTCTTTCCTTCTTCTTGGATGCCATTGAAATAGTGAAATAGATGGGTAAAAAGTTGAAAAACTAACTAAAGTGAAAAATGGAAAATAAAAGAACTAAAAATGCAAAATTTGAGAAAAAGAAGGTGAAATAGGAAGAAATATGGAAGAAAAAGAGAGAATTTGAAAGAATGGAGGTTGAAGGGGGGTTGATGAAACTTGGGGTATGAATATGGGTAAATTGTGAGAGAAAGAGAGCAAGAATGAGAAAGTTTAAGAGGATTTAGTGAAAAAGTGATGAAAATGAGAAGAAAGGAGAGAAATTTGAGGAAAAATGATGAAAAATTGAAGGTTTTATAGGTGGTGGTCATGGAAGTCTTAGAGAGAAAATGAGAGAGTTTAGAGAGAGAAGGGACGAAGAAGTTAGGAAGATGAAAGGATGTTGGTTTAAAAGGTCTTGAAAAACCCTTGACCACAGACGGGAAGCCTCACCACGGACCGTGGGGCCCACTACGGAGGGTTCATGGTGACCTCTATGTCCAAGTTTTCTTCCGTTTTTTAAGCAGCTCCTCCACGGCCCGGATTGGACACCATGAGGCATCTGTGGAGAGCTTTGGAATAGAGGCTAAAACAAATTGGGTTGCCTCCAAGAAGTACTCTTTTAGGGTCGAGAGCTCGACTGTTTCCTCTAGGAGGGCTTGTGATCATAAAAGTAATGGACAACAAGCTTGTCAATAGAGCCCCCAACATCTCCCAATTTGCCTTTATCATGGACCTCGAAATCCAAATTATCCACTAGAAGGTACGATTTCAAAAGTTTGGAATGGAGGTCCTTCTTTGCCATTAAATAGCTCTATTTAACCCAATCTGTGTACAGAATGAATTTATAGTGGGCTCCATTAGACATGTAACTTCTAAGTTCGACTCCAAGGTCAAAGTCATACTCAATATCATCAACCTGAGGCACGAACCGCACTACCTGAGCAAACCTACAATAGTCACTCATGGACACCTCATTAGTAGCATAAGTCTTGTCCTCGACTCCACCTCAGCATAATCTAGGCCGAGGCCCTCAAATGTAACACATTCAAATGCAACTTGCCACTACTCATCAAATGAGCCAATATCATGAAAATCCACATCTTCTTCTAAAGTAGATGAAGCAGAGAAGATATTCTTGTTTTCGAACAAGACAAATTCAACATGATTCTTCCCTACATCAAATGTCAAACTTCCTCCCTTTACATCAACTTTGTAACTCTAAGCGGCTAAGAAGGGTCGCCCTAGAATAATAAGGGCATATGCATCTACGGCCATGTTTAAGACAATAAAGTCGTCAAGTAAATGAAAATCACCTATCTTCACGGAACATTCTCTAAGATACCTAAAGGGCATTTCATAGAACCATCCGCAAATTGAAGTGAAATAGGTGTTGGTTGTAACTCTCCTAAACTAAGCTTCAAAAAAATGGTATAGGGTATAAAACTAACACTTGTACTAAGATCATGCAAAGCCCTATCGATCCGTACTTGACCGTCCACACAAGGAATGGAGAAGCTATCGGAGTCTTTCAATTTAGGGGAAAGTCTTCAGGTATCACCACATTACTCCCCCCTCTAAAGGGTAGGGTCTCAAATTCAGCATTTTTCTCCTCACCTACGGCTTTAGATACCTCTCCACCTTCCTCAAGCTCCATATCCGTAGACTCCTCTACCCACCTTTCGAGGTAACACAGTTACATTGCTCATGGGGATCTGCCTCGGGCTTATTAGGAAGTCTACCTGAGGGTGTAGATAAAAAAGTAGCTTGTTGAACAATTTGAGCTTCTAACATCTTTATGAGTAATGAGTGCATCAGCCTTAGAGGCTAATTGCTTAATATACTTATCTTGTTTTTGCTACACCAAAAGCATATTCTCCATCATGGGTTCTAAGTTGGATTTTTGAGGTGTTTGTTGAGGTCTTTGAAATCTAGGGGGTGGTATAAATTTCATTTGAGGTATAGGGAGGCCATTAGACCTATAGGAGAAACTGGGGTGATTTCTCTAACCAAGATTACACTGAGAATGGCTCATTGATCAGTCTAGGATTAATATTGTTGACATAGTTGATTGGTTCACTAACATCTGGAGTAAATGAGCTCCCAACTTGACAATTCATAGTCAAAGGGTCAACTGACCACAAATCTCACATGATGGGGAAGGGGCACTTGAACCAATAGAACTAACATTCAATTGTTTTAGCTTTTGAGACATGGCATCCACCTTAGGTGAAAGCATAGAGATAGCATCAAGTTTCAACTTACTTCCAACCCTCTTGGTTTGGCTTATTTAGCATCATCTCTTCAATAAGATTATAAGCCTCATCTTTAGTCTTATTCATAAGTGTACCTCCCATAGCTGCATCTATAGTAGACCTTACCAGTTAGGTGACTCCATTATAGAAAGCTTGCACTAACATCCACTGTTGAAGGCCATGATATGGACGTAGCCTCAATAGGTCTTTGAAACACTCCCAGGCTTCATATAACCATTTATTCTCCCTTTGATTCTCAAACTTGCCGTCTTACTAGGAGGAAAGAATTTTGCAAGAAAGGCTTTGGTGAGCTCATCCCATGTTGTGATGCATTCGAAGGCAAAGAATGGAGCCATGCTCTTGCCTTGTCCCTCAATGAGAAGGAAAATAGTCGCAACCTTATAGGATCGATTGAGACACCATTGAGTTTCAACGTGCCACAACCTCTAAGAATATCGAGAGGTGTAGGTTAGGATCTTCTAGCAGGGTGCCTCAAAATTGGGACTGGTGCAGCATAGAGAAAAGAGCCGGCTTGAGCTTGAAGTTGTGGGCTTTCATGTTGGGTCGGGCAATACTAGAGGCAATGCCCTGGACTCCTAGGGTAACAAAATCCTAAAGTATCCTTCTTTGATCATCTCTGCTTCCTGCCAACGTCGAAGAGGCTTCTTGAGATTTGGCTCTTTGTTCTTCTAACTTCAACTTCTTACTCCGAGAGCGAAAAGTCCATTCTATTTTTGGATCGAATTCAAATGGGAAGGAACTTCTTATATAAATGGCAAGATCCTGCAAAAATCACCACAAACCACTACCAACGCAAATTAAGAAAATAACAGAAAAAGAAAAAAAAAGAATACTCACTCAATCTAAATAGACGAACTCAATATCTACAAAATTGATCCCTGACAATGGATCGAAGAAAACATGATTACTGCCATAAGCGCACGGCTATTGTAGTATAGTTTTAATATCGATCCACAAAGACCAAGTATAGCTATCGAGTTTTAACCTATTATAAAAGGCTAAATGATTAAATTTTCAATTGGATGTCTTAACTACCACTATTTAACTATTTGGAAGTTCCCTCGAATTGAAAGCATCTAGGGAATTACTTCGCCTAGTAAAGATTTGGATCTTTGGATATAGCTATGCACTTTATCTAATTTGGATGATTCAAAGGAGTGCAATTAAACTAAAGATTCAATCTTTTCTTTCGAAAAAAATAACCTAAATTGCCTAAACTAACCCAATTAACATTCTTTCAAATATCCTTAGTTTAGTCTTGGTTAGGGATTCTTGATTGCTAATGTTTTTCTCCTAACAAACAACTCTCTTTCAAGCAGTCGTCAAATTAAGTTATAGATTGTTGTTCTAATAGTGAGTTTTTCCTTTTAGTACTTCACTCAACTAACAAGTGCATGCAAGCAAATTTGGCCAAAACTTACTCACAAGAATTCATCCACCAGATAGAATTCAATCAAACCAATTAGATAAAGAATAAATATTAAAAATTAGAGATCCAACATCAATACTTTGGCTAGCAAGTCCCTAGATTAAAAAAATATACTCACACATAATGGAATTATTCAACATCTAAACAAAAGTTCAAGAAGAAAATAGAAGGGAAGAAAAACCTAGCAGCAATGGTGGTCTTCAATAGCTTCCCAAACCTTAAGTCTCCAAGTGTCAATCTTCCACTCCAAATCCTCATCTTACTCTAAAGAAAACTAGAAAAATCCTAAAATTAATGATAAAAAAGAGAGTTGCATGCTTTGGTTTTCTATGGTCTCCCCTTATTGCAGCCAGAAAGAACCCTATTTATGCACAAACTCAGCCATCCTCAGCTACAAGACGAAGGAATATGAAGAGGCAACAGTTTTAGGCTTATCACAGACCATGGCCATTACCATGTAGGGTCCGTGCTCACCTCTGTCTCAGCATTCTTTGGTTCTTCTTTCTTCTCCACGGGTGTGGTAACTTAGGGGCATCCGTGGGGAGTCAAAACACACTCAATTAGGGTCAAAGCAAGGGCAAAAAGGTCCACAATCTTGGAAGACATAGAAAAGAACCTTACCCAAGTGTAAAACGGGAAAAGGAGTATAGATTATAGCATAAAGTACACAATTCTACTAAAAAATGCAGCAAAATGACCTCAAATGAAGCGCATTCTAAGCATGTATCAATCATCTTCTTCAGCTTATGAACTCTCTCTTTAGTTTCCTGGTGCTCCTGCTTGCTCTTCCTCTAAAGCACATCTTTTAGTATGGGAACGAATAACTTTGATACCCATATTGAAGGTCTTTACATAGCCATTTTTTCTTCTCCCACAACCTTTTTAAAATCTCATCTTGAGTTGCAGGATCACATGTTTCATCCTCAAATTAAGACAACTCAGTCTCAATTGCTTCCTATAAAGTTGTCATAACCAAAACACGAAGAATATCATATAAACATACGATCACGTCAACACCACAAGATATGTTTGTGAGAGAAAAAAATACTTTAAAAACCTAAAAAGGAATGAGAATGCCGAAACAATATTTTACTTACCTTTGGCGTAGCAGAAGCATCATCAAGCATGGGTCTTAAACTGCATTTGAAACCTATCTAACTTGTTGCCTTTTTCATAAATAACGTGTATAAAACAAATTAAGATAAGCTAACTAGATAAAGGTATAATTCGCAAAATTTAATTTCATAATACCTCTTCCTCTACATGGATACATGCAAAAATCTTCGTTCTCGCATAGTGAGGTAATTTTGAATTGGCTTGATTTTCAACACCTCTTTTACTCCTTTCCTAATATGATACCAAATAAAATACACTTGTGCTGTTTCAAAGAAGTTTAAGAATTATTACTTCAAAATAATATACGCTAAGCACTTACTTGTCCAATTTTTTGTTAGTACCATTTTGTTAGCAAAAGTGAATTTTTTGTAGTGAATTTTGACATGAATCATGCATGAAATTGTCGATGACAAAGGCATTTCAGCTATTTCACTCATAAGTTTATCCATGACAACTTAGTTGCTATTATCATACAATTGAACATTAGATTGAATTTAATTCCAAAATGTTTAATTCAAATATGATTTCATTTTTAGGGTTCTATTCAATTTTTTTGAAAAAAATTGTTATTTTTTTAATTTTGCTTATATGGAGGTGAAAGTAATGTTAATTCCAAAAAATCACCTCAAGTGCGGAACATATTTAGTTCTACATATTTGTCGGCTTGAATTTGTGTTATTGATATTTAATTGACCTGTTTAAAGGTTTATTTTCATTAATGATGTTATTTCAATGTTATTTTTTGTTATCCAAAATGATAATTGTAGAAAATAAATTTCTTTCAATAATGTTAAAATATAATTTGATTATTAATGTTATAAAATTTGCTTCATAAACATTAGTGATACATGAAAATTTATTTTCACGAATTCATTTTTTTCATAATTCATACATTTAAAGACCAACAATTATATACACATATCCAAAACTTATACTATACAATTTTTTAATAATTCAACAACTTTTTACAGCTTCTCACATCTTCTTACAGCTTCTTACAGCTTCTTACATTTCCTTATAGCCTACAGCTACATCTTATCACAAAAAAAAGGCCTTTAGTCCAAAAAGAATGCTATGGAAAACTTAAAACACAACCCTAAACTCCATAAAGAAAGCCTTTTCAAAAACTATAAAAAAACTCGTGCCACATTCGGACACTTGGAATTTTCACTAAGAAATTTGGCACAACCATCCCATGCTACCCTCTAGACTCTCATTTTCTACATGTGCTGCCCTTGTTTTCAACATTTAACCCCTATTTCCAATCTCATCCACCACCAATCATAGCCTACGAAGAAGATCCCTCTCATTCTATGGGCATCCCTCTTAAGCAAGCCCATGAGAGGAGGAGAGAAAAGACCATCATTGAACTTGAAGAACAAGTCAAAATCCTCACAAGGGACCTTAACAAGTGAAAGGAGTCGAGCAACAAAATCATTACCATTTGGAGCTTGACATTAACCACTTTGGTAATGCCTATTCATCCCCTTATGAAGATTATAATGATGAGGATAGAGGAGCTAGAAAAAGAAGACATCAAAGGGATGACCTTAGGGACATCAAATTAGAGGCACCGGAACTTGATGACAATCTTAACTCAAAAAACTCTCTTGATTTGGTGCAAACCATTGAGAGGATCTTTGAACTCAAGGAGTATAATGAAGAGAAGTACTTCAAATTCGTCATCCTCAAGATGAAAGGATATGCCTCTCTTTTGTATGAATATTTCAACATGAATAGAGAAAGAGAAGCTAAGTCCAAGATCAAGATACAATTCAAGTTCAAAAAGTACATGGATAAGAGGTTCCTGTTGTTTTCTACAAGCAAGAGATCAACTTCAAGAACACATGTCTTAGCTAAGAAAATCTAAAGGTGGAAGAGAGTATTAAAGAGTTTGAACAATTCCAAATGAGGGTTAACTTGGATGGGGAGCCTTCCTTAAGGGATTATCTCCTAGCATTGTCAACAAAGGTGTATTTATAACCTTACCTTTCCTTTGATGATGTGTGCAATCTTGAATTCAAAGTTGAGAAACAACCTAAGGGTAGAAAACCCTTTCACACCTTCCTTACTAAAAGTCCCTCTACTAACATTGAAATTGAAACCCCACCTCTACAAGTCAAAGCTCTTGATGAAGGTAAGGGAACTGGTACTAAGCCACCTAAAAGATTGGAAGGTAAGAAATGTTTCAAGTGTCATAGTTTTGTCTATTTTTAAGCCAATTGTCCCAATAAAAAGACCCTTGCCATTAGGGAGATAGAAGAGATTCGAGCCATTGAGGAAGAATCTAGTGAAGAAGACGTCAGAGATAAAGCCCCTTTGATCACTCTAAATTTGTGTGAATTGTTGTTGATTAAGAGGTCACTACATGTCACAAAGGCTCTTTATCAAGATCGCCAAAGGGACCAAATTTTTAATTCAAGGTGCACCATTAGGGCAATGTTTGTGAGATAATCATATATGGTGGTCGTTATACTAATATGACCTCTAGGACACTTATTGACAAGCTTTAAATCTCCACCAAGGAGCATCTTGCTTCATACTCCCTTCAATTGTTATAGCCAATCAATGAGTTAATTACTTCAAAACAAGCTTCTATTTCATTCACTGTTGGTCCCTATAATGGTAAAGTTTTATACGATGTCCTCCCTATGTATGCACCTCACTTGTTACTTGGTAGACCTTGGTCATATGATAACCATGTGATCTATGATGGCATGCTAACACTTATTCCCTCAAGTAAAATGGGTGCAGCTATGTAGCCTTACATTGACTCCTTTACCACCATACAGACATCACAAATACAAATCAATAGAAGGATGTTAGAAAGACCTCTTCATGAGTGAAACACAAGTAGAGAGAACCACTAGTCAGTGCAAGTCACTGGTTGCCTTACTCTTGGTTGAACAAAATACAAGTGAGGAAGCGACACCCCCACACCCCATAGTTCAATCAACTTCAAATGGATTTTAAAATGATGCATTTCATGGTGTGATGTCGTATGATGACTATCACGTACCTCTTGAATATGAGCCCTCACCCTCTTTTGAAATGAGTTGTAATGAATACATTGGGATTTTCAACAAGCTAATGACTGCTAGATCTTATGCATTCAATTACCTTTAGAAAAAATCCCCTAAGAGATTTAAGATATTTTTATATACTGAAGAGAGGTGGAGTTCCTTAGAGTGGTGGGTACTTGCAAACCCAAAAGAAGTATCAATTACTCCTGATTGGTATTAATGGCTTTCAAACCCAAGCATTTGAAGGCAAATCCTTCTCAAAAGGGGTTCGAGGCATAAGGCTCCCTTGATTACTCAAAAAAAAGGAGCATTATGGGAAGATGCTTTTAGGTCTATACCCACTTGGATCATTAAGTGAGGGTGTAAGTAAGTTTAGTTGGGTGGCAAGATAATTAGTAGCTATAAATAAGGAGCTTAGGTAATTATTCCTCAAAGCCACTTCTTATTTTATTCTCCCAATTTCAGTTGGGTTTTTTTAGTTCAAATTCTATCTCCTTTTTGAATGGGCAAATGGTTGGTAAGACACACATGGATGGGTAGCTTTTCTAATAAGTTGTGGATCACCTTCAGATTGTAAATATTGAGTGAGATATCAAGCTTCAACTGAACAAGGGTCAATGCTAGCTTAGAAATGCATGGTTTTAATTAAAAGCTTAATTGGGTGAGAAAATGAATGATTTAGGGGTTAATCTTTTATGGTGAGTTAGTAGGCACTTCAAGAAGCTTCCCACACAAATATCTTCCTCATGTTCATCCATTTGGGATGGTGGATGATACCACCAAGATAGTACATGTACAATAAATTCTACCTTAGCATTTTATCTAGTTATTTTCGATTTAACTGTACAACTAGTTAGAATTTCATTGGTTGTTTTCTTTGTAATTCTATTGGTTAGCAAAGGCCTGGAGAACCCTACTATTTAATGGCTTGATTCCTTATAATACTTTCAGATTTAGAAGATTTTGATCATTGAATTAGATGCTTGTTGCTTATTATCTCTCTACAAAAATCTCATTTTTCTTTATCTCTCTCTTCAAGAGCGGTGAATATGAGTCCTCTATTTATTTCATTCTTTTCTGCTTAGACTTTATAAGATTGAATGGTGTATTAAATAGTTTAGGTGGTGGCTTAACCTTCATAGTAGACATATGTCTTTGATTATTGGTGATTCTCGGTTTCTCTAACAAATTCCACAAAAAATTCATTCACTTAAGGGTTGATCTTGGCTTAGAGTCATGATCCTATTTAGGGATTTGTCTTTCAAGCGCTACTTTTTTTTGTGGGTTGTTGTTCTTCCTCATCTATTTGGAAATTTTCTTCAAGAGCAAAACCTTTATTTATCCAAAGGTTATTCCTCCATGGATCATAAAGGAATTGTTTTAAGGTGTGTAATTCAATATGATGGGATTGAAGTTGATAAAGCTAAAATTCATTTAACTGCTAATCTTCACCCTCCTTCTTCTATGAAAGATATTAGTTTTATTTTTAAGGCATGTAAGATAATACATGTGATTCATATGGGATTTTGGTAAAATTGCTAAGCCTTTGATCAACCTTTTAGGCAAAGATGTTCCTTTTCACTTCTTTGAGGAGTATTTAAAGGCATTGAATAGGCTAAAGGAAGCCCTAACTTCTGCATATATACAATAACCTCTCATCTAGGAAGAGCTCCATGAGCTGATGCGTGATGCTTTTAACTATGTGGTGGCGGTTGTCATACAACAACGTGTAAAGTGAAAACCTTATGTCATAATTATACAAGTTATACCTTGAATGAGCCCCAGTTGAACTACACTATGATTAAAAAGAGGTTTAGCAATTGTGTTTGGTTTTGGAAAATTTTGACCCTACTTAGTTGGCACTAATGTAGTTGCCAACACTAACCATGCTACACTGAATCATATCTTCTCAAGAAGGATGCAAAATCAAGGTTGCTTAGATGCATTATGCTTTTACAACAGTTTGATCATGAGATCCTAGATAGAAAAGGTTATTTGAACCTGGTTACTAACCACCTATCAAAGATCATTGTGGAAAAAAGGAATGAGTCCCTCATTTCTATGTGCTTCTCTGATAAGCAACTACTTATGGTTCAATATGAACCAGACTATACTGACATTGTCAATTACCTAGTGATTAGTGATATTCCCCTAGATTAGAGTGAGCATAATAATGACTAATTCTTTTATCTCGTGAAATTTTTCCATTTGGGATGACCCACATTTGTTCAAATATTGCTCTGATCAGATTTTTAGGAGGTATATCCCCAACAATGAGATTAAAAGTATTCTTTCTTTCTATCAAGACCAAGCTTGTGGGGGCATTTTAGTAGGAAGAAAATAGCAACCAAAGTCCTTCAAAATGTGGTTTGTACTGGCCTAACTTGTTCAGAGATGCCCACTTTTACTGTAAGAGTTGCTCTAGGTGTCAACAATTAGGGAAAATCAATAGGAAAGACATGATGCCTTTTAACTCGATATTTATTATTGTGATCTTTTGATGTTTGGGGGATTGATTTTATACGACCATTTGCATCTTCTTTTGGGAACAAGTATATTCTCATGGCTATGGACTATGTGTATAAGTGGGTCAAAGTTTACCACCAAGGATAACTAATGCTGCAGGCATTGTCAACTTCCTTCTATAAAATATTTTTTCCAGATATGTCTGCCTAGGGCTATTATTAGTGAATAGGGTACTCATTTTGACAATCATTGTTTCGATGCATTATTGAAAAAGTACTTGGTCATTTATCCTTTAGCCACTACCTATCCTCTGTAGACTTGTGCCTAGGTAGAAGTTAAATAGGTAGGTTAAACAGATATTGGAAAAGACTGTGAATCGAAACCATAAGAATTGGGTGGATACGCTTATTGATTCTCTCTGGGCTTATAATGGCATTTAAGACCCCCTTAGGCATGTCCCCTTCTAAGGTTATCTTTGGTAAGCCTTATCATTTTCATGTTGAACTTGAGCATCGGGCTATGTGGGCTATTAAGATTAACCTTGATTTAGAGGCAGTTGGGAGTCCCGAGGCCTATGAGAACTATAGGATGCATAAGGACAGAGCAAAATTGTTCCATGACATTTGCATGAAAGATTTCTTCACATGAAAGATTTCTTCCTAGGTCAGAAGGTGTTGCTTTATAACTCTATACTACACCTTTTTCTAAGCATGTTGAGATCTTGTTGGGTTGGTCCTTTCATTATTTTTTATATTTTTCCACATGATGCTATAGAGATAAAGGGTCCCATGAGTAGGGATGGCTATACAGTTTGAATTCGATACAAATTCAATTCGAGGTAAAATTATCCAATTTGAAGCCGATAAAAAATTATCCGATTTGAATTCGATAAAAAATATTTTGAATTCGACTCCGATCTGATTGAATTTGGAGGTGGGTCCATCCGATCTGATGGCTTTTTTAATAATTTCACCTTTTTTAAAGATAGAAAACTTTGCCCTAAAAAAAACCTGCATAAGGTTTGCACTCTATGTGCAATGCACTCTTCTTTATTAACTAATTTTTCCTTATCTTATTAAACCAAAAACTAATTTTCTCTTACCTCTCATTCTTCTTCTCAATCCCTCTTCTTTGTGAATCAAAGTTGTATTTTCTCTCATTTCCTTCTAACTATTGCACTGTTGTCTATCCCTTTCCTTCTAAATTAAATTCGCATTTTCTTTTTCTAACATCTTTTTACTAACGTATTGAGAGGTTTGATATGAAAAGATATTCGACATTAAAGAGGTGTTTAACATTACATTCACAGGTGAATAAAACACAAGGTTGGAAATAAAAAATTATGCAAATATTGAATGAAAATGTATAATAGAATTATATTCGATTATATTCAAATTTTATCATATCTGAAGCCGATCCAAATCTGATTTAACATCTTATTCGATAGAGCCAGATTTGGATCGAATTTAGATGCCTATACATCTTATATGAATCCGACCCATTGCAATAGCCACCCATGAGAGATACGTATTTCAACATAAATGGACTAAGGTTAAAGCCACCTCTAGAGCTACCTGTAAAGGAGAGAGAAGTATAGTGTTTCATGCTTTATGGACCACAATATAGAAACTGAAGATGTGAAGACTAGCTTGGATGCATCGAACATTCAACCTGGTAATATTGTTCCTTTTTATAAAACCTTATTTTGCTTATATATTTTCTTTTGTTTTGTTTTCTTTTTTTTTTTGATTTTGTGCTTTTCATTCTTATACTTTTGCATGCAATAGGGACATCGCATTATTTAAGTGTGTGGTTACTGAGGGACTTTATAAATTTGTTTAATTATTGCTTTAAAATATCAAAAATACCAAAGAGATTTTTTTAATTTTGTTTTACTTTATTTTAGGGAATGTACTATCTTGACTGGCTTCACCCCCTGTACCTTAGTATTAGGTTGTATTTAGGTAGAATGTACATGGTAAAAACTTAGTCCTAAGTGAGACACTAGTTATAACCTCATCATTCTAGTATAACTATGAGTCCAATCCTTACTCTGTATGACACCATTGTCTTGGGATCTTAGACTTCCATATTTGACTCTCCCACTTGTCTTTTTATAGTTGCTTTTGTTCGCTTTCAATTTGCATTCAAAAAAAAGAAAATAAATCCAAAAAAAGAAAAGAAAAGAAGAGTAATAAAGTCGGGAATGACAAGTATCCATTTGAAGCATACGCTATTAGATGCTATCCTTTGAGGCAATACTAGTACTGGAAAAGCTTGCTTCCCATATCCTGAGTCAATAAAGTAGTTTGTGTCATGTCAAGTGGGGTCGAGTCAAACGTTGGTTAACCTAGCTCCTTGGGTGGGGTGAAAAGTTAGTGGGTGGATGTTACCAATGGACCAAGAGTCTTGATACGTATAATACTGGTATGTAATTTAATACTTAGGTTACATGGGTAATACTTATGGTTGACTGTGTACAGTTTTTAGTTGTGACATTTGTGTATATTTTGTAAAATTCCAAAGGATTTTCTATTTTCCTTTTGTCTTCTCTTTTTCTTTTTCAAGATTTTATGGGTATACCTTTTGTAAATCTTCACAAAACTATAGCCATCCGCTATGGGGAACCTAGAGTTTAAAATGCTTACTGTATGGTAAATGCAACTATAATTCCTACGAAAGTGAGTTAATGCTTTTCATTTTCTATTTTTTCTTTTCAAGATTAAGTTTTATTTTCCTCGAGAACGAGCAAAATATAGGTGTCAGGTATTTATTCGACCAAAAATTCATATATTTCATACCCTTAGAATATCTATTTTGTAGCTCATAATAATTGTTTATTTAAGGATTTTTGTTTGTTTTTGTTTTATTTTTATAGAAATATGAGAATTGAAATAGATATTTTGTTTTGATAATAATTAGCTTGCTTATCCTTCTTCAAAGCCTCTTTGGTCCAATCTAAAAAGAGAAATCAAAAGGGGAAAAAAAAGCATCAAGACAAAGGGGTAAAATTTTTAAATCATGACCTAGGTTTATATGGCCCACTTGACAACTCGCCCTTGTATGTCATGCGCTGCTTAAATGACCTATCTTCTTTTCCCTCTATGTGTGCCACTCACGGGACCATGCTCCACTGTCCTGGACTCCATCCTTAAACCGATCATCAACCACACCAACTCCAACTCCATCACCATCATCATCCATCATCAACAAACATCAAATGGCTCAATTTGTCCGCCCATTACCATGCACGAACCCCTTTACCTTCTCCATCTTCTATGCATAAATCTAGGAGAACACAAGCTTTCATCCACCATCATGCATGATGAAATTCTTCGAGCAAATTTATCTCCTCAGCAATAGGGCCCAGTCAACAACCCTATCATTTTCGCTGACTTGGCTATTTAAGCGAGATGGTGAGCCCCAACAACTTAATGCTATAAAATGGTCATAAGAGCAAGAAACAAAGAGTCAGCATCACATCCACATTTTGTGGGTTTTGAAAATTGGATTGATTTGCAAGTTTCATGTGTAAAAATGATGAGCTGAATAGCCATAGTAATTATAGTCTAGCTCTCAATGTCTTTCTCATTTTTGCTATTCCCCTTGTTTTATTGAGTTTCCTCCATTAGCGCAAATAAGAACTTAGTTCGAAGAATTGAATATAAGTATTTTCCTTTCATTTTCTACTTCATATCTACTAGGTTGCATCATTTCATTTGTTTAGTTTTTCTTTTATGTTTATTTGTGAAATGAGTCATCCTCTACTTTTGGGCACTGTAAGTCCTTCGTATCCTCATTGTTTCCATCATCTTTCTTGATCAATGGATTGAATGGTGAGGAATTATAGTTGAGAGGATTTTTTTAATTTTCTTTTCCCATCCATTATTTTAGTTTTGTGTCACTTTTTTTGGTAGAATAAGACACAAATAGGCATAATAATTTTTGTTTGGATCTCTGAAAGTGGTGACAAGTCTAAGACTTTGTTTCAATTTGTCAGATGGAGCTTTAAATTCCATCACTTTCATTGCTCATTCGGTATTCCTCTTATTAGGAGAAATTAGATTTTATTTTTTTCTTTACTTAATTTAGCTTAATCAACATCGGCATAATCTTAAGTCATTATTTTCTTGATTCTTATTCAATAGGCTAATTGTCATTAATAGTGAAGAAAATTAAGGAGTATAGTTTGACACTATCTTAGTGAGAATGACCCGTATTTGTTGGATTATGCTATTAGTTGACGCTGTGTGCTTGTGGCATCCTTTTACATCAACACTTGTCTTGGTCTTATTACTAATTCTGCATACTTGTGTTGCTCTTACTTCCATGGGTAAGATCTCTTACAACTAGACTTCCCCATACCCCACTTTTGTAGAATCTACATTACATGATTACTGCTATTGTTGTACAGCGGAACACATCTACAAAGTCTCATAGTGCTTGTACATGGTTGATAAGGATTCAAATGCTACAGCCATAAAGTAATATATGGAATTCACATTTGTTTTTGGGTCCATTCTTTCTCTTTTGTTTGTAAAAGCATCATTTCTAACCAACATCAACCTAATGGTTCTCATCTTTGTCATCGCTTTGTCCTTCTGATGGCCAGACTCCTTATGTTAATGCGTGAATATTTTCCACCCAAAAAAAAGTGTTGCCTCACCAATCAAGACCTCTTATGACTTGCCGTCCACTTTCAATGATCATTTTTGCTAGAGATTTTACTTGGGATATTCTTGGAACATGTTGAATTACATCTCATTTTCTTCATTATCAAGTGTAAAGTGATAGATCTAGCTTAGGAATAAAGATGTTATTGAGGTCAGCCTCTTATCTCCTATATGATTTTGATGTTATCTAATCATGTAGTTGGTGGCCTCCTTTGCATTTTCAGCATTTCACAACTTACCTTTCCATTTGCGTGCTCTCCCAAGTCGTGTCTATTTTGTTTGATTGGACCGCTTGCCCTGGGTGTTTACTGTGGCAGTTGATGTAGTTAGCATAATTGTTCCTAGTTAATGCTTTAGGTAGTAGTGAGCAGTGGAAGTTCGCATCAAAGACCTTGAGGGGATGTGAATGAGAGTTGGTGCAGGTGGATGTATATTTTACTTAGATATGAAGTGAGGAAATTTAAAGATAAGGATTAGGGTTAGTTTGCCATTGACTAGTGATAGTTATATGTTAAATTGTAGGAGCATGGGAGAGAGTGATCGATAGATTTCATTTCAGAAACTATTATGGGAAAAGGGGGTAAAGTTCGAGATAGAGGATGGGGAAACCCTTATATATGAGTTGGACAAGCGTTATACAATATGTGCTCTACTTTCAGTCGTAAAATTTTTCGTCTTATGACTATGTTATCTAAAGTGTGAAAGATACTTTTCTTTAGTTCAGTATTAGATATGCAAACATTATGGAGGCTTATCATGAGAATTTTATTATCATGAGCGATCTTAAGCAAAGTCATTATTAGAATTTTGATAGAAGTGCTTATCTGCAGTACACCCATTTCTATGTGCTTTTCTCTCTTGCCTCTTTTTCCTAGTTCACAACCCTTACCAAAAGGCAATGCTCTCAAGCCACATGTAAGCATATATAAGCTAATGAAGCTTGAACATGTCACAGAATAGACTGATGAATACTTTGATCACATTACATGATTAGTTGCTAATTGTGTTGTCATTTAAAAATTTTCCAGTTTTGGCTGAATTATAGTTTATTAAAAAAGAAATGTAGGGCTCTCTCTTTCCTTACAACAATCACAAAGTTGGCAATTTGGTATTAAAAAACCCCTGTTAGACGGTTATTCTGCATTAAAAAAAAAACCAGTATTGCAGAATTTCAACCCTATACTCGTTAAATAAGTATCATCTATTGTTTAGTCATTGGTTCATGATGAACGTGATTTTCATTGAAGCCATCAGATTAAGTTCTCTGATACGAACCAAAAAGGATGTAAAATTTTATCGCAAGTGTACGACCATCAATCGTAATACTTGAGGGTCGAATCGATAGAGACAAGGTTGAATCTATGCTGCTTCAACTAACTAATTCATATTAGCAGACTGAAAGCAGTAAATAAGCAAAATAGAATCATTTAACTAACAAAAATTGACACTAATCTAAACATGATTAAAACTGTAAACTAAACAACTACCATAGAAATTATCACAACTACTAACGAAATAATAAATTCTAAATAAGAGGTAAGGGAGAGGAAAGAGATTACCATATACGCTTAAAAGTCAACAGAGCATACTTAATCTTCGATGGGTATCAATCATGACAATTCAGCATCCACTAAAACCAAAGGGAGTAGCAAAAATCGAAACTTTGATTGAGAGAATTTTTGGAGAAGCTAAAATCAAACTAAAATTGAAACCACAAAACATGAACTGAAACTAGAACCGAAAAAATGAAATAAAACTCAAATCAAAAGAATTTCTAAAATTATAATAATCTCTAAAACTACCAGGAACTAAAGCTAGAATTGAGTTAAGATGAAATTGATAATTTTTTAAAGTGCACCCATGACCCCTATTTGTACTACTAGTGACCCATCCTGTTTTCCTAGTTATACTAGATTTCCTACTTTCCAAAAAAATTCTTCCACTTTCGTAATTACAGTAGGCCTCTTATTTTCAAGTAACTTTCACACTTTTCTAATTGTACCTTACTGTCTTAATTTTTTTCGTTTACTTGGAAAGGGACTCCATCGCCATATTTCTTCGATTATTTCAAAGCTACAATCCTAAACTTTCCAATTTTCACGTGCTAATCATCGCATGGTCTTCTGGGCTTGACTTGGTGTGTTAGAAGAGGGCGCGGTGTTGACTTCAAGCTGGGGGACAAAACGAGGATCGGGTTGGACTTGCATAAGAGATGTGTCAGCATGCCAATTAATAAAAAATCATCTATTTATTTTGAGTCATTTTCTCATTCGCTTGTTACCTACAAAACTACACAAAATCCTATTAAAGCACAAAATAAGCTCGAATATAAATAAAATTTAGGTGATTATCAATATAATATTTTGTAGTTTTGATGACTAAATAAATACTCCCACACCAAGATTTTACTCGTTCTCGAGCAAAAGAAAATAGAAAAAATACATCTAAGACACCTAACTCACTTTTATAGGAATCACAGTTGCACTTAACATGTGCAACAAACCTTTTAAACCTTTATGTTTCCCCTAGTGGACGAATGTTGTCTTGTGAGGGTTTGTAGAATATATACACACAAAATCTTCGAAGAAGAAAAGTAAAACATAAAGAAAAATAGAAAATCTTTTTGAATTTTTCAAATGCAATCAAATAAACATAAGGGAAAACTATCACACTTGATCGACAAATCACCCTTGTATCCCAAATATTAGATTGTATGCATGCACAATGACATATCAAGACTCTTAATCCTCAATGATGACACCCATAGACCAATTTTTCACCTCGCTCACCATCAAAACAGTGAATCTATCCTAGGGCATGGTGTACAAGTGTACCATCATCATACAAACTAGGCTTACCAGAGTTCGACTTAATTCCACTAACTACTTTATTCACTTATTGATTTAGGAAGCAAGCTTTCCAAGCAGTAGTATTGTGTCAAAGGGTAGCACCAAGTTGCGTATGCCGCAAAGGGTTACTTGTCATTCCCCACTTTAAAACTTTTTATTTTGATTTTTTTTCATTTTTTAAACTTTTTTTGCTAAATAAAAGGCAAGTGGGAAAATCAAATCATGAAAGCCTAAAACCCTAAGATAATGGTGATCTAACATTATAATAGAATGACGTGGTTAGAACTGGGGTAAGAAATCACAATTTGAACTAAAGCCTATCATGTACGCAATACTTATAGACAATCCAATACTAAGCCACAGGGAGCCAAAGTCAATCAAGAAAGTACAACTCCCAAAATCACACAAAAAAATAGAAAATTGTTTTGGTTTTTCTAATTTTTCCCCCCTTGTTTGTTTTTTAAAAAATTTGAACTGTGACTTCCCTTCTCCCACACCAAGATCACGCAATGTCCGCATCAAGGGAAAAGGAGCATATATTTAAAAAAAAAAATTGAAGCACATAATATACACAAGATATAAAGGATAGAACAACAATAATGGGTTGGGTATAGAGTAAACCTAAGCCATAGTCTCCTAAAATCAGTTTAGACAAAGGCTTATAGTTCATCAGTCGCTGCATATCAAGTTGAACATAGCCACTCAAGTCATAACCCATTAATGAACATCGTAACTTATAAAACTTCAATAAAAACTCTTAACGACAATGAAACAGCAAAAGTTGGTGAGTCGAAGCAGGAAAGAGTACATCCACATGATCAATGCCGGAAAATTGAGGGCTCGTTTCAAATTATCAAATTTTTAGGCCTAATCATGAATTAGACATACATACTCACAATAAGCAAGCAAATTGGTCATCGGCCTAGCAAGTTGATAACCATCAACACCCTATCTAGGCATATCAGTAGGTCCTAGGTCCACAGGTCTCTTAATCTTGACATGTTCAAGAGTATGGTCTAAATCAGTAGTTATAGACACAAAAGTCTCATCCTCTAAAAATTCAGACTTGGATGGCTAAAAAAGATGGTTAGTTATGATATGGTCAAATGAAAAGGAATCATATTCAACACATATATCAACATCCAAACCCTCATTGATGTTAAAACCATATGAAACAGATCACATCCCACAGAGAAATGATCATTGTCAAATTCCAAATTGGTGGGTTCAACCACCCCTCATATGACTCTTGTACATAAATATCTTCTGATTCATTAAAGTCATGATGCTCATCAAACTCACTAGTACTTTTAAATTCTTCACCCTCTTTAAACTCACAAGAGTGATTAAAAGGGGTAGGCAGATCGGTACAATCTAGGACATCGTCAGTGACGTCCCTACGTGTGCTTGTTTAGGGTGCATGGTCATATGACAAAGACATAGAAAGGTCATTCTCACTTTGGATTAGGCAGAGGCATATCATCATGCAATTCGGCCTAGATTGGATGGAAGGCTTAAAATCATCATAAAAACTAATTGTAGGTTCAAGAGATCCAATACTAGAGTCGGACTTATGCAAATTATAACCATCCCTACTCTGATTAAAATAGTGAGCATGTTTAACAATTCCCTCCTTCATAGTTTTTATCATTTTATCTATTATTCATGTATCATCTTTCCCATACTCGTACATTTAGCATCAACATGACTACGATAAAGGCAATTATGAACATCATGATCAAAGGATCACAATAATCACACCAAAAAGGAATGACACAAGAGTGACATGGGTGATCATAAGAGTCCTCAAAATATTCCTGGTGGTGAGGAATGACATAAAAAAATGTGCTCCCCATGAGTTGGATATGGTAAGGTCCGTCTAGCTTGTTTAAAATAATAAGTGTCTCAAGCTAATTTTTTAAAGAAATCTCAAAACATCATCTTGAGTTCTAGACAATAATTCTATAATCCTCCTAGATACACAGGCTCAATATATCCTCTAAATTCCGCATTCAAACCTATAACAATAACCTCACAAATTTTTCATTTTTTTAAAATTTTGATGCAATTGAGCACGATAATCTTATGTCTCCATAAATAGCTCTAGAAAGGTTCATGCACAAATTGTGAGAAATGAAAAACTTGCATTTTTTATGAAATGTTCAATTTTTTTGGATTTTCAATGAAAACAGCCTAAAAAACAATGAGATGCTAATCAAAATAAATTGAAAGTAGTCTAAACATGAAAATTATGAAACAAATCTACTAATAGAAATTATAAACCTAATAAGATGACAAAACAAAAAGAAAAATACTAACCAAAATTCAAACCACCATCGTCGGCAGCAACGCTAAAAACTTGATATGATCCAAAAAGAATGGAAATTTTACTGCAAGCGTACGGTTGTCAACCGCAGTACTTGAGGGTCAAACACACACAAACAAAGTTGAATCTGGGCCGCTACAACTAATTAACTCATATTAATTCGGCTAAAAGAGGTAAATAAGCAAAATAAAATCATTCAACTAACTGAAATTGAAACTAAGCTAAACATGATTAAAACTGTAAACTAAACAACTGCCAAAGAGACTATACCAACTATTAATGAAAGAATAAATTCTAAATAAGAGACAAGGGGGAGGAAGGATATTACCATATAGATTTAAAAGCCAGTGAAGCATACTTGATATTGAATGGGTATCAATCATGACAATTCAGCATCCACCATAAATCAAAGGGAGTAGTAAAAATCAAAACTTTGATCGAGAGAATTTTGGGAGAAGCAAAAACCAAACAAAAATTGAAAGTACAAAACTTGAATTGAAACCAGAAGAAAAAAATTGAAATAAAACTCAAATCGAAAGAATTTCTCTAACTGTAATAACATCTAAAACTACAAGGAGCTAAAGGTAGAATTGACTGGAAGACAAAATTGATCATTTTTTTAAAGTGCCCCTATGAGCCCTATTTATACTAGTAGCAACCTCCCTTGCTTTCTTAATTATACTAGATTTTCTACTTTCCAAAAAAATTCTTCCATTTTCCTAATTATAATGGGTCTCTTATTTTCCACTAACTTTCACACTTTCCTAATTGTACCTAACTACCAATTTCTAATATTTTTATTTATTTGGAAAGGGACTCCATTTCCATATTTCTTCAATTCTTTCACATCTACAGGCTTAAACTTTCTAATTTTCATGCACTAATCGTCGTGTGATCTTCTGGGCTTGACTTGGTATGTTGAAAAAGGGCAGGGCGTTGACTTCTAACCTGGGAACAAAACAAGGAGTGGGCTGGCCTTACACAAGAGCTGGGTCGCCATGCCAATTAATGAAAAATCATCTATTCAACCTTCAATTTTCAAGTCTTTTTTTTCTCATCTGCTTGTTACCTACAAAACTACACAAAATCCTATTAAAGCACATAATAAGTTGGAAGACAACTGAAGTCTAAGGGAATAGCAATATAATATTTAGTAGTTTTGATGACTAAATAAATACTCTCACACTAAGATTTTGCTCGTTCTCGACTAAAAGAAAATAAAAAAAATATACCTAAGACACCTAACTTAATTTAGTAGGAATCACAGTTGCACTTAGAATATGCAACAAGCCCTTTAAACCACTAGGTTTCCCCTAGTGGACGGGTGTGATCTTGTGAGGGTTTATAGAAGATATACCTACAAAATATTTAAATAAGAAAAGCAAAATAGAAAGAAAAATAGAAATTTTTTTTGAATTTTTCAAATATAATCAAATATACATAAGGGAAAACTATACACACTTGACCCACAAATCACCCATGCATCCCAAATATCAGATTACACATATGAACAATGTACATATCAAGACTCTTAATCCTCGATGATGACACCTACACACCAATTGTTCAGCTTATAAACCATCAAAATAGTGAGTCCATCCTAGTGCATGGTATGCAAGTGTACAATCATCGTAGTAACTAGGCTTACCAGAGTATGACCCAGTCCCACTTGACTACTTTATTGACTTATCGACTTGGGAACCAAGCTTTTTCAAGAGCAGTATTACCTCAATGGGTAGCACCCAATAGTGCAAGCTTTAAAGGGTTAGTTGTTATTCCCCACTTTAAACTTTTTATTTTTGATTTTTTTTCATTTTTTTCAACTTTTTCTTTTGCTCAATAAAATACAAGTGGGAAAATCAAACCATGAAAGCCTCAAATCCTAAAATAGTGGTGATCCAACATTATAATGGAATGACAGCGTTCGAATTGGGGTAAGAAATGACACAGTTTGAACTAAGCTCTATTATGTGCACAATACTTACATACAACCCAATACTAAGTCACACAGAGTCAAAGTCAATCAAGATAGTACAACTCCTAAAATCACACCAAAAATATAAAATCTTATTGGTTTCTCAAAATTCTTTCCCTTTTTCTTTTTCAAAAAATTTGAAGCACGATTCTTCTCCCCCACATCAACATCACATGATGTCTACATCATGACAAAATGAGCATCCAAAAAAAAAAAAAAGAACATGATATACACAAGATACAAGGGATAGAACAATAATATTAGGTCAGATACAGAATTACACCAAAGCTATAGCCTCCTAACATCCATTTAGACAAAATCTTATACCATATCAAGCTGAACATAGCCACCCAAGTCATAACCAATTAGTGAACATAGTAGCTTATCAAACTTGCAAAAAAACTCTCAACAACAATAAAACAACAAAAATCAAATAATTGAGGCATGAAAGAGTACATCTATATTATCAATGCGGCACAATTAAGGGTTTGTTTCAACTTATCAAATTATAGGGCCCAAATATGAATTAGACCGACATACTCACAATAGGCCAGTAAATTGGCCATTGGCGTAGCAAGTTGATCATTATGAACACGCTATCTAGGCACAGCAATGGGTCCTAAGTCCACAAGTCTCTTAATCTTGACATATTCAAGAGTTAGGTCCAAATCACATTCATAAGCACAAAAGTCTCGTACTCTAAAAATTTAGACTTGGATGGCTTAAAGTAATGGTTAGTTATGATGGGGTCAAATGAAAAGGAATCATATTTAACACATATGTCCACATCCAGACCCTCATTGATGTTAAACCCACTTGAAAAGGCTCATATTCCATAGAGAAATTACCATTGTCAAATTGTAAATTAGTGGGTTTAACCACCCGCTGACATGACTCTTATACACATATATCTTCTGATTCATTAAAGTCATGACGCTCATCAAGCTCACCAGTACTTTCAAATTCTTCACCCTTTTCAAACTCACAAGAGTGATTAAAAGGGGTAGATGGGCCGATAGAATCTAGGACATCCTAAGTGACAACCCTAGGTGTGCTTGTTGGGGTACAAGGTCATGGGACAGAGACGTAGGAAGGTTATTCTCTTACTTTAGATTAGACAGAGACATACCATCATGCAACTCGGGCCTAGATTGGATGGAAGGCTTAATATCATCATAGAAACTAACTGCACGTGCAAGATAACCTAAACTAAAGCCAGACTCATGCAAATTATAACCATCCCTACTCTATTAAAATAGTGAGAATATTTAACAATTCTCTCCTTCACAGTGCCTATCATTTTATCTATTAATTCATGTATAATCTTTTTAAGACTCGCACATATAACATCAACATGATTACGTGAAAGGCAATTATGAACATCATTATCAGGAGACTCAAAATAATCACACCAAAAAGGAATCACACAAGAGTGATATGAGTGATCATAAGAGTCTCTAAAATGTTCCTGATGGTGAGGAGTGACATGAAAAACATGCTCCCCATGAGTTGGATATCCTAAGATCCCTCTGGCTTGATCAAACCAATAAGTGTCCCATGCTAATTTTTCAAAGAAATTTCAAACCCCATCTTAATTTCTAGATCATAATCCTATAATTCTCTAGGATACATAGATTCAACATAACCTCTAAATTCAGTATTCAAACCCACAACAATGACCTCACAAATTTTCTATTTTTTAAAATTTTGATGCAATTGAGCTCCGTAGTCTTAAGTCTCCATAAATAGCTCTAGAAAGATTCATGCTCAAATTGTGGGAAATGAAAAATTGAAATTTTTTTGAAATGTTCAATTTTTTTGGATTTTCAATTTTTTTGGAATTAAAACAAACTGAAAACAATTATGAGATACTGATTAAATTATTGTAACTAATCTAAACATGAAAATTATGAAACTAATCTACTAATAGGAATTATGAAACTAATGAGATAAGAAAACAAAAATAAAAATAGTGACCTACATTCAAATCTACATCCCCGGAAGCAACGTCAAAAATAAGATATGACCCAAAAAAGATGTTAAATTTTACCGTAGGCGTGTGGTTATCAATCGTAGTACTTGAGGGTCAAATCACAGGGATAAGGTTGAATCTAGGCCACTACAACTCACTAACCCATATTAATTCGACTAAAAGTACTGGTACATACGCAAAATGGAATCATTCAAACTAATAGAAATTGAAACTAATCTAAACATGATTAAAACTGTAAACTAAATAACTACTGAAGAAATTATCACAACTAATAATGAAATAATAAATTCTAAATAAGAGGCAAGGGAGAGGAAAGAGATTACTATATATGTTTAAACGCTAATGGGTCACACTTAATACTCAATGGGTATCAATCATGACATTTTAGCATCCACCATGAACCAAAGGGAGTAGTAAAAATATGAAACTTTAATCGAGAGAATTTTTGGAGAAGCCAAAATCAAACTAAAATTAAAACTATAAAACTTGAATTGAAACTAAAACAAAAAAAATTGAAATAAAACTCAAATCGAATTTCCAAAATTATAATAATTTCTAAAACTACTAGGAGCTAAAGCTAGAATTGAGAGGGAGATGAAATTGATCATTTTTTGTAAAGTGCAGAGGTGTTCCCTGTTTATACTAGTAGCAACCCCCCATGCTTTCCTAATCATACTAGATTTCCTACTTTCCAAAAAAGTCTTCCACTTTCCTAATTGGAATAGGTCTCTTATTTTCAAGTAACTTTCATACTTTCCTAATTTGACCTCACTGCCAATTTCTAATTTCTTCATTTATTTGAAAAAGGACTCCGTCGCCATATTTCTTTAATTCTTTTATAGCTACAATCCTAAACTTTCCAATTTTCATGTGCTAATCATTGTATGATCCTCTGGGCTCGACTTGATGTGTTGAAAGAGGGCGGGGTATTGACTTCTAGCCTAGGGACAAAATGAGGATCGGGCTAGACTAGCATAAGAGCTAGGTTGCCATGCTGATTAATGAAAAATTATTTATTCAATCTTCAATTTCTAAGCTTTTTCCTCATCCGCTTATTACCTGTAAACTACACAAAATCCTATTAAAGCATAAAATAAGCTCGAAGATAACTAAAATCTAGGTGAATAGTAGTATAATATTTAGCACTTTTGGTAACTAAACACTCTCACCCCAAGAGAGGCACGCCTTATTTTTTGCATGATTCTTGGTTTCAATTTGGTCAAGCTTCAACTTCTAAAACGTAGCTCTTTGATACAGCTTAGAAACTGGTTAGAATTTATGAAGTGTCTTGCCATGTTTGATAGCCCGTTGCCTAGAAGCTTTGAATGATAGAAATCTTTAGGAATCTGTTTGACGACCTTCTTTTACCATGAACTTCCAAATAAAATAATGTTGATTTTATTTTGCACTATAGACAATTAATTTGGTAAAAAGAAATATTAATTTCTTCAAAATTGACATTTTTCTACTTATTCGAAATCCCAGTGCAATTTTTCAAGTTGTACCCCAATGGATTAATGCCAAATGTCTTATTAAACCGTCCTCTGCTTTGTGCAAATTGTTAATCCTTGTCAAATCTATGGCCCAATTGAATCTTAGTTTAGAAAGCACCAGCTTGCTTAGGTAAGAGACTCAACATTCATTGCCTTAGTCAAGCCCTAGTGTAGTGACTCCCTTAGGTGGGGTTAAGGCAACTGATATTGTCTACTTGAAGGACAAGAGCTTTTTGTGTGCTTTTTGGGCCTTGTGGAATTTATTCGAGAAACTGAGGAAAATTAGTTATGTGTAAGGATAGTAAACTGTCATTCATGCCCACTACATTGATTGTATCTCTAACTTGGTCAATTGACGTTGATTTTAGAGGGTTTTATCCAAAAACTTAGATTTAAAAACTAAAGGGTAATAGATAGAGTAAATTAGAGATGGAAGTTTAGGGCTTTCAGTGGCATAGGGTGGCGGCTTAGCTGTTGGGTTTTTGGGTGGCGGTTGCCAGCATTATTAGCGTTCTGGGTACTTGATATGTTCTATTCTTCTTCTTTTCAGCATCTCCTCGATTTGTCCTTTGTCTTCCTGGTTTTCATATAAAGTTCCTTTGTTTTTTATTCTCACTTATTTTCTATTCTAGGTTCCCCTTCTCTCTCTCTCTCTCTCTCTCTCTCTCTCTCTCTCTCTCTCTCTCTCTCTCTCTCTGTGTGTGTGTATATGTGTGTTTCTCTCTGTGTTCCTCTATGCATCTTAAAGATGTGTTTGTTTTCATGTGGTAGGAGGAGGGATCTGTGTTGGTATTACATGCTTAAAAAAATATAGAAATTAGTATATCATCATTGTTTTATGGTATTTTAGAGGTTATTTCATAAATTCCTAGACCGTTAGCTAGATATTAGCATTTTAATTTGTAACTAAATAATTCAAGGTGTTGTTCTATTATATTTTAAGCAATATTGTGATATTTTTGACATTGTAACAATTCATATTGACATCAAATGCATATATTCAAGCAAACATATAACTTATTTGGCCAAAATATATCTTTTGAATGAATTTTAAGCATTTTGGTGTAGAACTATAAAAGTGTGCCTTCGCCTCAACTCTTGCGCCTTGCACCTTATGACCCTTTCTGTGTTGATCATGCTTATTAAACTAAGATATTAAGAAACTCCTTTTTCATTTGATTTTTTTTTTTGGGGGGGGAGGAAAGGTAAGAAAGTATATTTCATGCCCTAAATACGCTTCGTTATGTGGGATATTTGGACATTAGTTTGCTTGATTTTAGTCAAATATGAATTTTTGTTTTTGGTAGTTTATGTCATTTTTTATCCTCCTTTTCTTGAGGAGATTGGCGGTGTTTTCAAGTTTTTGCTCATTGATCTATTATAGGAGGTAGCATAAATGTGATTTGTGACTAAAGAGAAATGATGAATTATACAATAGGTTTTGATTCTTGTCTCTGAGTTTTCACTTAGATAGGTATTGATCGTGGGGTTGCTAAGTGGTTTACAGAAGGAAACATAATGTGGTTTGAGGTCTGGCTAAATTCTTTCTATTAATGGTGAGTGCATTCTTAATTCATTTTAATTTCTTTTTTCTTTGCCCATATGCGCATACGTATATGTGAATGTATGCAAGTGCCTTGTTCTCCTTGAACGTTGGGTTTAGGGACACTATACCATTCTTGTTATGAAACATGTCATTTTTCATAGTTATAGGAATAATGAGTGGTTGGTAGTGTGAGTGTGGTAGGCTTGCCATTTTTATCAAAACTAAAGTTTGTGAATAAAATGAAAGGAATGAAATGGTGAGATTCTATGAGTTGTGGACTATGGAATGAAGAAGGTAAATATAATAATAAAAAGGATATAAGGAAGTGGCATTTTGAATATGTTAAGTCCCTTGAATGGGTTGTAGATAAGGCAAATAAACCCTTGAGTATAAGTTGGACAGGTTGCTTTTTAAAAAATGAAGAAAGTGAATCTATCGAATGGGCTGCAGATGAAGCAAACAGGCAATAGATAAAAGTGAAGCGAGATAAAGAGGCTGATCATATGCAATGATGCTATGGTAGGTAGTATCAGCTTATTAACAGAGAAAGGGTAAGCTATTTTGATTCATTCGGGATGGATGGTAGGATGCCTAGACCAAGTATTAAAATTGATTATAGCTGCTCCTTTTATAGAGAGGAGCATTGTGGTGGCCTGTGGGCAATTACAGGATCATATATTGAAAAAGAGATAGAATAGGTGATTAAGTAGGGAGTCACAAAGCTATGGTTCTATTTTTGTTTGGTATACAATCGATGCATTTTTCACACTATTCACACTTGATTTAATTTATCAATAACCCTTAGATTAGTAAGTAAATAGTGGCTTATGCTTTTGTAGGTTGAATGTGAAGAAGGACTAAATTGAGCATCATTTGCCGACTTTGAAACTTAGAAGAAGAAAATGTGCCAAAAGGAGTCAGACGTGCTAGTGCAATCCAGACTGTGTTAGGTTATTGAAAAAAACTACATGGAATGAAGAAATTATAAAATGGCACTAGATGCCTATGCCACTTTTGTTTTTTAGAAAATGAAGAAGCTTAGGCAGGACATGCAGTCAGAGATTTGGCAGGGTGAGATTATGCCACATGGCACGACCGTGTCACTGTATGGAGCTGCAAGTAATTAAAGAGTGTTTAAGGTAATGAAAGGGTGCTAGTAATTATTTTTTAGGCTTTATCTTTCGAGTAGCAGTTTTTTCTCTAGAGTACCTTTTTAGACTCTTAATCTTTATCTATGAAAGTTAATCATTTTGTTTAATTTTAGAATTACCTTGATACTCTTCTCTTATTAGCATCTAATTTCACTTTGTCTCTCATAAATTTCCATCAACCATGTATTTGTTCAATCAATTATGCACCCAAATCATGAGTTTTGATGAACAATGAGTTGAGGGGAGATTAATGATGCAATCCCAAAGGATCTAAACCTCTAATCTATTCCTTAAAACCTTAATCATTCTTCCTTTTAAAATCCCCTTCTAAATCCCCTTTTTCATTGGTGTTACTATGATTTGGCATTTCAAGCTTCAAGTACCATCAATAGAAGATAAGTTTAAGTTGATTATTGCTTTGTAGTGATTGATTGATGAATGAATAAACACTGACAAAGCAAAGACCAACATCAAGATGAAATGGATTTTGGGGTAATTTTCTCTCTCCCTTTATTTATCACTTTTGTAGTGGCTTAAGCAGGTGGTAGTTTTAAGATATATTTTCTTTTTGGTGATCTCTTGAGGATACTATATAGAAAGTTGTGGTGGCCATGTCAAGCAATGGGCCATGTCCCCTTTGGTTGCCATATGATGTGCTAAAGTGTTAATTGCTTGATTCCTTGTTGAATGATAGATAGATTACTTTAGATTCATTTATTTGTGTTGAAATTGAGTTTTTTCTTGGCAGTTAAATTAGGGTTGTATTGTAGAGTAATTTAGACTAGTAGATCGAACTAAAAACCCTTCTCTTAATCGAGCGAAAAACTTGAGTCAACCCACTAACATCCCAGAGGACAACATCCCTATTTCTCACTCAAATTCTACACACAACAAATTTTTAGCAGCGCCATCGAGTATGATGGCATTCGATTCACATTGATTTTATCATTGATTATTGCAGATAGTTTAGTTTTCATTGTCATTAAGGGAAACCCGAAAAAATAAAAAATTAAAATATATTTAAAAAATGGTGTATGAGTGCTTGGAGAAGGTTACCTAGTTGTGGGAGACTCATTCATGTTAAAATGCCGCAACTCCACATCGAGGTCAAGCTCTACTTTCAAAGGAGTCTACATCAAATTTTTATCCCCCAAGGTTCACCAATTTATCTTGCTTTCGAGCCCTAGAACTTGGTGAGGATGTACAATTTGCATTTAGTCCCTAATACGTGGTTGTGCTTCCTAAATTTAATGGAGACGATGATGTTTATCTGTTCTAAGTGAATTGGAGTAAATGTGCTCAATGATGCAATTCCCAAATATTCTGCAAGACATTGTTAGGTTGTGTTTCATCCCATTTGCTTTAAAAGACTTAGAAAAAGAATCAATGCATAGCCTCCCCACAAACTCTATTTCCACATGGGATGGGTGTGTGAGGGTATTCTTAAGGAAATATTTTTCAAACAACAAAAATGTTAAAATGAGGAATAAAATCAACCACTTTGTGCAATCAGTGGGAGAATCATTCTAGAAGTGTTTTTGAGAGGTTTAATATATTGTTGGCTCAATGTCGCAACCATGGTTTAGAACAATGGCATTTGTGCCAAATCATCGTTGAGGGACTTGACCAAACAACCTGGACTATGGTCGAGTCCATGCGTCAAGTAGGGTTCTTAACAAAATAAAAGACTGAAACTTGGGAATTTTTAGTAGAGCTTATGGTAAAGACTTTACAATAGGAGGCTATTGGGGATGAGAGTTTGGGTGTCCGGATTAGTAGTCAAAAGGGAGGGATACACGTAGTAATGGATGTCACATATATTAACACACATTTAGCCACCCTGGAGAACATGTTAAAGGGTATAGTTTTGCCTAAATCCTTGACCAATTTTCCCCCACCCCAAGTGATTTTGTGCTCCTAATGCCAAGCCTTTTGATGTACCTGTCAAGGGTCCAAGCTAAAACTCAAATTAAGAGTGAAAGCTTAAGACCAAGAGAGAATACAATCAATACAAAACCAAGAAAAGTGGGACGTAATATGCTGGTTGTGAGGTAGCAAACATGTGAGATAGGATGGGTTTTAGAATCAAGGGATTCTAAATGATAAAAGAAAAGAAGGAAACACCAAAGAACACCAAGGGGAATCACACGGGTTTGTGAGGTCCGAATGAACACTTTAAGCAATTCAAGTTGTTTCAAAGGGTTTGGATAGTCTAAACTCTTACTTAGATACAGAAACACCACTAAGTTTGAGTTTAGAGCCCTTAACCTCAATTAGGATACAGAAACACCACCTAATTAAGAGTTAAGACTTACTTGATCAGCACTTAGTTCGGCCTAAACTAAGATAAGCAAGCGAAGTGTTTAAATGTGCCTAAGCACGAAAGCATAAATGCTCTCAAAGGTTTTTTTTAAATTCAAATATGATTGGTATAAAGGGGGCGTGCATATGCTTAAATATAAGTCAAGCAAGCAAGCTAGCTAGCCAACACACACCTAGACCTTACCCTCCTAGTGAGGAAAGGTATTAACTTAAGCTAATCCACACGGTTAGTGCTAATCGTGTACTAACCTAGTTTTAACTTAAACAAATTACATTCAAAACATTAAATAAAGCTAATACAAGATGTTTACAACATAACCATGCTTATTTAGTCCTAATACAATCAGCTTATATAGCAAAGAAATGTGATTGGCCAGCCATAAAGTGATTTCTCCTTTTTGGCTAACCAATGAGCTTCAAGAACATCCTTTGCTGCCTTTGCTTGCCATTGGACGTTCTTTTCCAGAGAAACTCTTTTTGCAGCTGATCATTGAGCTTCTAGACAGCTTGGGACGTGTGCCATTCAGCAATGGAAGCAACCAAGCCAAAGGAAACCCACTTAAGAAGGAAAACTATCTGCTGCTGTAAACCGGGTTTGTGCTGGCAGAATGCAGGGTCTAATTGGAGGCCACGTTTCACATGCAAAACGTGGTCATAAACTGGCTTTCCACATATGGTTGGAAAGCTCTTGAAGTCTTCTAACTTCTCCAAGTGGAATTACTTAGTTTGGAGTTCATTTTCCTGATGAAAAAATCAATATAGCCGGACTGGTCTGAACCGGGTCTCAACCTACACGGTTTGGAAGATTGATCTGGTTCTTCATCTTCCACTTGACTTAACTTGATTTTATCACTTGGAACAGATAACTAACATCTTGAGGACCCAAAATATATAAAAATACAAGACTTGTTCCAAAATATAGCTTAAGAAATGAAAAGAACAAAACCGGGTACATTCTGGCCCTGCTGGGCAGTTTTGACACCTTGGGATTATTTGCTAATTTGAATGGGAAAATGAAGTCCAAATGGGATGAAATTTGTTTTGAAGTAAAGCTAACTTCATGAACTTCAATCCTAATGAAAAATATTAGACTTAAACCTTAAGGATGCCTGAGTAATTAAGCACACAAGAACAGGTTAGTTGTTGGAATTAACCCATGCCCTACAGTTTCAGGTTTTAAACAAAATAAGGATGATTTATTTATCCTTTGAACACCAAAATGAAATTACCTAATTGATTTGCTTCTTTTAAATCAAGGGGCATGGAGGGATTTCCATCACCTTTGTCCACTATTTTCTCAAGAATTAGCTATAAGCCAAGAGTAAGTGCAACTGAATGCAACCTTTCAAAAGGCGAAGTTTGATCTATATTCTCTTACGTTCAACCCGGGATTGTATAAACACCCTAACTTTCATGGATAGCCAAAAATGCTTTAATTTCTAATGCTCAAGGTGGTGGTTTCCAAGGAACCTCTTCTTGTTCTTATCAAATGCCACCTTTCAAGGGCATACAATGCTCCTAGGGGCCTCCTCAACCTTCTAAGGTCACTCCTACTTGTCCCCCTATGACTCCTAAGTATACCGCCCTTTCTAATCGATTAAAGGGGAAGAAAACTGAATCCCATTTTGATGAGAAACAAGAGACCTTCTCCCAAGTCAATATTAATATTCTCTTCCTTGATGCTATTCAACAAATGCCCCCTGTGCTCCTTTTCTTAAACAATTGTGCAGCGCTAGGAAGGCTATTAATGTTCTCAAAAGAACCTTTTTGGCCTCCAATGTGAGACTTAATAATTTCTAATCAAGTGCCATCACGTATGATGTCCCAGAATTTCAATTATCATTGGCAATCATAATATATAAGGCCTTACTTGATCTTGGTGCTAGTGTTAATCTCTTACCCTTCATGGTATATGAGAGATTAGAGTTAGGGGAGTTCAAGCCTACCCAAATGTTCCTTCAATTGGCTGATCATTCCACTAGGCTTCCTAAAGGAATATTTGTGGATGTGTTAATTAAAGTAAATATTTTTAGTTGACTCTATTGCACTGGAGACTGAGGTAGTTATGTGTACCGAAAATGAAATACTGGTGATCTTAGATCGACCATTCCTTACTACATTAAATGCACTCATCAATTTTAGGGATGGAAAAATGAAGTTAACTTTTGGGAATATAATAATGAAGTTGAATGTGTTTAACCTACAAAAGCAACCTATAGGACATGATGATATGGAGCGCTCTATCCATAACTGGATATTTGACTTTTTTTTTTGAGGAAATGGAATTTGATCATGATGGGGAATTGATATGATGTGTGCATGAGTCCTTTTGCATAAAATATAAGCTCGAATATGACACATTTGAATTTGATAAAAATGTGATAACTTGTTAAATGCATCCATTCTTGCATCCATTTCGTCCCTCCCGTCTCCTTCTCATGAGGCACTACCTAGTGTGCCTTCATCTTCATCCCTTGAATTGAAGCCTTTCCCACTATTCTCAAATATGCATTCTTGGGTCCGGATAAGTCTTTTTCTGTGATAATTGCTAAGGATTTGGATACGAACTAAGAGACCCAATTACTTGACTTAGTTAGGAGAAACAAAGCAGCTTTAGGGTGGACCCCAAGAGACATTAGAGGCATTAGTCTTACCATTATGCAACATAATATTCATCTTAAGGAAAATGCTATGCCTTACTGTGATAGACAAAGAAGGTTGAACCCTACTTTATAAGAAGTGGAGAGAGAAAATCTTAAGTGCTTAGGTCATAACATTATTTACCCCATCTTAGATAGTCAGTAGGTAAGTCCCATCAAAGTCATCCCTACGCAAATCTATATCACCTCAATTAAGAACAATAAGAGTGAACCTATTCCCATAAGAATCCAATCCAGGTAGAAGGTATGCATTGATTATTGAAAGTTAAACTCTGGCACTAGAAAAAGATTATTTTCCTTCGCTCTTCTTGGACCAAATGCTAGAGCAGTTAGCTAAGACAGCTTTTTACTGCTTCCTTAAGCGATATTCTAGCTATACTCAAGTTTCTATCACCCTTGAAGACCAAAACTAGGCTACATTTACATGCCCTTTTAATACTTATGGCTTCAGGAAGATGTTATTCGATCTATGCAATGTTCTAGACACATTTCAAAGATGCATGATATCTATAGTCTCTGATTTAGTTTATCAATGTCTTGAAATTTTCATGGATAACTTCTCTAATTACATATACTATTTGGATGATTGCTTGACTAATTTCGAAAAGGTCTTAAGAAGGTGCTGGGATAAGCATTTAACCGTTCATTAGGAAAAACGTCATTTCATTATTAAAAGGGGGATTATTTTAGGTCACATCATCTCTAATGATAGGATAGAGGTAGATAACGGCAAGGGGGATTTGATTGCAAACCTTCCCTTCAACACTTGTGTGAAAGATATACATTCTTTTCTTGGACATGCTTGTTTCTACTGGAGATTTATTAGATATTTAAGCAAGATTGTTAAGCCGTTGTCTTCATTCTAACTAGGGATGCGCCGTTTCACTTTTCCAAGGAGTGCAAAGTGGTATTTACGAACCTTAAGGAGGCATTGACTACTGCTCCTATCTCGCGTCCTCCTAAGTGGGGAGAACAATTTTAGCTTATGTGTCATGCGTCACTTATGCAGCAGGGGACATTTTGGGTCGATGAATTGACAAGAGACCCTATGTAATTTACTATGTGAGACATACTTTGCCCCATGTATTTCTTAGTTCATTTCCTGCTATGTATCCTTAGTTTTTTTCCATTTAATGTTTTCACAAAATCCTTCTTCTATAAAATGTTTTCATAAAATCTTATTTTATGGGTCCCTTAGATTCAGCATCTCTACGGGTAGGGATGCCGGCAGAGGTAAGGCTATCTACATCTGGATCTTCCCAGACCCCGTAAAAACGGGACCCACTCTAGGAGGTAGTGTTGTAGTCATACTTTGAATGAAGCATAAGAAAACAACACCGGAACCAAGCAGGAGTTTCTAGAGGCTGTCTTTGGATTTGAAAAGTTTAGACCCTACCTCATAAGGCCTCATGTGGTTGCTTTTACTAATCATCCAATTTTGAGACACCTTTTCGAGAAGAAGCAAGCCAAGCCTATACTCATTCGATGGATCATGCTACTCCAAGAGCTTGGTTGTGCAATTAAAGATATGAAGGGCTCCAAAAACCTTATAGCGGATCATCTTTCTGAGGTTGCGATTGATGATACACGTGAGACCCATTTTTGAATTTTTTTTCGATGTGCAACTCTATGGGGCTCAATTGGAGTCATGACATGCCCATGTTATAATTATTTAACCACGGGAGAAATGCTTAGGGAATCGACCAAAGATGATAGGCATGCTTCCTTATAGTTGGTTAGGTTCTTCGCATGGTATGACCCCCTATTTGTTCAAGTATTTCAAAAGCCAAATCATTAGCAGGTATGTGCCTGATGATCAAATTCTTAGTGTCCTATTCTGTTGTCATGATCATACATGTGGAGGTCATTTCCGTGGAAGGAAAACCACAACAAAAATTCCTTAATGTGGTTTCTATTGACCAACCCTATTTAAAGATGGTTATGAATCTTATAAATGTTGTATGCATTGTAACAATTGGGCAAACTTAGTAGGAAGGACATGATGCCCCCCACTCGCATTATTATGATTAATATATTTAATGTGTGCATGATTGATTTTATGGTGTCATTTCCTAATTTGTTTGGGAATGAGCATATTCTAGTCCATGTTGATTATGTGTCCAAGTAGGTTAAGGCAAGTCCCCAGAGACAAGTGAAACTAGAGTGACCATTAGATTCCTATGAGAAAAAAATATTTTCCCATTATAGGATGCTTCATGCCATTATAATTGACATTATAAGTGACCAAGGGAACCATTTTTGACAATAGGTCCTTTGTTGCTTTGCTGAAAACGCTCCATCACCCACCAACTTGTCATCCCTTACCATCCTCAAACAAACAATCAAGTGGAAGTGTCTAATAGACAAATCAAGCAAATCTCCAAGGAGATCAGAGCTAAAAATTGGAAGGATTAGGATAAGAAATTGATTAATGCTTTGTGCCCTACAGGACGACTTTTAAGACTTCCCAAAGCATGTCGCCTTATAGGGTAGTCTATGATTGCCCTTGTCATTTACTCATTGAGCATGAGTATTAAGCTTGGTGGACAATAAGGACCCTCAATTATGACTTGAATAGTACCAGTGAAAAGAGAAAATTGAGCTTGAATGAAATTTAGCATATTAGATGAGAGGCTTATGAAAACACTAGGTTGAGTAAAGAGAGACCCAAACTTTTCAATGACAAACATATTAATAAAAAGGAGTTCTCTCCTGGGCCAACAGTGCTTTTGTATGACATTGGACTTCACCAATTTCATGGAAAACTAAGGTTTAGGTGGATCAGCCTTTTTATTATTATGAGGATATTGCCCTAAGGAGCTATAAAGATAAGGATCCCATTAAAGGCCACACATTTAAAGTAAACAAGCATAGGTTGAAACATTTCTTAAAAATATCTAGTGGTAAGGACATGGAGTGTCTCTTGCTCCTCAAGCTTTGCCAAGTTTAGAAGTAAAGATCCCATGTTCATACACACATGTGCGTATTTGTGAATATGTGTGAGTTGTGTGCGTGCTTAAAATGTGAAAAGGCCATAAAAGAAAGAGAGAGAGAGAGAGAGAGAGAGAGAGAGAGAGAGAGAGAGAGAGAGAGAGAGAGAATGTGTTTCAAAAAATGCATGAAAAGGAAAGAAAAACAGACTGAAAAATAAAAAGAGACTGAATACGGAGGCGAATAAAATGTTTTTTAAAGAAAAGAGGAGAAAATCAAGAGAACAGCTAGGAAGCAGTAAAGGTTGGACCCAAAATTTGCCGAACACATACCAAGTGGCACTCTTGTGCCAGAAAAAACCATTGAAAAATAGGAAGACAAAGGTTTGGCACGGTCTATCTCTGCTATGGGGACAACTGCGCTAGCTCGAAGAATTTTTTTTTTAACAAAAAAAATGGATAGTCTATGGCATGGGCTGCCCATTTCACACACAGTCTATGTATAAAAGCATGAATCTCTGCTTCTTTCTTCATTTTCCTCTATTCTTCGTTCCTCCTCCTCATTTCAACCCGAAAACCCATTTATTCCTTCTCATTAGCCACTTAAAGTCTCACCTAAATCTCTTATTTTTTTTGGTCATAAAATCCTCTAATTTCACTCATAAAAATTCATTTCCCACAAGACTCTCATAAAAAATGCATCACCTTTCTTCCCCATTCGCCCACTTTCTCTCTTTAAAATCCTAACATTTATTGTTGAGGTTGAATGTGGTAGAGAAAGAAAATTTGTTCCTTGCCTCCATTTCAAACCTTGTTCAAGTTTCAAGAGGCATTTTTGGGCCTGAGAAGAACAATTTCATCAATTCACTCATTGAATCCTTCAAAGAATGGGCAAAAGAGAGGGGATAAAGTCTCCACAAAGTCATCTCTCCTAAAGAAGTTAGCAAGTGTTTCTTTTCGTCAAATCAAACCTCTCAAAACAAAGGTAAATCCAATACATATCCTTTAGTTCTTGCTTCTTGTGACCATGGCTTACAATTTGCTAATAGGGAATGATGACCAAAATTGATTGTTAAGCTCTAGGTTGACATGTGAACAACAATTGTAGCATATGGATACACTAAGGATTTTGGGGATGTGGGATAATATGGGTGCATTGTTGGCAATCTGGAAAAGCTTGAATATGTACAAATGAAGGGTCTCTCTTACGATGGCTAGTGATTGAATTTTTAAAGTCCTTGCAGGTTGATTGGGCCAGTTTTAGCGATAAGGAGGTGTTGATTACATTTTTTATGTTCAACATAGATCACAAAATGAGCTTGATGGAGTTCAATGAACTTCTCCACCTTGCAATTCATACTGATGCTTTCAGAGATGTGCCCTTTAGACGGAAACCCTACCCTACTTGGTTGAGCATCACATGTTCTACACGTAAGACATATCGTGATAGGTAGGGTAGGTCTCGCGTGTTTTATTCTAGGCAAGCAAAGACCATTGATATTTGCAATATTAACATTCGTTACCTATAATGTTTAATGACAAACGTTATTTTTAGGCATCATGATAGCCAAAATGTTTGTAGAAAGGCAGAGTTATTTATCATTGGTTATGCCTTAAATGTGAAACTTGTGAATACGGGGGCCTTCATCATCTGCTACCTTGTGGAAGTGGCCAAAATGACCCATTGGAATGTCATTAGTGTTGGGGGGCATTATTACCGCCATAGCCTAAGGATTGCGGTACAAAGGAAGTTTGGATCACTTGAGCCCTATTTCTTGGGTGGATTCTTAACCATACTACTTTAGGTCAGATAAGCGTTATTGATACAAAGGGTGGCTCCTACAAATACCCCCACTATAAACAGATCATTTTTCACCTTTCCTAGTGTGAGGCGCACAACACTAGCCAACAAGGAAAATTGGCCTTATGAAAGGGGAGTGCATAATAAAGAGGCAATAAGCTAAGTGAGTGATGAAGGTAATGAAGATGATGAGGAGGAGAAAAAAGGTACTCATAGAGATGATGAGGGTAATGAAGGAAATGATATGCAAAAGAGAGAATAACCAACACAACAACCTCACTTCTAATAATCACCTACATTTGAAATGGGTGGTTCCTTTTCATTGACTCAGACCCCATTTGATAGTTCCTTCCTCTAATCGTTTTGTAACCTTCAAGTAGAGGAGACAGGCATACAATCCGATTATAATGGTATGAGATATGATACACATTGCATAGCTGGGCATATGAAATCTATAGATGAGGGAATCACCTACTCTAGGGGATTTTTCGATCACCAAGAGGAAAGGGAGTTAGTTAGAATGAGGTAAGAAGAAGAAAGAGACATTAGAGAGGCACGGGAATTAGAGGATAGAGGAAGAACTAATTAGCTTATTTAACGACAAGCGTACGCCATCCTATAATTTGAAGTGAGGCATCACTCTTTCATGGGAGATCATGGGAGCTCGTCTTCATTCTCTCCGTTTCCTCCACACTTTTGGCCACCATCTAGGCCCAATAAGGCCCAATAATTATAAGTTGTATCTCCCTCGCCTCCCTTGCTCTTCATAGCATATTTACTTGTATGGGGGGCAACTTCATACAGATATTGGATAGGGGGGATATATCATGTAGGGTAGGTTATTTTCTTGTGTACATCTACTCTCCTCTCAACCATTGCTCTCTTATGCTAAGGTGTTAGTATGATGATAGGGCCACTTGAGGTGAAACTTGGTTGTGATTGGCCATATGATAAGGGATTTGTGTTGCTCATATGAGGTCTGCTTCTCACAGATTGAGAAATTTGTGTGCATCAGCAATGGGCTCCTAGAAGCATAAGCAATGTATATAGTTACATTTAGGATATTTGTTGCATTTGCATTATACAGATGCATCCATGCTTGAAGATTCTATGCCATTCACCTTCTCAAAATATTTTTCTTTTTCTCCTTTGTACCTATCTCTTGTTGTCTTTTTCTTTTTCCTTTTTAGAGGCCATATTCCCACAGTGAGGACATTGTGCATTCTAAGTGTGGTTGAGGAGGTTGTTCCTCTAAAACTTTTATAAAAGATAAAAGGAGATAAAAATATTTCATGAACTCAATAAGATTTTTAATGTTTCAAGTAAATAATGATTTGTTTGGGAGGTGGATGTGCAATTTCGGTCAATGATTATCCCTTATCACTTGGATGCCGATGGTATGTAATTAGGGTGTATGTTATAGGTTTTATGTCCAAATTTATGGTTAACTTATGCATTGTTTTGACCCAATAGATGAGCGTAAGCATAACAAGTAAGCCCTTAAGGTTTTGAATCTAATTGGACTACTTTATTACTCGTAGTCATCTACTTTCTTTCATAAGAGGCTCATCTAAAGTTGTCATCCTCTAATATTTGTCCTACTTCTCTTTGAAACTACATATTGCATTTGCATGTATGGTGAGATGAAAGAGACATTCTTTGTGTGATTATGAAGCTACATTAGCCAAAAAGCCTCCATATATGCATAACTAAATCCCTTGCTAACCCGTTGAACCTTAATTGTCACCATTCTTTGTGAGCCACTCTTTCGACCCTTGGCTAAACACAATGTTCATAGCCACGCTAAGATATATGATATCACGTTGAATAAGGGTTAAGGCATTATGGTGGCTGAAGTCATTTTGTGGCATGTTGACATAAGCCAATTAAAGAATAATGAGTGAAGGATGTCTTGAGCTCTTTGTGACTTGAGAAGAAGTTAACTGAGTGCACAAATTCCCATATAAAGTATCTTCGCTACCAATAAAAATTTAAAAAAAGAAAAAAAGAGAAAAAATGGAATAAAAAGTTTTGGCATGAAAGTTTCACCTTATGTTTAGCTCACTTAAAGTCATTGCTTCATATTTAGGGGGGGTGCTTCATGTATTTAGATGAGCGATAGTAACTAATGGTAGGAGGTGTGGTAACTCCTTAGTTTTGGTTAATTATCTCCGTATATTCCAAAGCATTAGTCCCTTTCCAAACCCTTAACCTGAGCCTTATTACAACGAATGAAAATCCTCTTGATCATCAACTTACATTTGCATTCTAGTGGTAGAGAATGAGAGCTAGGTAAAACTTATAGTAGATTATGTCTTTTGGATTGAGCATGAGCAAAATCTTACCATTTTTCAAACACATGAGAGGAGAGCTTCACATATCCTAAAGCGAGCTACCATCACTTGTTCATCATTAAAAAGGGCTCGTGCAATTACATAATTGTCACTTAGGAGGACTGAGGATCTTTATTATATACCCTATGCACATGCTATGCATATCTTTGTCATTAGGGTGAGTTGCAGACTTAAGAAGTGCATTGATAACTCATGGATGTTGCTTTGTGAAAATTTGTGAAAAACCAAAATGGTTTTTTATTTTTTGGTTCTCTTTTCTTTTTCTTCTTCAAATATTTTGTGGATATGTCTTCCATAAACCATCACAAGCCCATGCTCATCTACTTGGGGGACCAAGGGGTCTAAAGAGCTTTTCGCATATGCTAAATGTAATCATTACAACTACAAAAAAACGTTTTCTTCTTATTTTGTCGAGGATAACTAAAATCTAAGTGTGGCATATTTGTTCGGTCTCCAACCGATATCTTTTTCTTGCCCTTAACACTTGATTTAACTCATAAATATCCCTTAAATTAGTAATTAATTAGTGTTTCATGCTTTCATAGATCGAATATGAAGAAGTACTAAATATCATTTGCTCACTTTCAAGCTTAGGAGAAGAGAACGTGCCCAAAATGAGCTAAACATGCCAGTGCAGTCCAGATCATGGCAAGCCAAGTAAGCTCCATGGAATGAAGAAATAGTGAACCGGCACAGTGGGACCTTGCCACAGTATGGAGCTACGAGTATCTAAAGAGCATTTAAGCTAATGAAAAATGGGGTTAGTGATTATTTTTTGAGGTTTATCTTTTAAGTATCATTTTACTCTCTAGAGTACCTTTATAGACTCTTAATCTTCAGCAATAAAAGTTGATCTTTTTTTCAATTGTAAAATTACCTTGATACTCTTCTCTCAGTAGCATCTAATTTCACCTTTTCTCTTATATTCCCATCAATCCTTCATTTTTATTAAATCAATTGCAACCTCAAATCATAAGTTTTGATGAACAATGGGTTAAGGGGAGATTAACGGTGCAATCCTAAATGATTTGCACCTATAATCTACTCCCCAAAACCCTAATCATCCCTCCTTTTAAAATTCACTTCTTAATCCCTTTTTTCATTAATGTTAATATGGATTTGGTATTTCAAGCTTCAAGTACCATCAATGGAAGATAAATTAGAGATGATTATTCCTTTGTGGTGATTGATTGGTGAATGAATGAACATTGATCAAGCAAAAACCAACATCAATTTAAAATGGGTGTGGGTAATTTTATCTATCCTTCTTTTTATTGCTCTTTACTAGATTAAGTAGGTATTAGTTTTAGGATAGATTTTCTTCTTGGGTGATCTCTTAAGGATAATTTGGGAAGTTGTGGTGGCCATGTCGAGCCACAAGCCACGTTGTGCCCCTTTAATCACCATTGATGTGCTAAACTGTTAACTGTTTGATTCCTTGCTTGATGATAGATAGATTACATTAGATTCATTTATTTGTGCTAAACTGCGTTTTCATTGGTAGTCTAGTTAATTTAAGGTTGCATTCTCGAGTAATTTAGACTAGCTGATCGAACCAAAAATGCATCTCTTAATCAAGCCAAAAACTTGTGTAAGTCTTCCAACATCCCAGATGACGACATCCCTATTTCTTACGCAAATTCTATACACAACAATTTTATTCCATAGCTATTAGAAGTTGGTCAAAGATGATTTGACGAGGATTTTCTGAGAACTTTATAAGCTCCATGATGTGCTGGGCAAGCATGTGGATATTATCATTATTAGTCTAATAGAGGGATTAGGCAATCAAAGTTTAGTAATTTGAGACAATTAACCTTTTCAATGGAATTTATGAACTCATGGCAAAGGTCTTGTTCAAGAGAACTAAATCCTAATTTAGTATGCTGCCTTCGCAATGGTGCTTTTACAGAAGTTGGACATATTTGTGATTCCATCTTGGCATCTAATTTGGTAATGGAGAATTTAAAACACAGGTATAAATTGCATGATTAGGTATTATTATTACATCTGTTACAAGTGTTTTGGACAACAGTTACCTAGAATGCTTGTCTATTTACTCAGTGGGAATACATTGCATAAATCTAACCTAATTCTAAGTCTAAGATTGCTCAGCTATGAAGTCTAGATTACTTGGATAAGCACTACTCCTTGCAACTACTTATTCAAATAAAATAAATGCTTGGTCACAGTTTGGTAGTTGCTAGGTGTGGATTCAGGGGTTGTTCTTCTATGTGCATTCTAGTTCTTATTAGTGGACTACCTAGAAGTTTCTATAGGTGACCGTAAGAATTGGGGAAGGTGATCTCGTATCTTTTTTTCTATTCATCTTAATGTTTGATGTCATATGGGATTATTTTTTATAAGGGAAGATGGTGGCTTCATTATAGGAACTAAGGTTAAGGGTGATCAACTTGCTGATGATGTCAATTTATCTTATTTATGTTATGTATGAGCGTTTTGATTTTGGGGTCATTTTTTCATTATGCTTTTAGTTTGCTTTTCGAGATCATGTTTGGACTTGGGATTAACTTTAAAAGACGTGGCAGTGAATATTATGAAGTTGCTCTTTAGGGTGTGCTACTTGTGCTCTGGCTTTTATGTATTATTATTGATGAGTTAGGCAAACAAGACAAGTTTGAACTTTTTTGCATTGTACGATTAAGGAAGAGTCTAAATGGCTGAAGAAAGCTTTTTTCGATAGGGGAAGGGATCAACCATTCAGTCGTCTCTTTCAAATAACCCGCTTTATTTCTCTCATTTTAAAAATACTAGTTGGGATCGTTGCGAAATTTGAACTTATTGTTCGGAACATCTATTTTGGGGTGTTTTTCTCATTTTGAAAATTCACTGTGGATGCTTTATTTGCTTCCACTCAGGAGTTGAACTTCTTTTAGCACAAGGCCTTCAAACATATCAAAAAATAATGCCTACTTTTGAATGGTTGGTACTTTATCTAGGGCTCTCTCCTTTGTTTGTCCCTTAAAATTTATTTATGAGATATCATTGTATTTCTTGGTAATGTTGAAGTTAGGAATAGGGATTAGGTGAGATTTGGCAAAGAATCTTTCATTGTGAAATACTTGGTGAAAAGTGTTAATGGAGCAATGAGATATGCGGTTCAATAAATTCAATGTTAATATTTTTTATAAATATAATTAAGAATTTCGCACCTATCAAATTTTTTTAAAAAAATCCAAAATTAACTGCATAGGAGGTATTAGGGCATAAATGAATTCTTTAATAACCCACATTTGCTCTAATCTGATTGTTTTCATAGAAAGACTGCTATTGGCTCTTCGGGCTTGATCGCCAAGTGAGGAGAATTTTTGAAGTTAAATGTGCAAAACAATTGAGGAACATATTTTCCTATGTGTGTCATTCACTTGATTTCGTTTCCCTAGACAATTATAAACTCCTTAAAAAGTACTGGGAGAGCCCTAATTTTTAGTAGTTGAGAGCATAGAACAAGAAAAACTTCCACAACGATCCTGATGGTCTAGGTCTCTCCGTGCACACAAGGTGGGCAATCCCTATGCTTGAGTAGTATAAATGCATGGTAATCGTTTCAATCTTTTTGTAATGGTACTTACCTAAATAATATTAATAATGCATTGTCTTTGCATTCTATGTAGGCAGTCACACTTCAAAGAGAGCCCATTACCAATGAGTTGTACAAGGATACCACCAGCACATGCTGAAGGATAAGTAAGACAATTGGTTGTGTAAGACGTCAGTGATAATAACAGTAAGACCTAGTTCAACATATGATAAAAGTTATTTTTACTTATATTATGTCTTCCTATTGTTTGATCTTCACACCAAAATCAACCACTGATGTCCTTATTTTTCTGTGTTCATTTGTAGAAGCAGCACATGAAGAGGGGGGAAGAGTACATGAACTCTCAATCGTCATAGATGACATCTCCTACAACCCTCCACTTTCAGAACATGAGATGTGGCTTCAAGGAAACCTTAATAGAAAGGGTCGCGTATATGTGATGCTGAAGGGGTTGTGATGAAGAGGTATTCCCGCCTATTAGTTTCAACTTACCCTCCTCTACCAACAACTATGATGGATGTAAATTAGCAACGACATTCAATTCGAGTGCTTGTTAGGTAGCTGAGAACGCTTGAGAAAAAGCTGTAGAAAAATATTAAGGAAGATGTGACAGTGAGGCTCACTGGACAATTCAATAATTAGTGGCTGACAAAGAAGTTGCACTTAAAATGAGTTACCTCAGGAAAAAATTGCTTGAGACCGAGAAAGGAAGAATGACAAAAGCAAGATGAACAAACTATGTTGTTTGTTCAAGAATCAACACGCGGGGTCCTATACGGCACCTCGTGATGCGACTTCTTCTCATGATGATAATGATGATGAGGAGGAGGAGAAGACAAACTTAGCTGATGACTCCAATGAGTATTGCTTATAGGTTATGGCATCTTTCTCCTACCCTGGTCTTTTTCATTAGTTTCTTAAGCTAGTTTGGAACAAATTTCGAATTATTTACCTTCTAAATCATCGAACTCTAGTGCATGAATTTTCTGAACCTATAACTTTGAAATTGAATTTTTCTGAACCATTGAACTATTATGGAATAACTTATTGGCGGATAAGTCATTATTGAACTTTTTATATAGTTCTCAAAACTTTTTAAAACTTACTTTAAAAATTTTTAATTTTGTGCTTGTAATAATCTTCCCATACGTACTACTCGAAGCCTTCTTTAATATGTTACCAGAATCATATGACCAAAAATAATTAAGATAATTAATAGTTAATTAAGCCAATTAACTATATTTAATGCTTCAATCATCATCTATTTGTCTTGCTCCTAATTATTCACATACTGTGCACTCACTAGAAGGAACTATTTCAATAGCATTGCAATTAAACTATATAACTAATATGGTTTTAAAATTAAAAGTCGAATTATCAAAAACTAAAACTAAAGTTAAGGAGATTAAGAAGTAATTGTCTGTAATCTGTCATTATTTAATTAACGAGATCAGACATAGTAGAACATCTTATTTAAGTATTAGTACTCCATTTTAGTATAAATATTATTTCTAAAACTAACAAACAAAAATTCATTTCCTTTGTATCATATAAAAACCCAAAAAAGAAGTTGGAGAAAAATCAACTAAAAAATCAATTGAAAAATCATCTGAAAAGGCAGAGAAAGAAGAAGAAGATGGAGTATAAGCAGTGTAATCTTGAGGAATTATAGAATATGTCTAATAAAGAACAAAACCCAGAAGAATTAAACAAAACCATGGAATAACTAAAAAACAAGATGTATTATCTAATGATAATAAAGAAACAAATAAATTAGAAGAAAAAATATATCAGGAGATGAACCTAATTAAACTAAAGGATCTTAACATTATTCCTTTACAAGAAATTCGGAGGAACTAGATAAAAAAAATGGTAAAATGGTATTCAGTGATGAAATCAATGAGATTGGAGAAGAACTCAAAATAGATGAAATCAAGTGCAATCTGGTTAACAATGTTGTTCCCAAACGTGAAGAATTTGGTAAACTTTTTAGAAGAAATACTCATTTTATGAGACCCATATACGTTCTAGCAGGACATACAATCAATTTTTGCTTTGGACTTATCCAAAGGAAAACCACTACCCTTGAAGAGATTGGTCTAACCCCAATTAGCTAAACAGAGTACATCTTTAACATTGATGAAGCTCGTAATAGCGAAGAAATATTTGAGCATTAGAAAAGATAAATGAATAGAGTCTTGAATTTAAATACCATATGGACTGCAGGAAATTTCTTAAATTATATTAGAGCATAGTTTTTCTGGTATTGTAACCGACTGGTATGATTACTAAATAAGGAAGGCAAAAATGCGTTAAGAATTACTGAAAAAACCAGATGCAATGCTCAAAATTTTATGTAAAGAAATTGAAATTGAATTCATCGGGGCTAAACTTGATTTCGATGAAAAGGCTAAAAAATGGCAAAGAAAGATTAATAATATAGTGTTATAAGATCTGAGATATCTCGAGAATTATATTGATGAATTTAGTCAATATCATTACGAAATTGGGCACAATGAAACCAATATTGGTATGTTTATGAAAAATTACCATATCCAATCAATTGTATAATCAATAAAAGGTACATTACATGGCTTGAAAAAGTAGATGTCATCAATACCCTTGGTACGAGAATCTCTTATTTTAGAAAATGGGTTAATGATCTATGTCTTGATCTCCAAAAATAAAAGAAAATAAAGAAATAATTTCTAGTCTACTGTGATAATCTTCACCGTTAGGGAAGGGAACCTAAGAGAAGAAGAAAAAGAAAATTTTATGAGAAAAATAGCTTTACCAAGCAAAGGCGAGAGAACTCTAAAAGAAAATATTATAACAAACCTAGCCCCAAAAAATGAAGATTCTTTTACAAAATCCGCTCATTGTCTTACTGAAAAAAAACAACTGTAAGTGTTGGGCATGCGAAGAAGTACGACATTTTATACAAACGAATGCAAAAATAGAAAAATAACAAGCTTATAGAAACAATGGAAAGTCTCGATTATTTTGAACTTAGCAAGGAAGAAGCACTAGACCTAACCCTGAAAAACAAATGAGGGAATTGTAAAAATCGTGCTAGAAGAAGAATATGAAGAAAGTGATTATGAAGAGACCAATCATATGATAGAAAATAGAAAAAATAACAACCTTATAGAAACATTTGTAGTCTCTATTATTTTGAGCTTAGAAAGGAAGAAGCACTAAATCTAACCCTGAAAAATTGTACTAGAAGATGAATATGAAGAAAGTATTATGAAGAAACCAGTCATATGATAGAAAATAGGAAAAATGACAAGCTTATAGAAATATTGGATAGTCTCAATTATTTTGAGCTTAGCAAAGCAGAAGCACTAAATCTAACTCTAAAAAACAATAAGAGAATTGTAGAAATTATACTAGAAGATGAATATGAAAAAAGTGATTATAAAGAAACCAGCCATATGATAGAAAGTAGTGCAATTAGTCTTGATGATCTTCAAGGAAAGAATTTGCTATGGATAATTAGAACAAAGAAGTCAAAGGAGATTGGACTCTTCCCATAATTCAGAAAGACATGATCTATAAAAAAAAAAATTATCTTTCTATCAAAGAGTAAGTACATATGCGAAATGATGAAAGGAGATCTAGAAATAAAAGATTGTGAGTATAATGTAGGAAAAGTTAATCTCATTAATTAGAAAAATATCCTTGAGCATAACAAAGATAGAATGCATAGGCATATCTATGTTGGAAGTGTCTAAGTGCAAATTACTCCTTTGCAGTATTATGGCAAAGTATTAATTTTCATACTTTGCTTTGTGATATCAAGCATACCGAACTTAATAATCAAATTATTATGGGGATTAAGACCAATTTATGTAATGGATAAATAGGAATCAATTGTCAATCTAGATATTTTATAAGTCTAAAAGATGAATTTGCCAAAACTTTCGATCCCTTAAGATAAAAACAGTTTGGATGGACATGAAAAATAGGAAGATGCTTATCAAGGATATTTTGTAAAATAATCTATAAGTTAGATAATACTATAGATCCAAAGACCAAGATAATAATGATAGAGGCAGAAAAATTTGAAAGTCATACGCTAATGCAGAAAATTCAAAGGATAAAATCTAATCTGCAGCAGATAAAAATCAATATGTCTTGAATATCTAGCTTTGCCAATCTCGTAAAAATTAATAAGAAAAATGTAATAAAAATTGATGAGAACGGTAAAATCATCATTAAACCCCAATTATGAAGAAGCATGAGTGTATGATCATAATGAGGAGAAGGATCTTCAACTACTACAGAAGAACTTAAAAAAGATAATATAATTAGTATAACCAATTAAATGAGTTTTGAACCCACAAGACAAAGTGTAGATTGACGTATGAGTTCAGATAGAAAAGTCATTGGGTACAAAACAAAAACTATTAGTGAACCAACCCATGAGAATGAATTAGTCAAAAATATGACTATGAAAATATGCTATGAAATCATCAATATAGATCCTAATAGCATCTATATCCTAATAAATTTATACTTAGAAGGATATAATAGATATGAATTATGTGCCTACATCGATAATGGTTATTCTATCTATTTTGAAAAAAGACCATTATTTTCATAATTTATGTGGAAAAAAGCCAAAAATTCTTGACAAGTAAGGATAATTGATAATAGCATAATGAGCCACCATGAAGTCATAGAAGGGTTATCTATTGAAAAAAGAGGAGTTCAATGCATTATATCAGTTCTATGGGCTACTGATCAATCGTTTCATGGTATGATTATTAGAAATAATTCCATAGGCTATATTCTCCATGTACGCAGGCCATAAACTAAATAAGATTCACAATAAATGGTCACTTAGTTCCCATTGATAAATTAAATAAAGCTTACACTCAAGAGAAGATTGAGTTTACACGCAACAAGTGCTGTGAAAAGATAATATCTGCGCAATGTAAGATAGCACTAACAAGTTCACCCCTTGAGTTATCCATTAAAGAGCATATTGCTAAACAACAAGGGCAATTAAGCAAAGAATTCTACTTTGACAGTCCTCTTAAATTTTTGGGATAAAGATAAAATCTTTGTAAAAATCACTTTGTTAAATCTTGACACTATTATTCGAGTCAAACAAAAGGTTAATCAGGAATAGCAAGAGTCCTCACACCAGCTCCGCTTTTATGGTAAGAAATCACGTAGAAGAGAAGAAAGGAAAAGCTAGAATGGTAATCAATTATAAAATGCGTAAGGATAATACTATCTTTGATGGTTATTTTATTCATAACAAAATAGTTCTTTTCAATAGAATTCAAGGAACCTCATCGTCCTCAAAAGCGGATTGCAAAAGCAGATACTAGTAGATAAAACTGGATGAAGAAAGCATTCCTTTAACTACTTTTATGCTCCTCAAGGACATTATGAGTTGATAACAATGCCATTTTGCCTCAAAAATACATCTCAAATATTTCAAAGGAGAATGAATAACATCTTCAAAGATCTTAATCACTACTATCTAGTTTACATCGATGATATCATTGTCTTTTCAAGAACATAGAACACCACAAAGATAATGTTTTAGCTGTTACCCAAAGATGCAGTGATCATGGTATTATTCTTGGTAAGAACAAATACATTTATGCTTAATAAGAAATTGAGTTTCTGGGTCTAGAGATAAAAGTTGGACAAATCATATTACAAAAACATATTCTAGAAAAAAATAGAACATTCCCTTGAAAATACTGAAGATAGGAAGCAATTAGAAAGGTTTCACGGATATCTTATCTATGCTTCATACTTCATTAAGGATCTAACTAAATTGCGGAAGCCGTTGCTACAAAAACTCAAGAAAGAAGTAATTTGGATGGACCCTAATTATTTAAATATTATTAAGAACGTCAAAAGGATGTGTAAAAATCTTCCTGTTCTTAATTTATAATGAAGGAGATGATTTAATTTTTAAGACAGATGCTAGTAATGAGCACTGAAGTGCTATACTGAAAATCAAAGAAGGAAAAAAACTCTATAAATATTGCAGTGGAAGTTTTAATAAAACAGAATGCAACTATCCCACGAAAGAAAAAGAAATCCTTACAGGTTTAAGGGGAACTAAAAAATTCTTGATCATTTTAACTCCAAAACTTTTCTTATTCGAACTTACCGCAAAGGAATATTTGGTTTTGTGAAAAAGAATTTATCAAACATGCAATCACAAGGGCGACTCCTGCGTTGGCAATTATAGCTTAACCAATTTCTTGTTCTATTGAACGTATACAGAGATCGAAGAATTCTCTGCAGATAGTTTACCTAGTAAGCTTACCAATGATGATCATCAGAGCAGAACTCTTGTTAGAAAAGGAGGAAATCTAAAATGAAATATCACTACAGCTAGAATGGTTTCTCCTTCCAGTAGAATCCTTAGGGATATTTTTGAGTTTCCTACAAAAAATAGATCATGTTTTGGTCTGCTATCTTCTGCTTATCTTAATAGTATGAAGATTTTGCCTTTTAGAGTTATAAATGAATTATCTAAGGTGTCCTCATGATATTAAAGAAAAAATAAGTTCTTATGTTCAAGAAAAATGGTTCAACTACTGGTACGCAACCTATATCCATCACTGTCATAATTATTCTTATGATATCTGGAATCATGGAGCACTACGATTTTTTTGGGATAGATCTAGAGTTACTGGTGTTAGATTCCCAGCAAATTCAATCTCTCTAGATGACCCCATCATGAAAGCCTAAAAATATGGAATAGTAACTTACCTTATGTAAATTTCAAACCCAAAGCTCTCATTTTTCTCAAGACTAACTAATTTTCAACAATGCATGTTTAAAAGGATCCATTGAATTCTTACATCTCTTAACGGTCCAACAAAAATTTCATACAATAGAAGCATGTCTGTCGAGGTACATTGCGCAACAATAGAGTATGAAAATGGAAAAGTTAAATCAGCTGATTATCTCGTTAAATTAGTTGATTTAGATGATCCCAATTATCAACAACAAGAATAGTTTCCAGAATGATAAGAAGTAGTTAGTGATCATGCTTTAGCAAGAGCCACTAGTTTTTACAATATTTATCATCAAATGTGGGCATTAATTGAACAAGGAAAAACACTAATGCATTATGGGAATACTACTTTCGTTTATTATAATGATCTCAGCAAATATATTGCAACACGCCTACCCCCTAGGGCTAGTGGTGTTAGTGATTTCAATTTTTTGGAACAAAACGGATAGAGTTTCATCTAAAAATTGACTGTTACCTAGGCTTATAGCCTTATATTATGTACTTGTAAAAATAAAAACATAAAGAATATGTCCAAAAAGCTCGACGGCTACATGCCAGAGATGATAACTCCATAGGCCACACACCCGGAGTACACAAACTATAAACTCAACAAAAGAAAAGAATATAACATACAACTCAATGGATCACACATCCAGAGCACTGGGTTTGCATCCCAAGAATAATTAACTTCAACCAAGTCAAAAACAACTCACTATTTAGATAGTTGACCCACACAGCCATTCAGAGCGACTGCTAGTCAAGATGCATTACATTCAGGCCCTGTTCTTTTTATGGGTCAATTTTGAAATACCAATCTCAACCCACTTGAACCCACTTGAACCTATTTCAACCCATTTCAACTTACTTCAATCTACTTCAATCCACTTTAATCCACTTTCACTATTTTAACCAAGTTTAATTTATCACATAGAAAAATTCAACCTACTTCAACCCACTTCAACCCACTTCAACCCACCTCAACCCACTTCAACCTACCTTAACCTATTTCACCCGTTTACCCACCCAATTTACCTACAAAAAGAACAGGCCCTAACTATAGTAATTAACTTACATGTGCTTAAGAACTTGCAATTACATTACATTACAACATTTAACTCATGAATCTATATATAAATACATATGGCTCGCTTTTCTAACGAAAGGGAGCTTCTGACTTGAATTACGTGAATCAAAAACCTCTACCTATCTTTTTAAGAACCTGGGGAAAAAAGGAATAGAGAGGGGATAAGCTACCACGCACTAGGTGAATGATTCTCAACCCCAACAAAACAAAATAGTTGCATACAACACTCTTAAGTAGCATTCACACACAAATTAAAATTTAATATCACATATTAAACAAACTAGGATGTCCATATCCAATAATTTCCTAATAACCTCCAAAATTCAATGATATCCCTTTACCTCTTTAGTTCATTGCACAAAAGCTTACCTTACCTAACCTACAACCCTTGTACCTTAGCAATGATAACACCATAGTACAACTTACTTCATATCACATAATAGGCTTACATGACCCAATAACAAGATGACTCATGCTAAGACCTAGGCATTAAGGATAATAGGTCGTTCGGTTCTCATATAAGCACATAACACCCAATAGTTCAGTTAGAGTTACCAACTGGAGTTCCCTTAGTGAGAAAATGGGATTGAACATGTAAAAGGCTAGAACCCTCACTTAAACTAAATTAAGAACTTATAAGACAATTTCTTCACAGGAAAGTCATTTGGGATTCAACAATAGCCTTTTTGAAGAGTACATGCACTTTTCCCAATAGTGGCGCTAGTGTAGTCCTTGAACAAGGAGTTTTCAACTCATAATAAGTAAAAAAATCACTTTATGGGTATTAGATTCACATGTTAGTGTTATCTTCAAGTGAGTCTCATAACTCACGTCTCATGGTATCCCTAATGCCTGTCATAGTCAATGTACATTTACTCTTGTCAGGGCCTTCTAAGGTTCCCACTTCTGCATCTACTCCTTAGGAATTACGGTTCCTACATACTGAGTTTGCTCCCTAAACTTGCGTCCAAACAATTAGCACTATCCTCCTAACCCAAAATATTTTAGATGCGATTCACTTTTAACACATTTTGCATCAAAACTCCTATTGTATTACAATAATGGCATTTCCAATTTCAAGAAGGCTAAAATGTCTTAATAACATCTAATTGACTTATGAAAAGCATACAACCAGTCATTTTGGCAAAGCACGCTTGTAAACGAGTTAATGACTAAGTAAACATTCACTTGTAGAGAAAGAGATATTAAAACTCATTTTAAAAAAATACCAATTTACAACTTACTCTTGATTAGCTTCACTCACAATAACTTTAGCAATTTGGTTCTGCAAATCAACCACATAATTTGGGTTTGCTAAGTTCATTTCAAGTTACACGAATGAAGCATTTAAAACAAACTCACAATCTTAAAGTGACACATTGCCCATTTCAAGTTTCCCATTTTAATTGTTCAACCTACTGGAAAGTTGAGCTGAATTGTTCAGCTAAATAGTTCAGTGGCCTAAATGTTCTCCTTAGTATAGGTGCTATAACAAACTAGAGCATGGCACACAACCAACAAGCAAGTGAGGTTTGGCTAAGGTATATCAGCATAGGATAAGACACCACTTAGTCCACAATTCTGGTTCATTATCGAATCGATTCATGAGCCGTTTAGCTGATTCTCAACCTTACCGATTCACTCTAAAGAAACAAGGCATACAGGCATTGACATTTAACAGAATGATGAATCTAGTACCCAGCTAATTGCCATAAATTCTGTCAGCCAAATAAATTCGAAATAGCATCATACACATGAACACACTTTATAATCTCTCTCATTTTCACACAACTCGAGATCCCTCCTCACAGCACCACCAACAAGAATCCTAAAAACCAACTCAATTTCAATTCCAAATTATTGCAATTAACTCAAACAGTCCACCCATTACCATTATTCTCACACACTCAGATTTCTACCCTACATGCAATTCAGCTTATTGAACGAAATAATAAAAACTTTGTAAAATTATTAGTAGACTAGGAATCAAGAATCGCCACCTCGATTCTAAGCCATATGACTCAATTAATAGGCTAACTGGGCAAGTTAGGGCTACATTAGAGTCTCCTCCTCCTCCCCTGGTTATCATCGCACCTTCTCTACCTCTGTCCTCCCTTCTCACTCTATTGTTGCTCTATCATCCTTTCTTTAGCCTAGATAACCACCAACCACGGTGGTGGTACTGGTACCAAGTTGTGGTGTAATCCGATTAGAGTTTCGCCCGCTACCCCTCACCCCCTCCTCTCTGTGCGCGTTCGTCCTTTTGTCGGTGTCAACCAACCTCCACCCACGACCTCCACCTATGATTGCTACCTCTTCGCCCTCTGTTCACGCTCTGTACGTCGCCGTTTTCCTCTCTCAATTTCAATGGATTAGAGGGTGGTGTGAAGGTGGTGATTTGGCTTCTTAGGGCCAACCGCCATGAGTTGGATCATCACCGACCCTGGTCAACGTCACTGTTGCCTCACCGCTCGTTGTTCTCTCTCTCTCTCTCTCTTTGTCTTAGTTGGGGTGTAGAGGCAGGAGTAAGGAGTAAGGTCCCCCCAGTGCTGCGTGAAAGTGTGGGATTTGGCCCCGTTTTAGATATTTTTTTCTTTCACCCACTCAACACCACAAAATAATCTTGAGCCTAATTAATCACGCCCACAAGTACTAGTACCGGATTGCCTAATCGAATCCACTAATCTCACATGACCTAATTCTTGACTGATTGCTAATTCCACATAAGAATTTAAAACTACTACATATAAACCGTTATACTTAATCAACACACAAAAATTAGTCTATTATAACTAGTATAATAAGACATCATTAATAAAAACATTAATCGAACCAGTTAGCTTGAATTCAAAAATCCCCGACTATTACATTGCATATATGAAGGTAGAAGGGGCCACTTCAGAAGATGTCCTTGACTACCTCTTTGATGTTGGAGCTAGAAAATTCTTATAAGAGAAAGGAAGGCAACATCTTCATGATAGGATCCAGAGCATCTTTAATTTGATGAAGATTTTGATGATCATCTGGATAATGATGGACTGAAAAACGTTATTGGAGATGAAGGCATATAAAATTTCAATATGGATGATTAGTTTTGTTAGCTTTGCATTAAGAGCTCTGAAAAGCTGTTGCACCATTATTGTACAATTGTATCAAGTGTCAACTTAGCAAAATAATACAGTCTACTATAGCTATGTGGGGGCTACTATAGTCATGTGAAAATATCAGTGTGTACTGTAGCCATTAGGCATCCTATGCAGTCCATCTCCTTTATACAAGGAGAGTCTGAGTGTTGAGAAGGGACACAGTCATTTAAGCATACTTGAGCAAAAGAGAAATCCTATATGAGCAGGCATCTCTATCGATCTTAGCTATTTAAGTCCTTCTTCAAATCTTTACATCGTAATATTTTCACTTTCAAACTTTCAATAAAAGAAGCTTCTTAGTGGGGAACGTTATTCATTGAACCATATGTCTTAAATATTATAATTTCTTGATTAAAGTCTCACTATCCTTTAAATTAAAAACTTGATTAGTGACTACGGTCTGAGGTAGAAAACAAAACAGATCTATGTTGTGGTTGATCTAAAGAAGGTTTGGTTCAGATTAGCAATTTTTATAAACTGAAAATCAGAAGAACGCCAGGGTCAAGCACCGACTAAGGTCAGTTAACGATCAAAACTCTCTAATTAAGCTTTATTTTTTTGGTAAGCATGGTGGGCCTATAATCATAGAAAATATAATATTTATAATATAAGTAGTAGATTACGATAACTAGTACTAGTAAAGTCATTATGAGAAGTTAAATCCTTTAAAACAAGCATCTTTCTTCGAGAAAACCCAAAATTAGCAAAATTACTCTAAGTACTCCATTTGGGCCAAAGTTGAAAATTTCTGAAAGTTTCTGGCCAAAATAATAATAAAAGGGCCAGAAAATCATTTTCTTCAAACTTAAGGGACCAAAAAATTCATTCTCAAACTTCATGGTCCCAAAAATTTAGACACCATACTTGGAGGTGCCGAAAAGTAAATAATTCGCAAATCTCATGTTGAGCTTTAATTTAGGCATGTACTATTTGCTAAGTATGGAACAATGATACAGATAATCTACTGATATTTTACAATAATAGATGTCATTATTAACTTCTAAACAATGTTACTTCACCAATTGTATTATATCCATCCACCTAGCATACCATACAACATAAAAAATCTCAAAATGAAAGACAAATATTTGACAAAACTTTTGACGGAAACCCATCAAAATATCGATAGAAAACATACGCATCTAACGCAAATTGTGATCAAATCCATCACTACTTCCGTCATTCAATACGTGGGCCACGATACTCCCAGAAATCAACTGCATTGTGATGCACACTAACTTTCGCCAACTTTTCTATGAAAAATGACACTGACAAACTATCAAACCATCACAATTTCTAACAGTGCCATACTGATCACCTAACAGTCCGTCACTATGGTCTGCCAACCCCATTTTAGCCGATTGTCAAGTCATTAGAATCGATCCATTAGGACAAGGAACGGGTTTGGTTAATAAATAAATTTCAACAAATGATTTTTTACGGCTAGAAATTCTGTTAAAAATATCTTGACAACGATCAATTTTCTTCAAAATCTAACCAAAATTCTGTCAAAAGTTCCGTCAAAATTTCACTGCTGGCCGACATGCAACTTTTTTCCAAATGTTCTCATTTTACCCTTTTTCGGCTCTAATTTTGATTTATCATTTTTTTAAAAAAAGGTTGTATATTGTGAAGTGGGTCCTGCTAGAAATTAATAATAAAACAGAAACATCTAGTTTAATATGTAGTCTAGATAAAATCTTAGCTGGAGTATTTAAAAATATAAAAGTGAAAAATCTTAGTAAGTATACATAGAAAAAACGATGTAGAAATATCAAGGGTCTCTAACTATAATATCTAGAGAAATTAGTTAGTCTTATCTATTTTAGAATTATCTAGCATTTGCCTAGTAGTATGCCAATAGAGCTAGATAGATTAATCCAGTGATGTGTTCCCTCGCCAAAGCAAGCCATTAATTTCTTGTATAAGAAACCATGGGCATAACGTGTAGCAAACAAGCAAAAAAATAAAAGGCAAACAACATTAGTCCGTAAAGCAACATCATTCCAATTTCTGCATTATTAGGGCAGGCACGCGTGCGTGGCGCGCTTTGAATTTCGTATGTGGTTTGGTTAATAAGATACTTAAATGTAATGTTAGGAAGATGTAAGGTGACGATCTAGTATTTAGCGAAGACTAATGGTAATAAATTTTCTCGTATTTGAATTCCTTTTGTCGATAAGCATGTTGTGGTTACTGTTATGCCAAATATTGTTCATATCTGACTTCATGCTATCCAAAAGATGATCGCTAATGATTCAAACGGAAAATATATATTAGGGAGAATGGGGGTAACAGATGTTGATATTCATATAAGAGTAGTCCAATAAGCTATTTGCTCTTGGATTCAGAGATTACAATATAGTAACAATATTTCATCTGCAAGTTGTCGTCTTTACCTTCTAGGCTGATCTACAAGCTGTAGTTTTTATGATAATTACAATAGCAATAACTTTATTGAAGTTAGCAAATGTCAAAGTAGATTAATGAGGCAAACAAATCAATATGATTTAAAACATGCATGACATCAGAAAACTTCAACTACGTCACTACTATATTATAAGGATATTAAACCACTCACTATAGCCAATATACCATAAAACTCCATAGCACCAAGCAATCCCTTCAAGGAGCTTGCAGCTAATACATGATATCGTTTTCTATAAGAACTTAATAATGTTGAGAACATGAAGTGAAACAAATTGAGGAAAATGTATTAAGAGAGCAATTATAGCTAAGAAACTTATGAAAGGGATCTACTGTAGCATTTCTCTTTCCTATCGAATAAAAAATGCCCAAGCAAACGTTTGACATGTATTAGACTTATCTTCACCGCCCCTCCCCCCCCCCCCCAAAAAAAATGAGATGGATATATATGTTCATGTAGTTACACTTAACTCCTAGTTTATTAACACAGTTATGGGGAAGCATATGTGGATACGATACTTAGGTTAATAGCTAAAATATCAGTAATACACCTTTTTATCTTGTTTTTCTTTTGGCACATTTGGCCCCTACATGTAATGGTCCCTCCATTCAAATTACATGCTAGACACATGAAAAATTAAGGGAAAATAAGCCATAATTATCGAAAATATGATAACAAAACAAATGGTCAAGGTTTAAGTAAAATGTGTACATTTGTTCACCAATACGTCTCAAAAATAACCAGAGTTATACTACTTCATATGATGACTTCTCCCCAAATACCATACAATGTCCACTACTTTCTAAACAAATGGAAAGTAACGATGGTTAATGCACACAATCATAACCTAACATTACACTAAGGCTTTAAGTCCTCAATTTTAGCTTTATCCTTGTGAGGCCCTCTTGCCCAGCTGAAGGATTAGTGATAATAAAGGCTAAACTGGCAAAGCCTACTATGGCCCTATATTTTTCATTCATCTCCTCTCAAATCTAAACCACCATATGAACTATCATTATTAATTTTGAAAGTATTCACCTATTCATAACCATATGTGAATTAAGTTTGTAACGTTGTATTGAAGCATGTCGTGCATCTGTGTAGGTGAACTAATATGCAAAGCACTAGGTTTTAAAGGAGGCAATAATAGAGACATGAGGTTATGAAACTATAACAACAAAAGAGGATGAGGAGATGATTAGGAATGAAATAAGTAAGTGATTTGTGAAGTTTTTCTATTATCGTTATATCTTACTCAATTGTGCAACATTTTGGTATTATATGAGAGCAAGCTAAAAGCAATGCACATATTAATGTGCAAATAACAACTACAAGACAAAGATTTTAAATGAATCTATTCATATGCTAAGCACTAAATAGTATAGATTAAATAGTATAGCAAAGATTGGTAGTAGAGAAACAGAGATCTAAAATCATCCCTATACCAATATGCAACCGCCTGTTATAAAATGAACAAAGTAAGATGGATAGAAGATTGACATATTTTAAAAAAAACTAAAAATTTGATATATTCCTAGCGAATCAGCTGCTATTTCAGACACCATTTTGATGATAGATAGAAACTGAGTTACCCTCCCCCTCCCCCCCCCCCCCCCCCCCCCCTAAAAAAAGCCTCACCTCCTATTAAAATATGATATTATAGAATTGATGACAAAGGTAAGAAATGAAAACCTAATCAACACAACATATATTTGCTTCTGAAAATCATAGCTTAGTCATAATTTTATTGAGAAAAATAAGCAACACTAGAAATTAATATTAATACCAGTACAAATCAAAATTAGATAGACCAAATTCAATTATAGCCAAATGCTAAGCAGACCTACTAGGAAAAGCAAAATGAGGTTAGATTCATATAAGAAAGTTTTGGAGAACAATTTATTAAAAATGCACATATGATGCAATTTATATAGCATTTCATTTCCAAAGTTGATGCAAGCTATATAACATTTCATTCCCCAGTTGCATATTCAGACACATTTAGAAATAGAAGACCACCCTGCCTTGCAAGTCCTATAATAAGCCTAAAAAACAAAAGAGAAAGAGAATCTCTAACTACGAAGTCAGAAAGCCAAAGTTAGTACACTTAGTTCCCTCTTACTGCACCTTGCTAGCTACCTTAAAGACTCCAACACTTGCAAGGCCTTACGCTGACAGCTATATTTGAATAAATAGACCCTTCAAAAGCCCTCTGGCTCATAAACCTCCAACTCCAACATCATACTAAGATCATAATCCTCACAGAGTCTTTTCCTAAGCTAGCTGCATATCAACTTAGAATGTACAAATAAACCAATAAAAATTAGATATATCTATTCTCAATAATATAAACTACATCCAAGAAAAATTAGACTTATATTCTCACTATAAAATATATAACGAAGTTTGGAACGAAAATTATATACATAACACCAGAAAATCTCTGACGCCCACAAGCAAGAAACATGATATGAAATCCAAGAAGCTAGGAGGACAAGCAAAATCTTACAAGCTCTATACTTTATATAAGACCTATGTGGATAAGATCATTCACAAAGTTGCACCAAATTATTCAAGGCACTTTTGTAAGTACAATATACCCTAAAAAGGGTAAGGAAACTATATATTGCATTCTGATTCTCAAGATTCAGTTATATAGAGAGCTAAAAAAATAGAAAAGCATTGTGATAAGCTATACATGATTAAATTGGCATGGAATCAAGAGACCAAAGAGAAAAATAGAGAATGAAAGGAAGCAGAGAAATAACCCATACTAAATGTGAAGCATACAATATGTAATTAAATTGAACAAGATAAAATCAAGAAGAAAATGAAGGAGAGCTGACCAAGCGGGGGACCAGCATAGAGAAACTTAAAAAAGAAAATAACCCCACTCCCTGGAAATATTGTGTATATTTTTTATAACATGAAATTTTCAGCAAACTGAGTACACATAAGAAGTCAATATAATCGAATCTAACCTGTTCAATGAAGAAATTAAATTTTGGTACGTATTATATTTGTTCTCCACAAGACTTCAAAAGCCATAAAATTAAAGTCCTATGTTAAGTTGATAAAGAGTCCACATTGAAAAAAATCTTAAGCTCATCTGCCCTGCGCACCTTTGATAATGCAACATACAACTGCTCATGTTGAAGAAGATGCTTGCTTCAAATAAATGGCAACTTGATTGAGTGTTTGACCTTTGCTTTGTTAATCATTATTGCAAAACTTAGCTTTATTGGAAATAAATGGCAACTTGATTGAGTGTTTGACATTTGACAATGCGACATATCGCTGCTCATAAAGCCTTTACATCTCAATCTCATCCCATTGCACATCCCACTGGATGGATCTACGGTACATAAAAGTATAGCAGGATAATTTTTCTTAAGCAGGAGTTCATGTGGACTCATTCTTGATGGCGGCAATGTGTGCAGAAATTCTAAAGGGTACGTAGCGGATTAGATGTCTAAGACATAATTATAACTCTTGTAAATCACAGGCTCACTTAGGAATTAATCAATGATTTCTTTATTAATGGCATTGACATCTCAGTTATGTAGTTTGTTTAGAGAAATTATATGGATTAATTACACTATCTTTGAGGTGATGCAGGGCATGATCCTAATGCCCAAGGGATGGAAGGTAACCAAGTTATAAATACTCTAATCCTAACCTTATTCTCCCTTAACAATCTAGATTTAGGCACCATTTTAGGTAATGTCTTTAGTGGTGTTCTTAAGCCTTCTTTTAGGAGGGTCCTACTTTGTTGGAGTCCCTATGGAGTTTTCTTTTACAAAGCAAAGTCCTTTTTGGTGTATGATCAAGGCATTTTAAATAAATGACTCAAAACAATCAATTACTCAACTTGGGTTACATTCTGCTTGGTTTTGTGTTTTGGGTTGAATCACCACCTTAAACCTTATCTAGGGATAATCTTTTTCCTTAGGATGTTATAAAACATCATAAGGTTCCATTTCATGCAAAGAAATCTAGGCTAAGTCAAACTCAACATGGTGATTCAACTATACCAAGTTGACCATTGCAGTTTTGGTCCTTCACTAGCCCGTTTTGAGGTACTAGTTGTTTTTATATCTAAAACATGACTTAGGACTGATTTTAGTATTGGGGGGATTTAACATCCTAATGTATCCCCCCATGCTTTAAAATCAAGCCTAAATCAAGTTCATCTTGAAAGACAAACTTGAGCAAGTATAATGTTGATATAGGTTATCCTAATCAAACCAAATTATTTTGACTTTACAATGGTTTTGATTTTAGTATCGTTTCTAATTGTAATTCAAAGTTCCTATCTCACTTCTGGAGGAGCTTATGGAAGCTATTAGGCACTAAACTCTAGTTTAGTATAGCCTATCATCCCCAAAATGATGAACAAATATAGGTAACTAATTAAACCCTCACCACTTTACTCAGGGGTTTTGTTAGTAAAAGCTTGAAAGATTGGGATTTAAAGCTTTCCCATGCTGAGTTTGCCTATAATAGGGCTCCCTCTTATGCTACCAAGCACTCCGTATTTGAGTGTGTCTATAGCATTAATCCCCTCACCCCTATTGATTTGCTACCTATTATAACTGAGTCCAAGGTTTGTTATGAAGCTGGGGAAAGGGCCAAAGACATGAAGAAACTTCATGACCAGATTAGGGGGCATATTACGAAGGTAAATGTGGCTCATAAGGCAAGCATAAACAAGCATCGCAAGCATATGAAATGCAGTCCTGGTGATCTAGTTTGGTTTCACCTAAGAAAGGAAACATTTCCTTCCAAAAGGAAGAGTAAGCTCACAGCAAGTGGGGACAGTCCATTCAAGGTTATTGATAGAATAGGTGACGATGCTTACAAGCTCCAAGTTCTACGAGACATGGCCATTTCAGCCACCTTCAATGTTGGCGATCTAAGTCCTTATGTAGAGGATTGGTTTTAAGACCCTTCGTATTTGAGGATGAATCTGAGTGAAGAAGAGGAGGTTGATGCAGAGCATGATGCTAATGCCCAAGAAAGGTAACCAAGTTACAATCACTTTAATCGTAACCTTGTTCTCCCTTAACAATCCAAATTTGAGCACCATTTTGGAGAATGTCTTTGGTGGTATTCCTAAGCCTTCTTATGGAGGGTCCTACTTTACTGGACTCCTTCAGGATTCTTCTTTTGCAAAGTGAAGTCCTTTTTGGTTTATGATCAAGGCATTTATGATAAATGACTCAAAACAGCTTAGATTAAATTCTGCCCAGTTTTAAGTTTTGGGTGAAATCACCACTTTAAACCTTATTTGGGGCTAATATTTTTTCTTGGGATGTTAGAAAACATCCTAAGGTTCCATGTTGTGTAAAGAAATCTAAGCTAAGCAAAGATCCACATGGTGATTTAGCTACACGAAGTTGGCCATTGTAGTTTTGATCCTTCACTGACTCGTTTTAAAGAATTGATTGTTTCTATATCTAAACCCTAATTTAAGACTGATTTTATTATTAGGGGGGATTTTAACATCCCGATGTATCCCCTCATACTTTAAAATCAGGCCCAAATGAAGTTTAGCTTGAAAGCCGAACTTAAGCAAGTATTTTGCTTCACTTGGAGGGTTTTCCCACTTGCCTCCTTGCTTCCTTAGCACTTTGCACAACCAGGGACACCATCACAAAGAGTTAGCAGCTTTTGAAGGCAACTTGGCCAATAAACAAAGACAAAGAACGCTAGCTTCATCCAGATTAGCCAGCCGAAGAAGAAGTCATCTTAGAGTGGTCTTCTTGGTGTGACTAATCATGTTTTAAGCTTGAGTTTATTACAAATTAAACATATATTTGCTTGACTCATGTAATCTAATAAGCTACTTTGCTTTGTGCTATAAGTTCAGTTTGCTTAAGCATGATTACGGGGCTTCCTAAGCATGCAGGAAACTCCCTTTTGGCATGCTAAGGCTTGGGTTATTTGTTTTAAAAGCCTTCCCTTTATTAGTTGTAAGCCATACCTTGGATACAATTGATTAGCGTCATTGCTTTCACAAAACTCTCTCAAATCTCACTTAATTAATCTGATTAGATTGTTCAATTGAGTGGCTTCCTTTAACCTAAACTTGGTAGTGTTGCCTTTATTGTTTAGAGGGTGGATTCCTTCCTATTTTGGGTGTTGGTCAAGCCTTTATCCCATTCATATCGCTTGGTTCTTATTGATCAACAAACTGGTTTAATCTCACATTGAAAATCTAAGAAGCTTGCTTGAGTTTTGACTGAGGTCATGCATCATGAAGCCAGGGTGGAGTTTCTCAATAAGGCTTATGAGCGACAGGTCTTTTGCGCAAATAGAAAAGGTTAACTTGTTTGGCAATTTGACGAAGTAATTAGACTCTTGTTAGAGTTGCTCGTTGCCAAGCTGAAGCAGAAAATCTGCAACTGCAGGGTCCTCGCTCGCACCTATGCTTTCAGTTAGCCAAAATTTCTTTAGTCAAGACCATATCGGGGAGCTAACAGGGCATCGTTCAACAGCTTTGAATTGTGTTTTCCTAGGCACAACTGGGAGCACCTACCTGAAATCACCTCCAAAAACTATAACCTTCCCTCCAAATAGTTGTTTTGTTTTATAAACATCAAACAACATGGCATCTAAGGCTCCGATGTTATGTTTGTGCGCCATTGACGCTTCATCCCATATAATCAAAGATGCTTACTTAAACAATTGTGCAAGGCTTGTTTTCCTGCCACCAAAACATGTGCTAGACGGATCATCATCGACAGCTAACTTGAATCTAGAAAGGGAAGTCCTTCTTGTAGGTATAGCTAAAGTTGTGATGTTCGAAACTTGCTATTGGCAACACAATTTTGCTAGTTGATGAAGCCTTGTATATAAAGCACAATACAAAATGTCTTTCCAGTCTTCCGGGGCCATCAACTAAAAAAGCACCTAACTTCTAGTTTTTCACATGAAACATAATATGTTTGTAAGCATATCTCTTCCCTTCATTAAGTTCTTTTCAAGCATCTATGTATTTAATCGTTATCACAACATTAAGTGAATTTATCACATCCCACATGCACTAAATATCATATTCTTAAGAAGCGGCAAACTAGCTAGGCCAAAATCTAAAAAAGATCTATCCTGTTGTCAAGTGATTGTCGAACATTTCTAACCGTGAGTTTCGTGTCCAATTGGGGATTATTGGGATCCCTGCAGCGAAAAATTTCTAATAGATGTGGATAACATGTACTCCAAAACTCCCCGGGACAAAACACTAATAAAGATGTAAATAATTTTCGAAGGGTACGTGGGATCTGTGTATCGACATTTCCTAAGAAGCATATTGATGTTACATTGTCTATTATAATAATCTCACATTTCAGAGCTTCTTCTTTGAATGAAGAACAGGCATAGCCATTAATTGTAAGGAGATGAAGGAAAGATTTAAGGCCTTTGACATGTTAACAAGATTCGTAAATAGCACCTTTCAGCTTCTAATGGGGTATCATAGACAATACTAGTATGGCTTCCATTCTTTCTTTTTTTCATCCCAAACAAATGCCCTGGGGACTCTGAGTACAAATACTTCTTTCTATCTACCGATTGGGAATTTCAAGTAAACAATTGCAATAGCTTGGTTTTTGTCCGCAACTTATCTAATGCAACATCTTCTAAATCCTTAAAATCATCAAAATTGGATGGATTGCATACGCTGAGTATGAATAGACGGTGGTTGTACAGGAGGATGTATATCATAAACATCGAACTTAAAAAGTCTTCATGCATCTTCTGGTGGCGTAATCTATCTTACTGATTGATAATTTTCTAGTTAATCATCATTTTCATTATCATCGTTCCTAGTAACTCTAGACGAAACACAGTTATGCCCCTTATATACATATTTATACAAGCACTTTACAGCCTTGATGGTAGAAAAACTTTTAACTTTCAAGTGGCATTCAAACATTGCAAGAAGGAATGGATTATAGGGTCTACCTAAATAGCATAGGCACACTTTGTCTCCAATGTCACGTTGTTTAGAAGCTGGACACAATGAGTTTGCAGTCGTTGTCACATCAACAAATGTTTTAGGATAATGATTCACAATTGAGTTGATGACCTACAAGATGCATACATGCACATTTTGGGAAATCAGGACCACATGGCCCATGCATCATATTTTACACCATAGCTGAGCACAAATGAGGGTGTTTATAGCTTGGTAGTTCTATTGAAACATACTAGTCAAACTCATATGGGTCCTTGACTTTGTGATTTTGATTAAGGATAAGAAATGTATGGGCATGTGGGAGTCCTCTCTTCTGAAATTCAATAACCTGTACCTTAGCAACAACCAGACCAAAAATATTTCCTTTCATTCTAATTTAGCTCAAAAGATCCTTCCCAACAAATCAGGCCTATTTCCTGTGAGCTTATATGGTTACAGTTATTCTTACATCTAAGGCCACTGTAGATTGCCAGTCATTGTAATAAAAAGATTCGGCTTGCCATATCTTTGAACCAAAATTAAAGCATTAAGGAAATGTCATTTTATATCATGGAGCCCTCCAGCAAAAAAGGTGATAAAATCACTTTACAACCAACCTTTGCTACAGATGTTTCCCCTTTAGTGATGTTGTCCGGAATCCCTTGGTAAAGCTCTGCTCTTATTATTTTTTGGTTATTTTGGAGGAAGTCTAACCATGTATTCTCAAGCTTGACATGCATATTAACAATGCACTATTGGAAAAGGCAACATATTCTCAATAGATAGGTATAATCTATTACCCTTATTTGAAGTTCATAGAGATAGTATTCATAACATAATACCCTCTTACTATCATGCTCCAGTTGCTCATTATGAAACAAGGTTGTTCCCCCCCTCCCCCAAAAAAAAGTTACATATTATATTTGATGTTTTCTTTGATAGGCATGAACATGTAAGCATAAAATGAGTAGGCTGTTATGATAAGTGTGTAGAATCTCATAGGAGTACTGACAATCCATTAGCTGTACTAAGGGCTGAATAATAAACACAAGTGATGTAAACAAAGTTGTGGCTTCAGCTGATAGTAAGAATTGTTCAATGTCAACATCTACATCTACCCTTGGAACTCTAATATTTTGGATTATCTTCTGTAAGCCTGGATGTTAGCCGCAATCTCCTAAAGGGAAAATTGACCAGGCATTGGAGGGGATCATAGCACCCAAAATAATGCTTAATCCTATGGCTCTAATTAGATTTGCCACGTGCAAGAATATGTGGGCTACAAGTGCTTAATCTATCAACCCATATGCTAGCAACTTCATCTGATGTTGGACCATTGAACATCTTCTGATCAGGGATGATGTTCTTATTAATAATAATTTGGGTACTATCTTTAATCACAAAGGTCTATAGTGATCTGAAAACTTGTGTATGGATTTTCTCTAACCACTTCAATCAACTTAGAAACAACATTATCCTTGAGCTCTTTCATTGCTCCTATTCGATTCTAAAGTTCATTTTGTGTATATTAACAATACAATTGTAAATACTTTGAAAGATTGCTAACCATAGGCTCAAGGTCTGTTACATAGTGATATAATTGCCGTTGGAGTTGGAAAACACAAATGCCTTTTTAGGATTTACCATTGTAGTGACCACCAAGTTAAATGCAAAAAGATTATTGTAAAGTCTAATAAACTTGAAAAAATGTATTGTATCTTTATCTTTTGCAGCTAACAATCAAATCATTTCTTTTGGCACATGATTATTGGCAATCATAATTGATCCTGCCTATAACAAAATCTACATGGTTCATCCTAAAAGAGTTTGGTACCACAATACTCCCATGGCTCGCATTCGTCTAATTTTGATAGAGCATTTGGAGTAGAATGAAGCCTCAATGCAAGCGGTGCGTCTATCAGAAAATGACATTATAGAATATCGCATACGTAGAAGGATTCTACTTTGTGTGTAAACTCATTTGAAAATTAGGTGGTTATCATGTTGAGAGAAAATGCTTACTTGTTCTTTTTCGATGTCCTCGTTGACCACCTTTATATTAACCTTTATTACATACTGAATTGAAAAAAGGCTACTTGTTTTAGTTACTTTGTGTATTTACAGAACTTCATAACCTTCTAACATGAAATAAAAGTGGGCGATGAAATGTGAAGACTCAGTGTACATAGATTAAGCTATTGGATGAGATATAGTGATGAATGATGCACAAAGTTTCACCAAGAGATGTATCCAAACACATACTTTGGTCTTAGTGTTGAGGTCTCTTTTTTTCAGTCCTTAATTGTTATGTGCAGTTGTGGCCTTCCTCTTCTTGTTAACCTTGTTATTGCTTGTCTCCTGATTGGGCTCATTGACTTGCTCAAAAAGCTAAGTAACTCGACTTTTTTGGCGTCCTTTTTTTTTCTTCTTTCAAATTTGGGAATCTGCTGTTATAATTATTCTCGAACACAGCTCATTAGATTCACTAGTGTTATATCCCTTGCTATGCAAGGATTTGAGTTAATTTTGTTATTAAAAAATAATTAAAATATACTAATTTATTAAAATAAGTTAATTTTTATGTGATAGAATAACTATTATGCTATCGTAATAGTTCATGGAGGTATGCATATGTTTTTTCTTGCTCTCTTACATTACTTAAAATTACATTTTTTTGACATTAAAATTATTTATTGAATTAGGTTAAATTTTTAACCTTTAATATGCAAGTCATAATCCTGTCATTTTTGATGCATCATTTTTTTTTTTCAATATGATTTAGTTAAGAATATGTTACTATTCTACTAATTATTGCATAAATTATTCATTAAGTGGTCAAGTCTTTTAATGTAATGTAACATTGTGTTAAATTAGCTTTACTTTTGTGTGACTATTCAAATGCTTATGTAGTTAGTTTTTTTAAATTAAATTTCAACCGCAAAGTAATAACATATATAATAACATATAGTGAATCCTAATTTTTTCCCCCCTTAGAAGGTTAGTAAATCCTAGTTAATAACATTAACATTAATTAATATGAGTCAACTAACATTCACCAATTATAACTTACCAATTCATTGTTTTATGCCACATCAGCATGCCACATGTCATTCATACATGATTTGTATCCAACTTTTAATATATATATATATATATATATATATATATATATATATATATATATATATATATATATGATTGTTTTTTTGGTTATTTTGGAGGAAGTCTAACCATGTATTCTCAAGCTTGACATGCATATTAACAATGCACTATTGGAAAAGGCAACATATTCTCAATAGATAGGTATAATCTATTACCCTCATTTGAAGTTCATAGAGATAGTATTCATAACATAATACCCTCTTACTATCATGCTCCAGTTGCTCATTATGAAACAAGGTTGTTCCCCCCCTCCCCCAAAAAAAAGTTACATATTATATTTGATGTTTTCTTTGATAGGCATGAACATGTAAGCATAAAATGAGTAGGCTGTTATGATAAGTGTGTAGAATCTCATAGGAGTACTGACAATCCATTAGCTGTACTAAGGGCTGAATAATAAACACAAGTGATGTAAACAAAGTTGTGGCTTCAGCTGATAGTAAGAATTGTTCAATGTCAACATCTACATCTACCCTTGGAACTCTAATATTTTGGATTATCTTCTGTAAGCCTGGATGTTAGCCGCAATCTCCTAAAGGGAAAATTGACCAGGCATTGGAGGGGATCATAGCACCCAAAATAATGCTTAATCCTATGGCTCTAATTAGATTTGCCACGTGCAAGAATATGTGGGCTACAAGTGCTTAATCTATCAACCCATATGCTAGCAACTTCATCTGATGTTGGACCATTGAACATCTTCTGATCAGGGATGATGTTCTTATTAATAATAATTTGGGTACTATCTTTAATCACAAAGGTCTATAGTGATCTGAAAACTTGTGTATGGATTTTCTCTAACCACTTCAATCAACTTAGAAACAACATTATCCTTGAGCTCTTTCATTGCTCCTATTCGATTCTAAAGTTCATTTTGTGTATATTAACAATACAATTGTAAATACTTTGAAAGATTGCTAACCATAGGCTCAAGGTCTGTTACATAGTGATATAATTGCCGTTGGAGTTGGAAAACACAAATGCCTTTTTAGGATTTACCATTGTAGTGACCACCAAGTTAAATGCAAAAAGATTATTGTAAAGTCTAATAAACTTGAAAAAATGTATTGTATCTTTATCTTTTGCAGCTAACAATCAAATCATTTCTTTTGGCACATGATTATTGGCAATCATAATTGATCCTGCCTATAACAAAATCTACATGGTTCATCCTAAAAGAGTTTGGTACCACAATACTCCCATGGCTCGCATTCGTCTAATTTTGATAGAGCATTTGGAGTAGAATGAAGCCTCAATGCAAGCGGTGCGTCTATCAGAAAATGACATTATAGAATATCGCATACGTAGAAGGATTCTACTTTGTGTGTAAACTCATTTGAAAATTAGGTGGTTATCATGTTGAGAGAAAATGCTTACTTGTTCTTTTTCGATGTCCTCGTTGACCACCTTTATATTAACCTTTATTACATACTGAATTGAAAAAAGGCTACTTGTTTTAGTTACTTTGTGTATTTACAGAACTTCATAACCTTCTAACATGAAATAAAAGTGGGCGATGAAATGTGAAGACTCAGTGTACATAGATTAAGCTATTGGATGAGATATAGTGATGAATGATGCACAAAGTTTCACCAAGAGATGTATCCAAACACATACTTTGGTCTTAGTGTTGAGGTCTCTTTTTTTCAGTCCTTAATTGTTATGTGCAGTTGTGGCCTTCCTCTTCTTGTTAACCTTGTTATTGCTTGTCTCCTGATTGGGCTCATTGACTTGCTCAAAAAGCTAAGTAACTCGACTTTTTTGGCGTCCTTTTTTTTTCTTCTTTCAAATTTGGGAATCTGCTGTTATAATTATTCTCGAACACAGCTCATTAGATTCACTAGTGTTATATCCCTTGCTATGCAAGGATTTGAGTTAATTTTGTTATTAAAAAATAATTAAAATATACTAATTTATTAAAATAAGTTAATTTTTATGTGATAGAATAACTATTATGCTATCGTAACAGTTCATGGAGGTATGCATATGTTTTTTCTTGCTCTCTTACATTACTTAAAATTACATTTTTTTGACATTAAAATTATTTATTGAATTAGGTTAAATTTTTAACCTTTAATATGCAAGTCATAATCCTGTCATTTTTGATGCATCATTTTTTTTTTCAATATGATTTAGTTAAGAATATGTTACTATTCTACTAATTATTGCATAAATTATTCATTAAGTGGTCAAGTCTTTTAATGTAATGTAACATTGTGTTAAATTAGCTTTACTTTTGTGTGACTATTCAAATGCCTATGTAGTTAGTTTTTTTAAATTAAATTTCAACCGCAAAGTAATAACATATATAATAACATATAGTGAATCCTAGTTTTTTTCCCCCCTTTAGAAGGTTAGTAAATCCTAGTTAATAACATTAATATTAATTAATATGAGTCAACTAACATCCACCAATTATAACTTGCCAATTCATTATTTTATGCCACATCAGCATGCCATATGTCATTCATACATGATTTGTATCCAACTTATATATATATATATATATATATATATATATATATATATATATATATATATATATATATATATATGATTGTTTTTTTGGTTATTTTGGAGGAAGTCTAACCATGTATTCTCAAGCTTGACATGCATATTAACAATGCACTATTGGAAAAGGCAACATATTCTCAATAGATAGGTATAATCTATTACCCTTATTTGAAGTTCATAGAGATAGTATTCATAACATAATACCCTCTTACTATCATGCTCCAGTTGCTCATTATGAAACAAGGTTGTTCCCCCCCTCCCCCAAAAAAAAGTTACATATTATATTTGATGTTTTCTTTGATAGGCATGAACATGTAAGCATAAAATGAGTAGGCTGTTATGATAAGTGTGTAGAATCTCATAGGAGTACTGACAATCCATTAGCTGTACTAAGGGCTGAATAATAAACACAAGTGATGTAAACAAAGTTGTGGCTTCAGCTGATAGTAAGAATTGTTCAATGTCAACATCTACATCTACCCTTGGAACTCTAATATTTTGGATTATCTTCTGTAAGCCTGGATGTTAGCCGCAATCTCCTAAAGGGAAAATTGACCAGGCATTGGAGGGGATCATAGCACCCAAAATAATGCTTAATCCTATGGCTCTAATTAGATTTGCCACGTGCAAGAATATGTGGGCTACAAGTGCTTAATCTATCAACCCATATGCTAGCAACTTCATCTGATGTTGGACCATTGAACATCTTCTGATCAGGGATGATGTTCTTATTAATAATAATTTGGGTACTATCTTTAATCACAAAGGTCTATAGTGATCTGAAAACTTGTGTATGGATTTTCTCTAACCACTTCAATCAACTTAGAAACAACATTATCCTTGAGCTCTTTCATTGCTCCTATTCGATTCTAAAGTTCATTTTGTGTATATTAACAATACAATTGTAAATACTTTGAAAGATTGCTAACCATAGGCTCAAGGTCTGTTACATAGTGATATAATTGCCGTTGGAGTTGGAAAACACAAATGCCTTTTTAGGATTTACCATTGTAGTGACCACCAAGTTAAATGCAAAAAGATTATTGTAAAGTCTAATAAACTTGAAAAAATGTATTGTATCTTTATCTTTTGCAGCTAACAATCAAATCATTTCTTTTGGCACATGATTATTGGCAATCATAATTGATCCTGCCTATAACAAAATCTACATGGTTCATCCTAAAAGAGTTTGGTACCACAATACTCCCATGGCTCGCATTCGTCTAATTTTGATAGAGCATTTGGAGTAGAATGAAGCCTCAATGCAAGCGGTGCGTCTATCAGAAAATGACATTATAGAATATCGCATACGTAGAAGGATTCTACTTTGTGTGTAAACTCATTTGAAAATTAGGTGGTTATCATGTTGAGAGAAAATGCTTACTTGTTCTTTTTCGATGTCCTCGTTGACCACCTTTATATTAACCTTTATTACATACTGAATTGAAAAAAGGCTACTTGTTTTAGTTACTTTGTGTATTTACAGAACTTCATAACCTTCTAACATGAAATAAAAGTGGGCGATGAAATGTGAAGACTCAGTGTACATAGATTAAGCTATTGGATGAGATATAGTGATGAATGATGCACAAAGTTTCACCAAGAGATGTATCCAAACACATACTTTGGTCTTAGTGTTGAGGTCTCTTTTTTTCAGTCCTTAATTGTTATGTGCAGTTGTGGCCTTCCTCTTCTTGTTAACCTTGTTATTGCTTGTCTCCTGATTGGGCTCATTGACTTGCTCAAAAAGCTAAGTAACTCGACTTTTTTGGCGTCCTTTTTTTTTCTTCTTTCAAATTTGGGAATCTGCTGTTATAATTATTCTCGAACACAGCTCATTAGATTCACTAGTGTTATATCCCTTGCTATGCAAGGATTTGAGTTAATTTTGTTATTAAAAAATAATTAAAATATACTAATTTATTAAAATAAGTTAATTTTTATGTGATAGAATAACTATTATGCTATCGTAATAGTTCATGGAGGTATGCATATGTTTTTTCTTGCTCTCTTACATTACTTAAAATTACATTTTTTTGACATTAAAATTATTTATTGAATTAGGTTAAATTTTTAACCTTTAATATGCAAGTCATAATCCTGTCATTTTTGATGCATCATTTTTTTTTTTCAATATGATTTAGTTAAGAATATGTTACTATTCTACTAATTATTGCATAAATTATTCATTAAGTGGTCAAGTCTTTTAATGTAATGTAACATTGTGTTAAATTAGCTTTACTTTTGTGTGACTATTCAAATGCTTATGTAGTTAGTTTTTTTAAATTAAATTTCAACCGCAAAGTAATAACATATATAATAACATATAGTGAATCCTAATTTTTTCCCCCCTTAGAAGGTTAGTAAATCCTAGTTAATAACATTAACATTAATTAATATGAGTCAACTAACATTCACCAATTATAACTTACCAATTCATTGTTTTATGCCACATCAGCATGCCACATGTCATTCATACATGATTTGTATCCAACTTTTAATATATATATATATATATATATATATATATATATATATATATATATATATATATATATGATTGTAGAATAATGTCAAGATTTTAATGTATTAACACTGAACTAGAAGAATGAGACTTAGATATCTAGTTCAATATGCTAATAATTTACTCACGCAACATGCAAAAGGCACATACGTTGATCTATATTATCTTGCATGGTTGAGTTCATCAATCAGATACCCCGTAAGCAAATGTGTCTGTATTGATTTTTGGGGCTTGTCCTTGATTTCCTTGGCATTGCGTTTCAATATTAGCCTCCATCAATGAGCTTTTGCGTGTTATATCTGTAGAAGCAAAATTTATCATCTTATTGATAGATTCACAAGGTAGCAATGACTAAAACTTAGTTGAAGTAGCATGATTACACCATAAAACAAGACAAATCATGCACTTGCAGTAGCCAAATTGAATTCACAATTGCAAATTTATTATTGTATAACATCTTATTATAGCATATATGTCTCAGTTGTGAAAGGAAAATTGCTAGTGTTTGGACGTATGAAATTGTTGTCTATTTTAGTGTTTTATACATTAATACATTCATATTGACAATAGCAGTGCAAATGAAGTATTCCAACTTTTGATTTCTAGCTTTCTAAAACATCAATTAATATAATTTTGTTATAAGAAGGTGTACATTGCCAATGTATTTTGAACAATCATCAAAACATTCCTCCTCTTTCCATTTTCAATAGTATGATTTCTATGCGATAGCTGAGATGATAATATAATATACTATAATAGAGAAGAGCAGAAGAATTCTCAAGCCAGTTAATACATATCATATTCCACTGAAAAAATTACCAGCACACAACTTAAGTTCATGTTAAAGCATTAATACTTAGCTACAACAAAATACAAAGGTACGAATTGAGCCTTTGAGGCTAAGTTACAATGCTACAACCAATTTAAAAGTGCTACATAGATTAACTACATCTATGCCTCAACAAAAGTTTTTTCTAAAGCAAAGTAAATGAAAAAGTTGAGAAAGGAGGATACTCCTTGTAAACATGGCAATGGTCTAGTATTCAAAAACATTAAGTGGATACTTTTGTCTATATAGATAGGAATGAAGTTGCTGTATAATCAAGCCTTAAGCCTTAATAATTGTTGCTAGGAATTCTATAAAAGAGGCAACAATAAGGCTCCTAACTTATAGTTTACGAAAGGCTACCTCAACAACATTGGCAATAACATGATAGAATTCTAATGAGTCTATTTGAACATCAAACTCATGAGGTAGCTTTCTTTTTCTCTGAGGCAATGGAGAAGGAACTTTTAATGGCCCTATTGTTCTGGAAGGTCCTTGAGACCAGTCCACTCCAGATGTTTGAGCTACGAGGGTAGCAACCTTATCCTTTTCTCCAGATATTTGTAATTTCTTGGTCTAAGCATGAATCATTGGGGTAAAGTTGACATTATGCATAGTGAATTTGTAATCAGGGAGTTGGGTAGTAGGTTTTTTTTTTTTTTTGGGCAACATTCTGCTTAGCTTCAGCTGCATGTGCACAACTATCACCTAAAATGTATTGAGGAGTCCCGAGCCAACTTGGACAGTAGTGCTCAATACATGCCTGAAACATGTTGAGCTCACCCATATAATATCAATTTTTCCCATTGGTATCCCAGTCTATAGGTGATGTGTGTAAAGAAATCAAAGAAATCTAACTCCGCAGTTTTGAGTGGCAAGAAATGGGGTGGCTAAACTTGTCAAGTTAGATGCTCTTCTCCAAGCTCATCCTTTAATGCTATTGCTCGGTCTTGATAGAATGTAGAACACTATACGTCATAGTCTGCCCAAGGTTGACATCACATGTTTCTACTTTATACTTTTTTTAAAATAGAAATCGTATTTCCTTAAGAGCAGCATCCCTTTGGGAGTCCAAGATAGTTTCTTTCTCATCTTGTTCAAAGTAATTGGCTTTTGTTGCAAAGATGTTGCTTCTAGGAAGCACATAGTAGGTGTTTTGTGAAAGGATGTTGCGATTACACACAGCTGGCGGCAGGTCTAGGCATTCAATGATCCTAAGCAATAATTGCTTGAGAGGAATCTCATATTGAGGTCCTGAGACATCTATGTCATGACAAAAATGAACATAATAAGGCTATTATAGATTCCGATTTTTATCATTATACAAACAAATGCTTAGTCCGGCTTAGATACATAGACATAACCATGAATGCTGTGGGTAACTATGAATGTCACATGTTTGGCAACATAGTACTTTTGAATAACAGTGAAATGGGAGACATAAAAGACTTGATTAGCAATTATAGTGTCAAAGGATTGACCAGTCTTTTAACTCACTTGTCGGTGCTACATTGACACATGCAAAAGATATAAAGAATTCAATATACGATTTTGTTTTTTATACAAGTTCCTCATTGTAGATTAGGCTAATTATACCATGAAGGCATTCGAGTCAGAGCATATAAAGAATTGCTATAGCAAACAAGGCATAATAATAAAAGCTAATGCTTCTATTTGTTGTTTTTGTTATAAATAAGAATATTAAGTGATTTACTGATAACATAAATAACCACTCAAAATAGTAGTTCTTTTCTATGTTTCATCATTTACTCACCCAGATGTATTATGTTCATCAAGTTAAAACTTAATGAAAAATATCTAGCAAAACTAAATTTGATATACAAGCTATGCTTATACAAATAATTTTTAATCAAACATGCTAATACAAATAATCAATCGGTCCATGCCGTATTTATCCATCGTTTGTTCAAAAATAATTATTTTGGTCCCAAGTGGCAATGAAATACTAGGCATGTATTGGGCTACTTTAACAGATATATATAACTTATTATCAAAAAACAAAAAAAAAAAAAAATAATAGCAGCATACCTTAGGCTGTATATTTAGAATTCCCCACAGATAGATGATGGTGATCCAAGAAGCACCTATCGTGTAACACATGAAATGAATAAGAACATTACTTCTAATTAAAAGCACAATGTGAACAACGCAAATACTACAAATAAATTGCATTATTTACCATCACAAATACCGTAAGAAGCTACTGTAAATTGCAAATATAGTTTTCCAAAGGACCAAAACACTAAAAGGTAGTAAAGGTAAGTTGATCATAGATATTGAAAAATCTCATTCTCCTTCATTGATTAATTGCTCTTAAGACCAATAATCAATGGGAATACACATTCGTTTATGTCGCTAGAGTTAGTCTATCTTTAATTAGATGTTTACAATGTTTGGGCTTTTGTATGTTTAATTGAAAAAGATTTTAGAAATTTATCTTTAAAGTCTTAGGTAATTCATTTATATGTTTAACAATTTATGCTATATAATGTATGCTAAGAGTTAGTTTATCTTTAATTATATGTCAACAACATTTGGGCTTTCCTATGTTGAATATCATATTCTTTAAGGTAGTATATCCGTAAAGATGCATGTTACAATTGAAAATTTGAATTCCAAAATTAATGATTAACATGTAGGTGTGTACTTAAAATGGATTATAATCACTCACAATTCTTCATGAACTTACTAACCGGGGACAATTCATAATAAGAGCCTGGGAATAGCACGAACATTTCCCCAAGCCCTCCAAATTGGAAATTCTACCTAAATGCCATCAATAATACGCTCCTCAATATTCCACACACTAGCCACAATCACAAAACTCCCAATACAAAGCCACAATGCCTCCCCAAATCCCAAGTTTTAGCAACGGGTTAATGTCTCCTCCACATCAACCATCATAACCTGATCATATGATCTCATCAGCTCCTCGTCCTCCACCCAACCCCACTAACAATGAGAGTGGCACAGTGGCCCCCAAGTGCACATTGAAAGAGGATCACCACTTGGTTAAGTCATGGATAAATGTAAGCACGAACCTCTTTACTGAGGCAGATCAAAGGTCGCCTATGCCTACAACCAGCACACTCTCAATGGAGCTGCAAAGAGAACGGGAAAGCTTTGCAATGCCCATTAGAACCAGGCAGCTCTAGGTGTGTCTAAGCAGTGCATTGGTGTAGCTTAAGCGTACTGGAAGAACCCAAGTGGGGCGAATGAGGAAGCCATTATATAGAACGCCTAAGATATGTATGTTGTTATGGTGGGCAAACCCTTTAACCTCTTGTATTGGTGGGTCCTATTCGAGGATTAACCTAAACAGGAGACCGACTAAGATTAATCTGCAAAAGTATCTTCCAAACGGTTAAGGATAAATGAGGTGGAGACATATTCTAAGAGTAAAACTCCCAGCACCCCTAGCAGTCTTGGCACTTCGGTAATTCCCACCACTGAAGAGACACCAACTAAAGAAGTTGGTGGGTTTATCCACCCCATTAAAAGAAAGCTATAGGAGAAAGGTGAAGGAGAAAGTAGAGGACTCGGTGTTGGATTTAGTAGCGAAAGAGCTGTCAACCTTATAGACAACAAATGTAAAGAACAATATCATGTTTGAACGATAAGTCTTAGTGCAAGAAAAAAAGGCAGATGTAGGGTTGTTCCTTATATGGTCCAAAATAGATCGGCCCGAAGACCGGCATAGATCGGACCGGACCGACCGAGGCCATTCGATCTGGTCATCTGTCCCATCTTTTGTCCCTTTTGGTCTTCGTTCCGGTCCAATTTTGGACTAGGTGGACTAAGACCCAGGCCAGGACTGAATTGAAATTAGGGTAATAGGGTTTTTTCTTTTGTTGGGAAGCACCTTCCTGACTTAGCCTCCCTCATTTCCATTTTCTCACAACCTCACTACCCTCACATACATTGACCATCATGGCCTGCTACCTACCCTGCCAGCTCCTCTGTCTCGCCCACAAGTCCCAGTTTTGCGATCTCCCTCTCTTCTCCGGTTCTTCCTTTCTGTCACAACTGTCAGTCGGTGGCCTCCTGCATGCCTCGTGTTTCTTCATGGTAAACTATGAACTATCTTAGTATTTGCCGACTCCCATTCTCCCTTATCCTCTCTCTCTATTTCATGGTTAATTGTCGGCCAATGTATGATGAATTGCAAATTATTTGATTGCTAATTTTCTTTCCTTAGTAATTAGATGTCACTGTGACAAGTGTGAATTTCATATTCCCTAATAAATAAGGATGTGGTGATTTGCAAATTGGCAGTACGATTATGACACAAGCTGATTTGTAACTGTAATAAGTTCATCATTTTGCCATATTCTTAATTTCTTATCGTGTTTGTCTTTGGAAAGTTATTATATCACCATTATGCTATGCTTTGTTTTCCCTAATCTCCTCTGTTTGGTCCATTAATGGCCTCATATCAATGAGGAGGTTGTTTTTTATTATATCATATGAACATGGTGAATAAAAAGATTGCCAGGCTGGGATTCATATGAATAATTAATTTGAATGATTAATATTGTGTATATGAATGTTCACTATATGAGATCAAATTTTGAATCCAGAATACATTGCCTCTTTTGAAGAAATCTTGTGTATATGAATGTTCGACATGCTTAATGACAGAAGAACTGTAATAAATCACAGAAGAACTCATCCAAAGTCTAATGTTGTGATTTTCTACAAACGCACGGTTTATCATTGTAACGCTAACGGGTGTCGATCGGCATGGATGGTTGTGAAATTATGACACACTAGAAGAATAAATTTTTTATGCTAAAGTAAACTGAAGAACATAAATTGTGGCTAATCTATTGAACTCGCATAATTCTAATGGTGATGAGCATAATCAGTCATTCTAGCTATAACAGTGAAATGATAAAATTCAATACCCATCAATGAGACAACCCATAGCCTAAATCCAGCTTCATCATTGAACAAGAATGACAGCCCCAGATCGATCTTCCCAAAAGAGAGAATGCAACTCTTGACAGTAAATTCAAGAATTGAAGCATAGAAGAACATATTCGAATTCAACAAAGCTCACCTAAATTGAATGACATTTCAAGCCAAATTTCAAACGTTCAACTTGCAATCAATAGCCCAAAAACGAATTACATTGAATTGGAAATCTACTATAGTGAACCTACATCTTGAAACTGAAAACGAAAGTATGAAGATCAAAGGCTCAAAACTCTCCTCCTTGACCTACTGGGTTCAACCCCCTATACAAACGCAGCCCCCGTCAGCACCTTGTAACTGTTGCATTAATAATGGTGCTTGAAGGAGGAGAGAGAGCGAGGGAGTAACGGTCATGGCAGAGGAAGAAGAAGGCGAAAGGCCCCTTGTTCTGGTTGCGGCTCTATTCGTGTTCTCTGTTTTTATTCGGTTCTGCTGGGCTAAAAACGGAAGAAGAAGATGAAGAGAGGGAAGAGAGAGAATGGGGACGGTTATGGTGGGGAAGACGAAGAGTTGAGGGGCTGCCCTGTCATGGTGCTCTGCTTTTGGTTCTGGGGCTGCACGAAGGGGCTTGAATGAGGAAGAAGAAGAGGAGGAAGGGGTGGGGGACTGGTCATGTGCCATTCGTGTGATCACTTAAGTGAAATGGCTGGGCTGGTGCAAGGAAGGGAGAACGGAATGAGAAGATGGGCCGGCCTAAGGGAAATAACAAGGAAAAGAAAAGAAGGAGAGAAAGAGCTGGTATTGGGCCATGGGAGAAAGAAAGAGAGAAGGGAGAGATGGGCTAGGATCTGGGCCTCGGGTTCTGCTGGGTTCATCTAGCTTCATTTTGTTTTTTCCTTCTTTCTTGTATGCTTCAACCTGATCCAGCTCTAACACATGTTTGAGTAAATTTATTTATTTTCTTCAAGTTATTTCCAACTCCTACGAAATAAACAAAAACATTATTAAAAATCTAATTTAACAATTTATTTCAAGCAATTATTAGATAATTTACGGTATAAAATATCATAATTTCAGGTTGAACAAATACCCCCACACCTAAGTTTTGCTCGTCATCGAGTAAAACAAAACGAAAAATCCTAGAAAATCTTAACTCACTTTCGTAGGAATCACGATTGCACTTAACATGTGCAGCAAGCCCTTTAAATCCCTAGGTTACCCCTAGTGGACAAGGAAGGTCTCGTGAGGGTTTGCAGAAGATATACCCACAAAATCTATAAAAGAAAACATAAAAAGAAAAGCTCAAAAATCTTTTGGGGTTTAATTTTTTTTTCAAAAATTAATATGTACAAAATTGGGGAAAGATATATACACATTCTAATAAACTAAATCACCCATGTAACAAAGATATTGGCACGCATATAAACAAAATGTACTCATCAAGGCTCTCTACCCCACGAATGACATCCAAGCACTAACGTTTCACGCCACTGTACATCAAGACTTAGAATCCATCCCAGTGCTCGTGTGCAAGTGTATCATCATCTTAGAGCTCAGGTTTACCAAAATCAAACTCAACCCTACTTGACTGACACAAATTACGTTATTGACTTATCAACATAGGAAGCAAGTTTTCCCAATAGCAGAATTGCCTCAAAGGGTAACTCCCAGTAGCGCATGCCTCAAAGAGTTACTTGTCATTCCAAATTTCATTTCATTTCCTTTTTTCTATTCTTTCTTTTTTTTCAGTTTTTCTTTTCCATTTTTTTTCATTTTTTTCTTTTTTTTTCATTCAGTTTTTTTCTTTTTTTTTCTTCAAAGTAATTGTGTCTAAAACAAGTGGGAGAGCCGATCATGAAAAACTAAGACCGTAAGACAATGAGAATGAAATAAATAGGGATTGGATCATACAGCGATAATGAATAGACGGGGTTAGAATTAGGGCTAAGAATAACACACTGAGGATGGAGACCTAACATGCACATCATGCATATATACAGGCTAACAATCAAAGCACATGGGGATTTTAGTTGATTAGAGTAGTACTAAGCTTCCCCAAAAATAAAACAAAAATCTTTTTATGATTTTTCAAAATCCAAAGTTTTTCCACCCCACACCTAAATCTCACAATGTCCTCATTGTAGGTGGAAAGAAGCATAAAACACAAAAATAAAAGCTAAAAAGAGACGAAATATAAAAAAATTAAAAAAATAAAAACAAACGTGACTCAAAAACAGAAAGGACAAGACTTTAAACTCAAAAAGAAAACAAAAATAAAAGACAGCCACAAATATATAAAAAAAAAAAACAAAATTAAAAAGAGGAGATAAAGATGAACGATTATACCAGGTCAGGTGCAGAATTACACCTAAGCTATGCCTCCAGAAATTTGTGCAAATAGAGACTCATGGAGCATCAGCCACTCCATATCAAATGGAACATCGCTACTAAAATCAAATCCCAATAAAGTACGAAGCAGCTTGTCAAACACAGAAGACCAACTCTCGATAAAATTAAGACAATGAACATGAGAAAGTTGGTACCAAATAGAGTACATCCACCACAATAATGCAGCACAAGTAAGAGCCCATTTCAACTTGTCAAATTGGTGGGCCCAATCAGAAAATAGGCAGGCATACTCAAAAGTAGCCAGAAAAGTGGGTCATTGGCCTAGAAATGTAATCATCATGAATGAACGATCTAGGTAAATCAGAGAATCCTAAGTCCACAAGTCCTTTAAGGTCAATATGTGTATGGGTCTTGTCAAAATTGGCAACCATGGGTATAAAGGACTCAGACTCAACAACGTCAGACTTGTGAGACTCAAAAAGGAGGTTAGCTTAGATGGGATCAAAAGAAAAGGATTCATATCAACACACATGTCCACATCCAAACCCACATGGACATCAAAAGTGAATGAGTCACATTCAACAGGGAATGACTCAGGAGGTAGTAGAGGGTCAAAAGAGAATGATTCATATTCAATACAAAAACCCTTATTAAGACTTTCGTTGATAACAAGCCCACATGAAAAAGATTCATATTCAACAGAAAGAATATCATCATTAAATTCTAAACTAGTGGGCTCAACTTCTTCTTCACATGACTCCTGGACAGCAATATCATCTAACTTATCATGATGCTCAACGTCTGATGTAATGCTCGTATCTAACTCACTAGCACTTGCAAGGGCTCGACCCGCTTCAAACTCAGAAGAGTCATGCAAAGTGGTGGGTGGGTCGGTAGAAACTAAGGCATCATCAATGACATCTGTGTATGAGCTAATGTGGGGTGTAAGGTTAGAGGATAGAGATATAGGAAGGTCACTCTCCCGTTCTAGGCTGGGCAAAGGCAGGACATCATGCAAGTGAGGCCTAGATTGATAAGAGGGCTCAAAGTCATCATAAAGACTAACAGTAGGTTTAGGAGATCCTAAACTAGAGTCAGACACATCACAACGCTGCCTATTCTGATTAAAACAATGAGAATATTCAGGAATCCTCTTGTTCATTGTCTCTAACACTTTATTGGTCAAGGCATTTAACCTCTGTTCAACACTTGCACAAGTAGCATCAACATAGTTATAATAAGGACAAGAATAAGCATCATGACAGGAAGACTCACAATAAGCATACAAAACAGGAGGCACAGAAGCATAAGAGGGGTCATACGAATATATAAAATGACCTCGGGAGTAAGGATTAGCATAAAAAGCAGACTCAGCATTAGTTGGGTATTTGAAATTCATTTTAGCTTGTTCAAATTCATAAGTATCCTAAGTTAATTTTTCAAAGAAATTTCAAACCTCATCTTGAGTTCTAATTAATAATCCTAACAAACCTCCTGGACACAGACTCAACAACACCCCTAAATTTAGCATTTAGGCCCAAAACAATGACCTCACAAATTTTCCATTTCTCAAAATTGTGATTCAACTGAGCACGATAATCATTAAGTCTAGACAAATAACTCTAGAAAGATTCATGCTCATATTGTGGGAAATTAAAAACTGGCATGCTTTTTTTTCTTTTTTTTGCAATTTTTTTCAGATTTTTTTTTTAGATTTTTGTTTTTTTAGGATCTTCTAATTTTCTTTTTTTTTGACACTATGAACAAATTAGGCACTAAAACAAAAACAAGAGACTCAAATAATGAAAGAAACAAAATAAACTAATAAAAATAAAACTATGTTACCAAAAGAAAAGCAAAACACAAAAGACTCAATCAAGAAGTGTCCTAACACTAAAAGCCGAAGAGGAGCACAAACACAAAGCTTGTACACCATTTTATTTTATTTTTTTGATCTTATTTTTGGGTTTTTTTTTTTGATTTTTACTTTCAAAACAAAGGAGTGAATCAAAGCTAAAAATAATCCACAAATAGATTATGATCAAATCTAAAACAAAAACACAACGACAAACAAACTAAACAAAAAAAGTAGAAAATAAATAATAACAAAACAACCTAACTCTAAAAATAAAATTAAAACAGAAAATAAGAATCCTAAAATCGGAACTAAATATACAGCAAATTCCACACAGTTACAAGGGACATACATATAACTTTTTCTGAATTTTTTTGTTCCCGAACAGTGCAGAAAAATGCAAATAGTTTATTCAGTCCAAAATTCACAGAAAAATCTAAGCAGTCCCAAAAATTCCAGAAAAATTCACATAGCCTTTAAAAATCATGCTGAATCTAGGGAAAATACCAAAACTAGCAAAATCAAACCAAAATTAAGCCAAACAAATTTGAACACAAACCAAAAATAATTATAAAAAACCTACACTGTTTTTTTTTCCTTCTTTTTTTTCTGCACAAAAATCAAACGGATTAGTATTGTATTATCTCAGTAGTAAATAAAAATCAAAATGAAACTAATCTGAACCAAGAGCTAAAGCTCCACTCAATTCAAAAATCAAAAATAATCTAAATGAACTTACTAACACTAAACAACGAATGAAACTAATACTAAAAATTGGAATGAAATTAACGGACTAACACTAACCAAACACTCAATCAAAAACCAGCAAAACGAAAATAACCCAATCGATTCGAATAAGTACGCAACCAAATTTCACAACGCCATCCCCGGCAACGGCGCCAAAAACTTGTTGTGATTTTCTGCAAATGCACGGTTTGTCGTTGTAACGCTAATGGGTGTCGGTCCGCAGGGATGGTTGTGAAATTATGACACACTAGAAGAATAAATTTTCTATGCTAAAATAAACTGAAGAACATACATTGTTGCTAATCTATTGAACTAGCATAATTCTAATGGTGATGAGCATAATCAGTCATTCTAGCCATAACAGTGAAATGGTAAAATTCAATACCCATCGATGAGATAACCCATAGCTTAAATCCAACTTCATCATTGAATAAGAACGACAGCTCCAGATCGATCTTCCCAAAAGAGAGAATGCAACTCTTGACAGCAAATTCAAGAATTGAAGCATAGAAGAATAGATTCAAATTCAATAAAGCTCACCCAAATTGAATGACATTCCAAGCCAAATTTTAAACGTTCAACTTGCAATCAATAGCCCAAAAACGAATTACATTGAATTGGAAATCTACTATAGTGAACCTACGTCTTGAAACTGAAAACGAAAGTATGAAGATCAAAGGCTCAAAACTCTCCTCCTTGACCTACTGGGTTCGACCCCCTATAAAAACGCAGCCCCCTTCAGCACCTTGTAACTGCTGCATTAATAATAGTGCTTGAAGGAGGAGAGAGAGTCAGGTAGTGAGGGCCATGGCAGAGGAAGAAGAAGGCGAAAGGCCCCTTGTTCTGGTCACGACTCTATTCTTATTCTCTGTTTTTATTCGGTTCTGCTGGGCTAAAAATGGAACAAGAAGATGAAGAGAGGGAAGAGAGAGAATGGGGACGGTTATGGTGGGGAAGATGAAGAGTTGAGGGGCTGCCCTGTCATGGTGCTCTATTTTCGGTTCTGGGGCTGCACGAAGGGGCTTCAATGAGGAAGAAGAAGAGGAGGAAGGGGTGGGGGACTGGTCATGTGCCATGCGTGTGATTACTTAAGTGAAATGGCTGGGCTAGTGCAAGGAAGGGAGAAGGGAATGAGAAGATGGGCCGGCCCAAGGGAAATAACAAGGAAAAGAAAAGAAGGAGAGAAAGAGCTGGTATTGGGCCGTGGGAGAAAGAAAGAGAGAAGGGAGAGATGGGCTAGGATCTGGGCCTCGGGTTCTGCTGGGTTCATCTAGCTTCATTTTTTTCCCTTCTTTCTTGTATGCTTCAACCTGATCCAGCTCTAGCACATGTTTGAGTAAATTTATTTATTTTCTTCAAGTTATTTCCAACTCCTACAAAATAAACAAAAACATTATTAAAAATCTAATTTAACAATTTATTTTGAGCAATTATTAGATAATTTAACGGTATAAAATATCATAATTTTAGGTGGAACATCTAACCATAAATCATCAGTGAAACACAGTGACTTTTGCTTCCACATACCAAGAACTACAGAGAGATTCACCAGTTTTTTGTATATGGTATTATCCTTATGCTAGTTGAATTGGAATGGTTTTCAATGGACTCTATTCTTTTTGAAACTTAAAGTTATATTTTTTTTCACACTTTTGATGCTTCAATTCTATTTCGGACTTTTTTTTTGAATAATTAGATGATCAAAAGATCAATATAAGATGAATAAGAGATGACTAAAGTATGAATTGTTGGTTCCAATATCTAGGTATTTTTACAACAAAATTGCCTAATTTCACACTTTCACATCTTAATTAGTAGGTTGATGTAATTGGTTCAATGTTTTGCTTTGCATTGTGTCAATTTGATGTTATTTTTTTATCGAATAGTTATAACTTGTAATAAATGAAACCCTTTTTATTTTCAGGTATGATATTCATCTCAATTTTTGACTAGATTAGCAATCATGGAGTCCCTTACAGCTTATTCTTGAAATATAAGTTTTGTAATTTGATTATTTAAAGTAACAAGATCTACAGATATGGTGTCTACTTATTTTTTTATTACTTGTCAATGCTAGATGTCGAGCTCCAAATCCAAAAGGAGAAGTAGTTCAGAAGTGGAAGAATCGGTTGATGTGGATACTTATATTTCGAGTGAGCACCAATCGAATGACCCTATTGAAATTGAAGAGGGTGAAGGGGCAAGTCAAAGAGCAACAAAAAGTAAGAGCAAGGGGAAATAAATAGCTAGAAAGTCTACTCAAAGGACAGAGTGCTAGAAACATTTTGAAAAGATCAAAGAGAATGACGAAAGAGTGGCCAGTAAGTACAAATGTTGTCCTGAAAAATCATTTTCCAATGTGTCCTGAAAACTTGAATAATCAAAGCAAACAGACAGAAAGTCAGTTGGTTTTTGAAAAAGATTAAAACAATGAGAGAGAAGCTAGATTGAAGGCATGAGTATTGAATCCTCATGAGGCAGGGGAGTCTATAGCTAAAATTATCATAATTGATGAGTTGCCCTTTAGGTTTGTTGAAAATATGAGATTTAGGCTAATGATGTCTGTTTGTTATCCTTCACTTAATATGTCTTCACATATTACCATTCCAAGAGACATTTATCATAAATATGTGGATGAAATGGTAAAATTGAAAGAATATCTTAGACATTTATGTCAAAGGGTGTGTGAGACAATAGACACATGGATTTCACTTTAGAGGATTAAAAATATGGTTATAACTACCCACTTTATTGATGATGATTGAAAATTGCATAAGAGAATATTGAATTTTTGTGCCATTTCCAGTCATAAAGGTGATGATATGGCTCTGGTTCTTGGAAAGTATTTAGAGGATTGGGGTTTAGCATCTAAACTATGCACTGTTACCGTTGATATTGCTTGGAGCAATAACAATGCTTGTACTCCCCTTATTGGTGAGTTTAAGTGATATAGTCATTTTCTTTTCTTTGGTGGAGAATTCTTGGTGTGTTGCTCACATACTTAATTTGGTTGTATGGGATGAGTTGAAGGTTGTTGGGAAGTCAATTAAGTATGTCTAAGCTGTTGTGAGATTTATTAGGCAATCTCCTAGTAGTTTGTAAAGATTTCAAGATTATGTAATTGTAGAAAAAATCGAAAGCAAGGCTTTTTTGTCTCTTGATATTCCCACTAGATGGAACTTTGCTTACAAGATGCTTAGCACTGCATTAGTGTATGAGCATGCATTCACAAAGTATAGCAAAAGAGACCCTTATTATAATGTGGAGTTGGTAAAAGATGATGATGTAAATGGACCTCCTAACTCTAATGATTGGAAACAAGTTAAGCACCTATTAGCTTTTTTGAAGGTTTTTTATAATTTTACTTTGCATTTGTCTGGTAATTCATATGTGACATCCAACCTACTTTTCTTTGAGATTGTGGTTATTCATACTATGTTAAAAAACTTGGAGTAAGTTGTTGAGACCATTGATGCTAATGATGAAGAAAGCGAGAAAATTGACGAGATTGGATCTAGAGTCACAAAATTGAAAGAAATGGCTAAGAGGATGACGATGAAATATGATAAGCACTATGGCGCACCTGAGAAAATGAAGCCCTTGGTGTATATTGCTGTCATTTTGATCCTTGGTACAAATTAGCGGGCCTTGAGGTTTCTCTTTGTGATTTGTTTGGTAAAGTACAAGGTAGTGCTATAGTTTTGAAAGTGAGAGAGAAATTAGAAGCTTTATTTAATGAGTATTGACAATTATACAAGCCATTGACTCCTCAAAGTGGGCCAAGTAGTGGGGCACAACCTGAAGTTAAGAAGGATAATGCATCTAGTAGAGCTGTCTCTTATACACAACAATTATGAAAGAAGTTAAAAGGGCCAGCTAGAGGAAGAGGAATCATCAAAATAGAGTTGCAAAAGTACCTTAATGAGAGACTTGAGCAGGATGAAGTAGGGGGATAATGTGTTGGGATGGTGGAAAGTACATAATCCTCGATATCCCGTGGTTGCCAGTATGACATGTGACGTATTGGTCGTGCCTACTTCTATGGTTGTGTAATACCCTGAGTGTGGGTTAAAAGGATCAAAGTGACTACTTATATCAACAAAGGTGCACATTTCTTTTCTGGGAGCCCACATTTAAGAACTCCACAGTTAAGCGTACTTGTTGTGGAGAAATCTTATGATGGGTGACCTTCTGAGAAGTTTCTCAAGTAGTGTGTGACTAAGGGTAAAGCACGCCAGAAAGACTTGTGATGATTTATGGGGCCAGTTGACGATCCTTATAGTCGTTCCTGATAACTGTCCCGACCCGGCATGCTGGGCCATTAGAGATGGTATCAGAGCCAACCCGCGACCGTGAACTGCACCAGTGAACAGGAGAGCCTTGGGCAGTCACCTAGTGGGGCAAAAATACTGGGATGAACCGCCAGTCAAGAGGACTCATAAGTCGGTCAGTTAGTAAGGCACAACGAAGACGTTGTGCACTTTTCAAGTGGGGATGATTGTAATACCCCAAGTGTGGTTTAAAAGGATCAAAGTAACTACTTATATCACCAAAGGTGCACTTTTCTTTTTGAAGAGCCCACTCTTAAGAAGTCCACAGTTAAGTGTGCTTGCTGTAGAGAATTCTTATGATGGTTGACCTCTTGGAAAGTTTTTCAGGAAGCGTGTGAGCAAGGACAAAGCATGCTAGAAAGGCTTGTGGTGATTTGTGTGACCAGTCGACGATCCTTAAAGCCGTTCCTGGTAACGGTCCTGACTCAGGGGCCGAGGCATTACAGGTTGCATTCGAGTCGGTATTCGGCGCAGAAGGACGTACTCTTGATTCATTTAGAACTTCTTTAATCCCAAAGGTAATTGATTTAATTAGTATATTTCTTTATATTGTATTATAACTTTATAACTTACTTATCTTTTTTTAATTTATGAGTTTGTTAAGCTTGATTGTGAAAAGATGGTCCAAGTTCTTATACGTGCACAAGATTGGCTTGCGCCAAGCAATAGATTAGATGCGGATGACTACTTTAATGAATTATGTGATCTTGATAAGGGTAGTGTTCAATTTTTCATTTTGTTTTGGTTTTCTTTATTTACTTTATATGATTACATATTTACATGTTCTAACTTTTAATTTTTGTTCTTTTTATTGTGGTTATTTTTAATCTTGGTAAATTAAGTCTTACGAATAACGCAATTGATGTGGGTGATACTTTGAACATTTAATATTGAGCTAATTGTTGTTCTTTTTATTGGGTTTATTTTACATTATATTATTATTTTTTTCTTTGGTAAATTAATTGTTGATTTGTTGGTTTTCATATTTACTAACTCGATCTTTTATTTATTTCATATACCACTTGAGCAATAAGTTGCACATTTAAGAGGAGCAAATTATTGCAAGGAATTCCATTTCTAAGTCCAAGACATCGGTTTCAAGTCTAGGAATCGCATTGGTTTGAAGATTGAGTCACTTTAAGAAAAGAAAATGTTGTTGAACATTTACAACTTTGGTTGCGTAATTAAGTTTTAATTTAGTTGGTTCTGTATTGAACTTGTTACTTGGGAGTTGCTTTAATTTGTATTGTGGTTGAATTGGTTTGGTAAGTCGGTTTGTGAACTATGTTATGGTTTGTGAAATTTGAAATTAATTTGGTTGTATGCGCCACGATTCATGGTCATGGGCACTGAAAGGGAAGCTTAAGCATTTTTTAATAAATAGCTTAGGTGAATTCTCTATAAAAAGCTTACGATCATAGAGAAACTTGATGCATTTCTCTATAGAGAACTTGAGCATAAGTAATAAGTCAATAACCCTATTTATACATGAACTCAATTACTAATTTTTATACAATTCAACAGCAAAGACCAACCAAAAAAAAAAATTGTAGCAGCTCATTTTAGTCGGTCCAAAGTCGGTATGCTCCCGGTCCGATCTCGATTTGAATGGCTTTGGACTGGTTCGATCCTTGGTCTTCAATTTAAGATCATTTCGGTCTTCGGTTCAAGCTGGTCCGGTCTAGTGCAGTCCACCCGACGAACAGCCCTGGGCGGATGCAGCTTTGAAAGGTGTTCAACTTAGAGATCGGCCTCAGTCCTTGAAAAAAAGGGAATAACACCTTAAGGAGATAATGTATGAGGACAGGATTTTGAGAATGAACATTGCTGAGATGTGTGCTAACGATCAGGCTCAATATGGTCCTACTTAAGAAGAAATTAGGAGCTGCTACCGCTAAACACCGTCTTCATCTGATTTTGACATTTCTTTAGATTGAAACTTATGTTGTAATTTAAGAAAATGTTTGCTATGTTACGCTTATATTTTTTTAAAGAAGTGTTTGTTGTATTAGAACCTCTTTAATTTGTGCAATGAAATATTTATTTCAATTTCATGGGTTGAGCATTACTATATAATTAATTCAAAATGGTGAAGTTTACATTTTTTGAAAGTTTCTATGTAGATAATTCTAAACTTTGCTTACATTTGTAGCTTTATTTTTATATGCATGAGTATTCCACAATGAATGATTCATCGTTCTCATATGTTTTGTTATCATCATCAGATGGCTTGAGCTTCATAGTTAGTTATGAAGATTAGACAAGTTAGGCAAGAGAAGAGGGCTTCATCATCATTGCAAAAGGGATATACAGAGTCCCCTCCTTGATTCTTGCAGCAGTAGCTTCCTATGAACTTTGGATATGGCATAACTTCTTTGGGCACCCGGGAAGTCTCAATGATTTAAACGTTCTTCACCGTTCATCGGTTTTCTAAGAGTTGTATCAGGGTTGGGCTTCAAAATGTAAACATGGTCGTATACATAATATTGGATACTTCTTATTTGATGGTATTTATCCAAGTTGGGCGACGATCATCAAAACAATCCCCCTTCCTCAAGGACCAAAGGAAAAATTGTTCGTCGAGAGTCAAGAATCTGTTAAGAAGGATGTGAAAAGAGCATTTAAAGTTCTACAAGCTTACTTTGCCGTCATCTGTGGCCCTGCTTGAAACATGGACATGGCTTAATTGGGTATGACAATTAAGGCATGTGCTATATTTTACAACATGATCGTCGAGAACGAGTGATTCATATGGTCTTGCTTATTAATATGATGATGTGGAGGACAACATACTGTGCCTAATGTTCAACAGGACCATCATCCGTACCATGTAGCTTACCTTTGTAGAGTCATAAATGTTTATGACCCAAAACTACATGTACGTTTCTAATCTAACTTGGTTCAAGAAATATGGAATTGACAAATGACGCGACAAAGATTGCAATTGTAATTGTTATGTGTGTTTTTGTCGATCTTTTTTGTTGTGATATTTATTTTCATAATCGAATTTTCGTGATGTATTTTTTTCGGAGTCCTAGTATTGTATTTTTTTTCCATTGTTATGTCCTTCATTTTTTTTTTTTATGTTCAACCTTCATTGTATTAGGTTTTTAATCGAATTGGTTTTCTATTCTATCTTCATTTGCTCATGCAACCAATAAAAAATAAATACTAGTTTACATGTTCAACCAAAAAAAAAAAATCAAAATTTCAAGTGTTTTAAATAAAATAATACATTTTTTTGGTCAAGAATAAATATTCCTTTACTCAAAAAAAAAAAAGTATTTATACAAGTTATACTCTTAAAATGCAAACACAAAATTAAAGGGACAAAAGTAATAAAATATATTTCATGGTCGACTCTATGACAAATTTTTAATTCAATTATCCAGAAATGAGTTTTATTGGTTAAAAAAGTGATGGAATACAAGTTTCGAAAAGTTCCAACGCATGTTGGATGGATGGTTAGGGTAATGATTTTCATTTTTGTGCACAAGCTGAAGCAGCCAAACAGGGAGAAAATCATATAAGAAGAAGAAATTTTAATCATGGCAATGCAAGAGATCTATACAAAGAGTTAATGTAATACCTCTAGTTGGAGAAGGGAATGATTTAGTAGTATCTAATCCTTTCTTAATTCCATGGTGCAGGGAAGATTGCAAGCGAGGTAAGAGACTTAAGCGATGGATACGAGAATGGCGTAATCACTTCATCATAGTAACCACTAACCACGGTTATCAGGTGCCCTCTTGAAAGAGGAAGTTTGCGATGACATGTTTGGAAGTTATGAAGTGCATCAAAAAACACCTTGTAGCATGTAATAACATCATTGAGAATTGTCGATTTCGTGGCTATAGCAGACGTAGGCTTCTGCATTAGTACCTAAGAACGGCGGTGTTTGTAATGTACTAGTTAAGAGCTCTTGAGTACTCTCTATATTGTGTTTTATGTTGGTAGTGATACCCGTGCATTGCACGAATGTGAAATGTTTATTTATTTCTTACAATGTGATAGATCTTAGTATGCGACACACATATATAAGGATTGTAGGAATAATTTGTTATTAATAATATTAAGATCATAATTGATATAAAAGAGTAAGATATATATTATACAAATATAATGAATATGTTATGAAAACATTAATGATTGATATGAAAGTTTCATTTTTATAACATATTAGCTTATTACCATTTAATGAAATGTCGTTTCAATTGATTAAAACAAACAGCTTGAGAAATATGAAAAATTAGCTCAAAATACAAAGAAATAAGTTAGAGATTGGAATATATGTTATTTATTACAAAATATGATATGAAGTTAAAATATAAATATAATGTTAACCTTTAATTTTGAAACATTTGTCAGAAATAAGATGTTAATACTTAATTATATATATATATATATATATATATATATATATATATATATATATAGATTACCTTACAGACCAAAAAAAAAAAAAAAAAACCAAGCCGTATGTTGTACTCTCTATATTGTACTGTATTCGTTATTTTCTTTTATTTTATTTTGTTATTGCGGGATTAGCAGGTAGGGTTTGTTTATTTTGGACACACGGCAAGGCGTCTATCAATTAGCACAAAGTACTTCTTGGACGAGCTCTAGAGTTGGATAGAATGGCCGCAGGTCTCTCCCCTCCTCTCTCTCTGTTGCTGCCTTGCGCCTCGTCGTCTAGATGCCTGCCCACCGCCTCCTATCTCCCTCCCTCGCTCCACCAGTTTCCACAGACAGCCATTTTGAGGGCTCGGAGCTTGAGTTCGCTAACCAGGAGGGTCGGGTCGCTGCGGAAGCCCTTCGCATCTGGCGGAGTGAGGGCATCCAACCTGATTCCCATGGTGGTTGAGCAGACTCCCCGAGGAGAGAGATCCTACGACATTTTCTCTCGCCTTCTCAAAGAGCGCATCATCTGCATCAATGGTCCCATCTCCGATTATACTTCCCATGTCGTCGTTGCCCAGCTCCTTTTCCTTGAGTCTGAAAACGCCAATAAACCCATTCATATGTACATCAACTCCCCTGGTGGCGCCGTCACTGCTGGTATCATCTTCTTTCTTCCTTTTGATTCGATTTGGTTCTACCCATTTCTTATTTGATAGAGTTTCTCATATAGTTTGCTATTTTCGATGGGTTTTTGTTGAATTCTGTTCTTTTAGTTAAGTGGTTCTTGTGTGCTTTCTAGTTTCTACTAATGGGCTGTGCGCATGTGCTCTAGATGATGTGGGTTTATGGTCTTCTTTAACAAATTCTGTTGCCTTTTGTGTTCCAAGTTAATGGCGCTCCTACGATTTAGTTTCTTATGTTTGTTATTTTGGGGATGAATTTTAGGGTTTTTTCCGCCAACGTTAATTTGTTGGTTCGACTGGGTATGTGCCACATTGCACTTCAATTATGCACCTACTTGAATTGGGTTCCCTGTTAGCTAATTGAATATCTCCATTCTGTTAAAGTTAATTCATGAATCATGAATCATGCTTGTTATTTTGTGTGATTTGGGATCTTGTTTCTGGTTAATTTGCTTTTTTTTTTTTTTAACATGATGCATCTGGCATAAGTCTTCAATCATGCTTTGAGGTTCTTTTTTTGTAGCTCTTTTTGTTAGGCATTCTCTGTGGAAGACATTGAGTTTTGCGAAAATGTGCTCCAGTGAGAGAAACTACTTAGAAAGAGAGTTTGTGTGTGTACGTGTGTGTGTTTTAATTAAAAAAAAAAATAGTGGGATGAGTAGGCTCTGATAATCATCCTTTCACTTTTAAAGCTGTCTCTATTCGATGATCCTGCAAAGTCTTTGAGCCTCATCCACTAATCATATGACAGTGTCTTTCGATATCAGTGTGCTGTCCTTTGTGACACCTTCTGTGCTTTATTGAGATTCGGTATCTGAACCTGAGTATATGCAGCTCATGGCTGGATAGTTTTACTCTTTTTCTTCTTGCGCCAATTATTTTTCATTTTGACCTTTGTGTATGCGTTGTTAATATTTAATAGGTTCTTTCTAGATGTTTCTTGCTTGGTTTGTTGTCTCCGAGCTTGATTTAAAATTAATTCATTTGAAGATGATGCCTCATTCTCTAGGTTTTTGATGATTCGTAATTCTTGCTTTTAAGAATTATCTTTGTTCTAATGAAATTTTTAACATTATGACTTGGTTATAACTTTTTATGTGGAATGTAACTACCTGTAGTAGCTTTTGCTACGCTGGAGTATGCCCATATCTTTACATGTGTTTACAGTTACAAATTTGCCATACAATATGATATAGGACGCTCTAAGGGCAATTCCTATACCGAGAAACTCACACACAAATAAGAGGGTGCTCACAAATATTCTTAAAACTCAATTCAATTTCCGTCAAGTATACGTTTCCTCAATGTACGAGGAAATTATATCGGAATCATTACAATTGAGAAAAGGATAGAAAATATTTTCGAAAATAATGAAAGCTAAAATATGTTAGGAAATAAAATAAGGCTAAGATATTATTCTAAAAGAAATTCCCTAAATTTTGAAAGCTTCTATACTTCCTAGAGTACACACTGCCATAAAATTGCTTAGGAGATACTACATCACAATGGCTTTGTTCGCTTCATCTTTTGATTTTTATGGGAGGTCATACATTAAGATTTCAAAGTCTGTTGTGAAACTTGAGCCTGTAGGCCTCAGATGAATCCCTGAAAATCTGAGGGATCTACGGGAAGTTTTACACCTGATAATTAAAGATTATATTTGATGAAGGTAACCAACGTTTATCAAACCCCCTTTTTTTTTTTTTTTTTTGGCCCAACATATCTAAGAGTGAGACGTTTCTTAGGTTCATTGGTTGTATGAGTAAGGCTTTGTAACCTTTTACTGCTGTCTTTTGGTTTCGTGTCTTCTTGGAACCTTTTTCAGACTGCTTGTTTCCCGTTCTGCTATTTGGTCCCAGAGGCTGTAGCAAATCTGGGGAGTTTTTACCCAATAAATGAGAATGGGAAATTCAAACATAGTTACTTTTTGCCTGCCCACATAATGTGAGTGGTTTGGATAAGCATGGATTCAAAATGTGGCCGAACCGCGATGAAACGGCCGCGTTGGAAAGGTTTTGGAGTTGGGCGATCCGTGTTTTGATGCCACGATAGCCGCGATATGGAACGCGATTGCCGTATTAGAGCGATTTTGCGGTACCGCAACCGAAACCGAAATCGCGACCGAAACCGCATTTTGAATCCTTGGATGCTGGCACAATTAGCACAGCCCTGTCTTTGTTTGATTAGTTCAGTTAGAACAAGCATTACTTCTACTTCTGCCTTCAGTTTTTTGGTTCTTGCCATGAGTCGATGACTCCATGCTATGCTTGTTACATCTCTTTGCTTCGTTTTTGCTGCTCTCGCCGACTCGCCCTCCTTCCCTGTTGGGGGTGTGCCTGGGGGAGATGGATGGATTTGGGGTGTTTGGAAGGGGGGCAGGGGGCCAGGGGAGGGGACTTGTGAGGGCGGCTCTCTTCAAAAGTAAGTGTAGGCATGTAGCTGCTAATGAATGGGAAGTCTGGACGGTTTTGTTCTCTTCCAGCTCAATTTCCTGAAGCTGTAGACCTATGTGGGTCTTTGCTGGTGTATAGTTATGTACTTTGGTCCTATTTGTCTTTGTTTTAATTTATTGGTTGTTGCCTTAGATCCATGGCATGCTTCTTGTGTTTCTTTGCATATAATTCAGATAGATTTGGTGATTTACTTTCTTATTCATCCTAAATGTCTGTTGTTGTATTGGAGTAAAAAGAAAGTATTCACAAGTAGATTCTGATTAACCATGCATTTTTCTATTAGGAGGGCTCTCACTTGGATATGGTTCGCCTGAAATGCAGGTCTTGCAATTTATGATACAATGCAATGCATCCGCTCTCCTGTTCACACCATTTGTTTGGGCCAGGCTGCATCAATGGGTTCACTTCTTTTGGCAGCAGGTGCCAAGGGAGAGAGAAGAGCTCTTCCAAATTCAACAATCATGATTCATCAACCATCTGGTGGATACAGTGGCCAAGCAAAAGATTTGACTATCCACACTAACCACATTGTTCGCGTTTGGGATTCATTGAATGCATTGTATGTGAAGCATACGGGGCAGCCCCTGGACATCATTCAAAAGAATATGGATAGAGATAATTTTATGAACCCAGAAGAAGCTAAGGAATTTGGGCTAATTGATGAGGTCATTGATCAAAGACCTTTGTCTTTGGTGAGTGATGCTGTTGGAGCTAAGGTCAAAGACAAAGGCTCAGACTAGGATATATTGGTAGGTTATCACTCATTCGGATGTTACTGCCTTCTCTCTCAAGGTTCACAATTCTTGACAAAACTTATTATGGTAAAATTTGGTACTGACACTTGACTATTTTATTTCACTTTTTTTTAATCTCTCTTTCATTTAATAATGTGCAACCTATATGTTCTAATTTCATTTTGCCTAGGATACCTCCATGTTGTGTTATATGTTCACATCGCAACATGAGTCCTATTGAGGCTAAAAATGCTTTCTGTGGGGTTTATATTATTCAAACATGCCAAGAGAAGGCAGTTTGATGCCTCTATGAGAAGGTCAGGAAGGATTACCATTGTCAAGAGAAGTAAATAGGATAGGCTCGAAAACATGATGAGGTGCCCCACTTTGAGGACGTGGCCCTTAACAAGAAGTTGTGCATCGCAGTATCTTTCCCTGTAGCCCCCCTTTCTTTGTGGCTTGTTGTTCGACCAAAAATTCATATATTTTATACCCTTAGAACATCTATTATTTATCTTAAAATAATTGTTATCTTTAGGATTTTTATTAGTTTTCTTTTTATTTCTAGAAATAGGAGAATTGTTGTAATAGCCAGGAATTATTGATCTATTAGCTTGGGGGTTTTGGTTGGCGTTTGTGATAGGGGTGATGAATTTGGGCTCGACTAACAGTTTTGGGTCAGTTAGTCCAGGTAGTTTATTAGGGTAGTTGTGCTCGCCATTTGAACGTGATAGTTCAAGTGAATTGATTCTTGTGACTTTCTTATGTGCCTCGGCGGAATTGCTTGAATTGGAGTGGGTATTAGAAGCTAAGCTTATCAATCGAGAGTTGACTATTCAACTGAGTCAAACTGTTAGCACCCAAGTCATACTCCCTTCTTTTTTAATGAAAAAAAAAAGAAAAGAAAAGGAAAAAAAAAGAGCACTCCAGCCCCTTTCTTTCGCGTGATAGCCAGACCGGGGGGGGGGGAGCGTGTAGCTATGCCCTTCTGTGCCTGAAGCTCCGAAAAAGTGAGAGAGAGAGGAGAGGGCGGCGGGCGGCGGCGAGACACCAACGGCTGGTGGTGTCGGTTTTGCCTTGCTTCCTTGTTCGAGCAGCAGCCTCCGAGCTGGAGAGAGTGAGCGAGTGGAGAGGTCGAGTGTCGGCTGCCATTGCTAGAGAGGCGGTGGTTGACCCTCACTAACCCTAAACTCCAAACTGCCACCTCCACACCACTCCACTCCACCTCTCTAGAGAGAGGAAGAGAGAACGGCAAAGAGCGTGAACAGAGGGCGGAAAGGCGCGATGACAACCACGGAAGGAGAAAGCCCATCAATCGGCCCCTTTAGTTTGGAGTCGAAGTGTGTGATTCTTGATTTATTAAATTATTACTAATTTGCAAACTTTTCTTCATTTGTCATGAGATTTGATTCGATTGTGGAATGAAAGTTGGGATGAATTGAGAATTTATGGGGAGTCGGTGGATTGATTGGGTTGAAATTGAGATGATTTTGAGGATTGTTGTGGGCGGTGCCGTGAGGAGGGAGTTCGGGTTGTGTGAAAAATCAATGAATTTATAATGTGTATTGTCGTGTTTTGATGCTCTAATGTTAATTGGTAATTGTCATGTTTGCAGCATGGAGCCCAATTAACTTGTTTCTGCTAATGTGTGGTTCTTCGTTGTCCTTTTTAGCGTTGGAGTGAAGCAAGGAAAACAGGGGAATGAGTCGAGCGGTTCAGTGAATCGATTCAGTGGTGAATTGGGTTTGTGAATCGAGCAGCGGCTTGCCTGTACGTGCCCTGACTTACTCTAGCTAAACCATATTTGCTTGTTTGGTCGCGTCTCGAATCATGATTTATTGCCATTCCTGAACAATCAGGTTCGCTGAATTGTTCAGAACCATCGACCGAAATGTTGAAACATTGCTCTTGAGTTATAAAGTGCTATGTAAAGATTGTGAGTTTATTTTGAACGCTTCATTTGTGTAAACTTGAGATGAATTTAGCAAACCCGAAACATGTGGCTGACTTTCAGGAACGAAGCTATTAAAGTTCTTGTAAGTGAAAATACTTAAGAATAAGTTGCGCACTAGTAACTTCTAAAACAAGTTTTGATATCCCCTCCATTTTTAAAGTGAAAGGTTACTTGGCCGTTTATGAGCATGCTTTGCCAAAGTGAGTGATTATATGCTTTTCATAAGTCCACGTGATGTTGTTAAGGCATTTTGGCCTTCTTGGAAATGGAAATACCATTGTTGTAATACAATGAGGATTTTGATGCAATATGTGTTGAAAGTGAGATACATCTGAAATGTTTTGGGCTAGGAAGGTATTGTTAATTATTTGGATGCAAGTTTAGGAAGCTGACCCGGTATGCGGGAACCCTAATTCCTAGTGGGTAGACTCAGAAATGGGAACCTAGTAGACTGTGACGAGGGTAAAAATCCACCGACTATGAGATGCCCTGGGGATACCGTAAGTCGTGAGTTATGAGACTCACTTGAAGAGAACACTAACATGTGAATCTGATGCCCAAAAAGTGATTTCGTACTTATTGTGAGTTAAAAACTCCTCGTTTGAGGATTGCTAGTGCAAATGTATGGAAAAGTACATGCACTCTTCAAAAAGGTTTTTGTTGAATCCCGAATGACTTTCATGTGAAGAAATTGTGCTTAATTTGGTTTAAGTGAGGGTTCTAGCCTTTTTATGCGTTAAATCCCTTTTTCTTACTAGAAAGAACTTTAGCTGGTAACTCTAACTGAACTATTTGATGTTAAGTGTTTATGTGTGAACCGAACGACCTACTATCCTTAATGTCTAGGTCTTAGCATGAGTCGGCCTATTGGGTCTTGTATGCATGTTATGTGATATGAAGTAAATGAAATGTGTGGCTGTTACCCTAAGATACAAGGGTTGTAGGTTAATCTAAGTAAAAGCTTTTGTGCGTTGAACTAAGAAGGGGAAAGGATGACAGATGTATTCCGGAGGTTATTAAGGTGTAATTGGATACGGAAGGTCTTGTGTGGTTATTATGTGATATTAAATATCAATTTGTGTGTTAATGTTACTTGAAAGTATTGTATGCAACTGTGTTGTTTTCTTGGGGTTGAGAATCACTCACTGAGCGTGTTGTAGTTCATCATATCTTTATTTCCCTTTTCCCCCAGGTTCTTGAAAGGACAGGTAGAAGTCGGTTCACGTCCGTCCAGTCGGAACCTCCCTTTTGTTTTGGAAAAAGGTGTTATGTATGCATATATTCATGAGTTGAAAGATGTAATCCGATGTATTCGTAAGTTCTGAACCAGATGTATATTAATCACTATAGTTCATGTAATGCATATTGAACAACGGTCGTTCTGAATAGCTGTGTGGGCCAACCATCTGGAATAGCCAGTTTTGTTGTGGGTTGGAATTGAGTTTTGCTTCTTTCTTCACTTTTGTTTTATCTTGTTTTGAGGATGTGTTCTATTTTGACTGGCTTGACTCCATGTAACATATTACTAGGTTATACTTAGATAGGATTTACATGATAAAAACTTAGTACTAAGTGTGACATTCTTTTGTATGACACAATTGTTTTAGGATCTTAGGCTTCCATGATTGATTCCAAAGTTATAAATATCGTATTGGTTTTCACTTAAATGAAATATATCAAATTTATGTATCGTAGTTCCGAGATTGCGCCATTTTGGATTTCAGGAAAAAAAAAAACAAAATCCGAGTATGAAAAAATAGAATTTTTAGTGTACCAGGGGATGTTTGATCGAAAATACTGTTATCGTTCAATATTTGGCGTAGAGGAGTATTGACTATTGACCATTATTTGATTAGGCCTGGCAATTTCACCCGACCCCGATAGATACCCGATTCACCCGACCCGAAAAATCGGGTGAAAACTCGATTAAACAGGTGAATTAAACGGGTGATGGATCGGGTCGGATTCGGGTGACAGTCCATCCGATCCGTCACCCGACCCGTCACCCGCTATATATATATATATATATATATATATATATATATATATATATATATATATATATATATATATATATATATATATATATATATATATATATATGTGTGTGTATATATATATATATATGTATATATATATTATATATGTATATATTATATACTTATTTTATTTTAATTTGTTTTGTATATTTTAAATTTTTCAAGTTTTTGAACCTTATTTGAGCGATAAACGAATAAAATGAGATAGAACGCGTTTCATCTGTTTCACCCGTTTACCACCCGCTTCATCCGTGGGTGGTGGGTGGATTGGATGCGGGTGAGCGGATGAGTGGATGACGGGTGGATCGGGTGGAGTGGATGGATGCGGGTGATGGATGCGGGTGGAGCTTCACCCGCTCCAAATCCGACCCGTTGCCAGGCCTATATTTGATAGATACAGGCTCGGAAAATAGGTTGTACCGTTTCTTGACTGGTACAGTATGATGTTTGTAACACTGATTAATTTTTGTCTTTACACAGTTGCTTTTGTTTTGCTTTCAATTTGCATTAAAAAAAAAAAAGGAGAGAGAAAAATAAAAAAGAGGAAAAGAAAAGAGTTATAGAGTTGAAAATGACAAGTATTCTTTTGAGACATACGTTATTATGTGCTATTCTTTAAGGCAATACTACTATTGGAATTTGGGAAAATTTGCTTCCCATGTCATGAGTTAATAAAGTAGTTTGTGTCTTGTCAATTGGGGTTGATTATGGTTAGTCTAAAGCAAGATGTTAGAGTTATCTAGTATTTGTCTAATATCATGCCAATGGGGCTAGATAGAATAATCTGGTAATATGTTCCACCTCCAAAGCAAGATGTCACTTTTGTGCAAAAAACCATGGGCATAACATGTAGCAATCAAGGGCAAGCACCATGAATTCCCAAAAACATCGTCATTCCAGCTTCTACATTATTATAATCCTTCCTTCTGTCCATCACGAACTGCATAACCTTAAAATTATTGGTTCGTTACCGTCATTCTCATTCGGCCCATTTCTTTTTCTATTATTTGTGGTAAACTAATTCTTTTCATGGTAAATAAACATTTATAAATTTTTCCTAATTTTTTCAATATTTATCCATCTTTTCGGTCATTTAAAAAAAAAAATTAGTCCTTTCTAACCCTTTGTATTTTCACCATATTTTCTCTTTCAAAAATAATTTTCAATTCTTTTCAATTGTTCCTATCTTTCGTCGTCTTTTCATCAAATTTCAGTCCCCTCTTTTGTAGATATACCAATGAGATCTGATAAATAAGTCATTTGGTTTGGGTACGTGTCGGATTAAGTTTAGATTTGATAATATTCGAGTTAAGTGATATTTTGGGTCAGTTCGGGTCACTTTCAGATCAATCGATTTTTGGTCCAATAAACTTATCATGCAAAGATAAGCAACTCCATCGGAAATTTGTGTTGGGTACTGTACCGTTCGGATCAATTCGGATTTCGAATCTATTTTAAGATAGTCTATTTCATATCTTAGAGTGAGTATGGATCCGAATCATTAGATTGGGGTTTCGAGTCTTGGGTCAGTTTTGTCAGGTCTATTATCAAGGGAGTGAGTAGCGCTAGCAAAATTTAAAGTTCGGATCGAACAAATCGAATAATATTAAATTTCGGACAAGAAATTAATATCCGATATCTAATTTTTTCAAGATTAGATAAGTTAAATAAGGCTAAATTCAAATGAAAATTAAGTTTGAGCTGTAGAATGATAAAAATATGAAAAGTATTATATCCGAACTTAAGATTCAAACGGAAAATTCGTGAATGGTACACATTTTGGCAGCACTACGGATGATGCGCAGGCGCTAAAAGTGTCCCCTCATTTTTTTTTTCCCCGCTCTGGTGGGGCGGGTAAGACGTTTATTTATTCGGGGCACTAGGCAAGACATTTATCAATTAGCACACAAGACGTCTTGTGCGAGCTCTGGAGTTGGATAGAATGGCCGCAGATCAGCTGAAGCTAGCCACCCTCTCCCCTCTCTCTCTGTCCGGTTCCACGTCTAGATCCCTGCACAACGCCTCCTCTTTCCTCCTCTCTCTCCGCCAGTTCCCACAGACAGCCATGTTGAGAACTCGGAGTTTGAGTTCGCTAACCAGGAGGGTAGGGTCACAGCCGAAGCCCTTCGCATGGAGGGGAGTGAGCGCATCCAACCTGATTCCCATGGTGGTTGAGCAGTCTGCCCGAGGAGAGAGAGCCTACGACATCTTCTCTCGCCTTCTCAAAGAGCGCATCATCTGCATCAATGGTCCCATCTCCGACGACACTGCCCATGTCGTCGTTGCCCAGCTCCTTTTCCTCGAGTCTGAAAATCCCAATAAACCCGTTAATATGTACATCAACTCCCCTGGTGGCGCGGTAACTGCTGGTATCATCTTCTTTCTTCCTTTTGATTCGATTTGGTTCTACCCAGTTCCCATTTAATTGAATTTCTCATATAGTTTGCTATTTTCGATCGGTTTTTGTTGAATTCTTTTGTTTTGGTTAAGTGGGTCTTGTGTGCTTTCTGATTTCTACTATGGGCGGTGCGCATTTGTTTCGATGTTGTGGGTTTATGGTCTTCTTTCACAAATTCTGAAAGTCCAACTTAATGGCGCTCCCACGATTTAGTTTCCTTCATGTTTGTCATTTTGGGGGTGAATTTTACGGGTTTTTTTCCCCAATGTTAATTTGTTTTTCCGACGGGTTAGGTATCACATTGGCTTCAATTATGCACTTAGTTGAATTGGGTTCCCTGTTGGCTAATTGAATGCCTCCATTCTGTTTAATTCATGAATCATGAATCATGAATCATGCTTGTTATTTTGTGTGATTTGAGATCTTATTTCTTGTTAATTTGCCTTTTTTAAACAAGATGCATCTGGCATAAGTCTTCAATCATGCTTTGAGGTTCTTTTTTTTTGTAGCTGTTTTTGCTAGGCATTCTCAGTGGAAGACACTGAGTTTTGCGAAAATGTACTCCAGTGAGAGAAACTACTTAGAAAGAGAGTTTTTGTGTGTCTGCATCTGTGTGTGTTTTTTTTTTTTTAATAAATAGAAAACTAGTGGGATGAGTAGGCTCTGATGATCCTCCTTTCACTTTTAAAGCTGTCTCTATTTGATGATCCTGCAAAATCTTTTAGCCTCATCCGCTGGTCATATGACAGTGTCTTTCGATATCAGTGTGCTGTCCTTGTGTCCCCTTCTGTGCTTTATTGAGATTCAGTATCTGAAGATGAATTTATGCTGCTCCAGGCGATCTTACCAGACAGATTAACTTTTCTTCTTGCGCCAATTATTTTTCATTCCGACCTTTGTGTTTGTGTTCTTAATATTTAATAAGTTCTTTCTGGCCGTTTCTACCTTGGTTTGTTGTCTTCAAGATTGATTCTGAAAATCAGTTCATTTGAAGATGATGCTTATTCCTCTGGGTTTTTAATGATTCGTAATGCTTGCTTTTAAAAATTCATTTGAAGATGATGCTTATTCCTCTGGGTTTTTAATGATTCGTAATGCTTGCTTTTAAAAATTATCTTTGTTCTGATGAAACTTTTAACATTATGACTTAATTATCACTTTTTATGTGGAATGAGTCAATGGGTGATACGCTAGAGGAAGGTTTTGTAACTAATTCATAACCTCCATCTTTGAGAAATTGCTGCTTTTTTTCTTGTCTTCACTTGAAATGTACCTTAATTGGAATGTGAATAGCCATTTACTAATGTAAGATTCATGGTTGTTTTCGTGGGATAGTCTGAGCATGACTAGCACAGTCGTTATCTCAAGTACCTTTAGTAGCTTTTACTATGTTGGGATATGCCCATATCTTTACATATCTTTACATTTACAAATTAGGCATATAATGGCTTTGTTCACTTCATCTTATGATTTTATGGGAAGTCATACATTAAGATTTCAAAGTCTCTTGTGAAACTTGAGCCTGTATGCCTCAGATGTATCCCCTAAAATCTGAGGGATCTATGTGAAGTTTTACACCTGATAATTAAATATTTATATTTTATGAAGGTAACCAATGATTATCTTTTTTTTTTTTTTGGCCCAACATATCTAAGAGAGTCAGACATTTCTTAGGTTTATTGGTTATGTGGGCAAGGTTTTGTAACCTTTTTCTGTCGTCTTTTGGTTTAGTGTCTTCTTGTTACCTTTTTCAGACTTCTCGTTGCCTGTTTTGCATTTTAGTTTCTGAGGCTGTAGCAAATTTGGGGAGCTTTTACCCCATAAATGAAATTCAAACATAGTTACTTTTTGCCTGCCCAGTTAGTGTGAGTGGTTTGGCTGCCGGCACAATTAGCACAGCCCTCTCTTTATTAGGTTAGTTGAGTTAGAAGAAGCATTACTTCTATTTCTGCCTTCAGATTTTTGGTTGTTGCCATGAGTACATGCTATACATCTCGTTGCATATAGTTCAGATATGTAATTATAAGGTTTGCTAATTTTTGCTGCTCTTGCCCTCCTTCCCTTCTGGTGGGGTGGCTGGGGGAGATGGATGGATTGGGGTGTTTGGAAGGGGGTTGGGGGGAAAGGACTTGTGAGGGTGTCTCTCTTCAAAAGTAAGTGTAGGACTGTAGGTACTAATGAATGAGAAGTCTGGAAATGTCTGTCCTCTTCCAGCCCAATTGCCTGGAGCACTAGAGCTGTGTGGGTCTTTGCGGTTGTGTAGTTATGTACTTTGGTCCTATTTATCTTTGTTTCAATTTATTGGTGGTTGCCTTCGGTCCATGGTATGCTTCGTGTGTTTCTTTGCATACAGGGCCTATTCTTTTTGTTGATAAATTGGGGTTGGTAAAAGGGTGAAGTTGATTGAGGTGGGTTGAAGTTGGTATTTTTTGTTGAAGTAGGTTGAAGTGGGTTGAAGTTGGTATATTTTTATATGATGGGTTGAAGTTGGTTAAAATAGTGAGAATAAATTTTTGAAGGAGGTGGGTTGAAGTTGATTGAAGTAGGTTGAAGTTGGTTCAAGTGGGTTGAAGTTGGTATTTTTTATTAAAGTGAGTTGAAGTAGGTTGAAGTGGGCTGAAGTGGGTTGAAGTTGGTAAATTAGAAAAGACCAACGAAAAGAATAGACCCTCAATTCAGATAGATTTGGTGAATTAATTTCTTATTCATCCTAACTCTCTGTTGTATTGGAGTTAAAAAAAAAAAAATTTAAATAAGTATTTACAAGTCGATTCTGAATGACCATGGATTTCTCTATTAGTTTGGTGCTCACTGTTGGATGTGGTTCTCCTGAAATGCAGGTCTTGCAATTTATGATACAATGCAGTACATCCGTCCTCCGATTCATACCATTTGTTTGGGCCAGGCTGCATCAATGGGATCGCTTCTTTTGGCAGCTGGTGCCAAGGGTGAGAGAAGAGCTCTTCCAAATTCAACAATCATGATTCATCAACCATCTGGCGGATATAGTGGCCAAGCAAAAGATTTGACTATCCACACTAAGCAAATTGTTCGTGTTTGGGATTCACTGAATGCATTGTATGCAAAGCATACGGGGCAACCCCTTGACATCATTCAAAAGAATATGGATAGAGATTATTTCATGACCCCAGAAGAAGCTAAGGAATTTGGGATAATTGATGAGGTCATGGATCAAAGATCTCTGTCTTTGGTGGGTGATGCTCCTGGATTCGAGGTCAAAGGCAAAGGTTTAGACTCGGATATATTGGTAGGTTGTCACTCATATTGGGATATTGCTACCTTATCTCTCTTAGGTTCACAATTCTTGACAATTTATTATGGTAAAATTTGATACTAGCACTTGACCGTTTTATTTCACTTTTTTTTTTCTTTCCTCTTTCGTTTAATAATATATGCAACTTAGGGCCTTTTATTTTTGTTAGTAAAGTGCAATAAACTAACTGCAAACCACTTTAACTAACCTTAATTTACTTCAACTCAGTTCTACCAACTTTAACAAAAAATATTTCAACTTCAACTAATTTCAACCCATTGGAACTCCGAACCCATATCCTTTAAAAATTTCATAAATTATCATGTAAAAGTTAATTATGTTAAAATTTATACGTATAAAAATTCCCTCAATGAATACATTAAAAAATGCCATAAATATTTTCTTTTTTTTTGATGCAAAACATCATAAATTTTTTTTCTTTTTTGATAAGGAAAAGGATATATATTAATATATAAATAACAAAAGCTGAGTTGCACAGTGAGCACTGTACAAAAGGCTATTTATAACCTAAGTATAAACTATCCACACAACCTGCCAAAACAATAAAGGAAGAGCTAAACTTCCCATTCTTCCAAAAGTAGAGAATTTTGATGAAATTCTCTTTCAAACGTTGAAGAGGGGTTTCTACGTTATCAAAAACTCTTCTATTTCTCTATCTCCAAATAATCCAAACGATGACATGAAGTAAGACCATGACTTCCTCCTTCTTCTTCTTCTTAACTTTCCCACCAAAGGAACCTTCTCAAGCCAAAATATGGTTCCTAAAAGAATCAGGAGCAACCCAGGACATACCCAAACAACTGAAAGCAAGACCTCAAAGCATGCTCGCAACCTGACAATGGAGCAATAAATGATCCGTAGATTCACAGCCCCTTTTACATATGAAGCATCTATTCACCAAAACTTTCCCCCCCTTTTTTGTAAGTTGTCACACGTTAGTATGTTCCCATGCGTAGCTTCCCAAACAAAGAACGAAACCTTCAAGGGGGCTAAGGACTTCCAAATGAGATTGCAAGGGAAGCCTTTTTCAGAATGAATCTCCTGTGGTGGAAACTTCCCATCACGAAGCTTCAAATAAAAAGATATAACAGTGAAGCACCCCTGAGTGGTTAGATCCCACCGCATCCTATCAACTGAAGATTCTCCTACTTTGGCCTCATTAAGCTTATTGAAAAAGTTGACCAAAGAATCATTATCAACGAATCCATCTCGAACAAAAACAGGTGCGCACACACTATTACCATGAACCTGCTCCCGATACTCAGCCACAGGGGCATTTTTGTCCACTGCCAAAACATAAAGCCTAGGGAATAAGTCTTTGAAAGGAACCTCGCCGCACCAGCGATCATGCCAAAAAAAGATTAAAGAGCTATCTCCTACCTCAAAGGAACAATGTGGAAAGAATCTTCACCAACCTTTGGAGATAAATCTCCAAAGACTATACCCATAAGAGCCTCTTGCAATAGAGGGAAACCAACCAAAACCATCGTCCCCATACTTGATGGTAACTACCTTCCTCCACAGATTGCCCTTTTCAGTCATAAATCTCCACAGCCACTTACCAAGAAGGGCCTCGTTAAAGAGACGCAAGTCCCTTATACCTAACTCTCCTAAAAGCAGTGGTTGCTTCACAATGTTCCGTCTTACAAGATGAAACTTGAAGTCACTCCCAAAAGAACCCCAAAGGAAATTTCTCTGGATTGCTTCTAACTTAAAGGCCACTGAAGAAGGTAAGGGAAAAAGAGAGAGGAAGTAAGTAGGGATGCTTGAGAGAACACTCTTGATGAGAGTTAATCTCCCCCCTTTTGAAAGGTACATAGACTTCCATCCAGAGAGTCTTTTCTCAAACTTCTCGATAATTGGGTCCCAAATGGCTTTCTCCTTAAATTTAGCACTGAGAGGGAGACCAAGGTAGGTAGTCGGAAAGGCATCAACTTTGCAACCTAAAACACCTGCAAGCATTTGAATATTGTCCATGTGCCCAATAGGCAGGATAGAGCTCTTTGCCAAGTTTACCCTAAGACCTGAAACTGCCTGAAACCAAGTGAGCATACACCGAAGATTCACCATCTGCTTACAATCATTTTCACGAAAAACAATAGTGTCGTCCGCAAAAAGGAGATGAGAGACACTCAAAGTTGTCGTACTCGAGCAGCCCACTTTAAACCCAGAAATAAGCCCTGCACTAGAAGCCGCATCAATCATCCTTGTAAATACTTCTATGACCAGCAGAAACAAAAGGGGGGATAAAGGGTCTCCCTGACGAAGACCTCTAGAAACCGAAAAGAACTCCGAGGAGAACCGTTGACAAGAACGGTAAAGGATGTAGAGGATATGCAGTGTCGGATCTATCCAATCCACTTTTCCCTAAAGCCCATTCTCCTCATGACATACAACAAAAAATTCCAATTCACATGATCATATGCTTTCTCAATATCCAACTTACAGACTATACCCGGCTTTCCCGACTTAACCCTAGAATCAATAAGCGCATTTGCTATAAGCACCGCATCAATGATCTGATGGCCTCCAACGAAGGCATTTTGGTTCTCTGAAATAAGATTCCCAATGATGCTTCTTAACCTTCGGGCTAAAACCTTTGAAAGCAATTTATAAATGCAACCAACCAGGCTAATTGGTCGAAAGTCTCTAATATTTTCGGCATTTGCTTTCTTAGGAATAAGGCCAATAAAAGTGGCATTAAGGCTGGCCATGAATCTTCCTGAAGAGAAGAACTCGGCAAACATTCTCATCACATCTCCACTAACAGTGTCCCAATTGCCTTGAAGGAATGCCATAGTCATACCGTCAGGTCCGGGGGCCTTATCCCCACAGCAATCTAGAAGAGCTTTAGTGACTTCTTCTTCACTGAAAGGCATCTCAATAAACTCTTTTTCCGAGTCTTGTAACAAGAGCAAAGGCAAAGTATCAACTTTAGGCCTCCATGGTTCTAACTCGGGAAAAAGAGATTTGTAGAAGTTGTGGATTGCAGCCTTCATAGTTGGGAGAGCATCATATTGAACCCCATCCACCACCACAAAAGCCATAGAGTTAACCTTCTTACGCATATTAGCTATCCTATGGAAGAATTTGGTGTTACGATCGCCGGCCTTAAGCCATAAAGCTCTCGACTTTTGCCTCCAAGATATTTCCTCCATCAAAATAATTTTAGCCCAATCCTCTTTTGCATCTCTTCTTTGCTGAAATTCAACACTAGTTAGGCCAGAAGTCTCTTCTTTTACATCAAGGGAATTTATAATTCCCAAAAGGTTATACTTTTGCGTCTTGATGTCTCCAAACACATCCCTGTTCCATTTCTTAAGCTTCTCTTTGACAAACTTGAGCTTGGTTGCAACAATATAACTAGCATACCCATCAACTTGAGCCTCCCCCCACCACTCTTTGATAAGGTCCGAGAATCCGTCAAAATTCAACCACATATTCTCAAACTTGAAAGGGGTCCTTCCCCTTTCTAGCCTTGTCGTCTCAAGACAAATAGGGAAGTGATCCGAAATTGGCCTTAGCAACCTCTTTTGAAACATGTCTGGAAAGAGCTCCTCCCAATCTCCCGACGCAAGAAAACGGTCTAACCTTGAACATACCGATTCATCACCACTCCTGGACCAAGTAAAATCTCCCCCCTTCAAGGGAAGGTCCAATAAGGCTGCGTAATTGATGAAATCCTAGAACTCCACCATTGCATTAGAAGGACAAACACCTGTGCTCCTTTCTTGAGAATGCAAAATTTCATTATAATCCCCCCATGCACCAAGGGCCTGACCAACCATCCCGAACCCGTCGCAGTTCATCCCACATCCTCAATTTGTCAACTCTAACATGCGGACCATAAACACTAGTAAAGGCCCAAGTGGTGCTGCCATCCCCTATTTGCAAGAAGCACGTAATCGAGAATTCACCACAATATGAGGAAATCAAATGGAAAGAATTTTTATTTCACAAAACTAATATTCCTTCAGCTGCCCCTATGGCCTTGAGAACCGCAAAACCAATAGCTTGGTTTCCCCAAATGCTACGAATATCAGCAAGCTCAACTTCCTCAAGTTTTGCCTCTTGGATACAAATGAGATCACACTTCCAATCTCTCAGAAAATTTTTAAGCAAAGCTCTCTTATCTTGATCATTAATACCCCTCATATTTCAAGAGATAAACCTAAACATAAGGCACCATCGACCCACTAGTAGAAGTGCACGGCCTATCATAGTTAACTCCAAACTCAAGTCTCCTGAGTTCCCTCTGCCTCCTGGAAGAAGGTGGTGTTCTCTGCAGGCGTAACATTATTATTCTCGATTCTAGATAGAAGATGAATCACTTCATGCTCATAAACCGAGAAAGCCACCCTAATACAGGCGGCAATGCTTTTAAGTTTGGAGGCTACCCACTTAGAAACCTTATCAGAATTAACATTCATGCCATCCCACACATCTTTCACCGAATAGGAATTGCTAGGGCCTTGAAAACAGGAGTAATCAACGGCAAGCGGTGCTACCGAATCATCAACTCTTGAGCAACTACCCATTGACACCAACGCCCACTCATGTCCAACAAGCTCTTGAGTTGTGTCCCGGAACCTGGAAGTAGGAGCATTATTGCGAGAGCTCACACTCATTGCAATTGCATCACGAACCACTTCCCGAGGCACATCACAAGGAACACTACCACATAAATCCAACCCCCAATTATGCGGTGAAAGTGATGTGTGATTACCGATAGAAAACAAAGAAGAAGGGGCATTAACCACTAAGGAGGGGGCCTGGTCCTTCTCCTCAAATAACCATGGCAAGCTCCTAGAAGATGATGGAGCCAGCTCGTTAGAAAGGTTCAAGGAATCTGTATGGGATGAATGTCCAAAACAAGAGAACCCCTGGGGACTTGGTGAGAGACTACAGCATCCTTTGCCGAAGGAGCAAACCAGTTGCTAGCAGCCTGTCCACAAATTCTAGCTTCATACAGAGCAGGATCAACACATTTAGCCTCATCTGTCGAGGAAGAGCTTGTATCACACACCAGCAAAGCGTCTGGAGGTCAATTTGTACAGCTACTACCCTCACTACTACACCCATTACTATCCCACAACCTGTTTCTTCTGTTCCCGAAACTGTTGCGTCGTCCGTAAACTTGAGTGCTGACCGCTCCGGATGCTCTCATACCGGGCTCTTTAATGACCCTTTGCTTTCCTCTGTCCAATTGCATATGCCTGGATAACGAAAGCTCCTCGACAGCTTCATTAACATTCCTCGCAGGCCTAGTTGCAGCAACGTGTGGGACCGAAGGAAGTGTTTTGGTTCACCAATAAAACCACACTTTCGGCAACAACTCGGAGGTGGCGGAGGAGGCAGAGGTGGACGTGGATGTGCAGCACCATGTGCCATTGTTATTTGGTGTGGAGGCCTCATCGGTGCTCCTGATACGGCCGAGAAAGCTAGATTAACGATCTCGGTAAGAGCATCAAAGATTTTTGCCCAACCTCTCTCATTTCAGCATGCTGGGAAAATAACAAAAGTTCTCTTGCCCTTGTTTATAACCGATAACTGCAGAAATTTTTGCGCCCTATTTCTCTTAGATTCTAAAAAAAAAATGCTAGAGCCTTGGCGCACTTGATTACACCAATTGGAGGAATTGGATTTATAAAATCTGCCCCAGGCCCTCAATAACCATAAAGCAACAATCTCTGGCAACAAAATTGAAGTCCTCCTCCACCTTCCATTCTCAGAAATTTTCAATACATCCTCTGCAGTCCCAACAATAGTTAAATCAAAGGATTTGCTTTCGATTGCCACAAACCTCTTGCAGCCTTCTCTCATTACTATTAGTCACAGCAAGCAAGCTAAAAGACAAGGATCACTTACCAGGAAGAAGCCCCGACCAGCAACACCAGAGAATGAAAAAAGAACAAACCTAGCCCAATAGCCCTACAGACGTCCACTTCTGAAAAGAAAAACGCAGTAAACTGAAACTCGGGCAACTCTCCGGTGACCGGAAAAGTCACCGGCGACAGGTCTCCGGCGAGAACCTCACCGGCTGCGACAGAGAGTTCCGGCCGTTGCATTGGACGCCTCAAGAAAGAAGAAAACCAAAGGAGGACGAGCCAAACTAGAGAAACCACTCCGCTGCCCTAGAAAGGTCGCCGACGACAAGATTGCCGGTGGAAGCCTCGCCATCGGCCACAGAGCAAGCCGGCGACCATCGCAAAGGCCTCACCCAAGAGAGAACACTGAAGAACAGAGAAGATCTGAAGAAAAAAGAGGAAGAAGGCCGATGAAGACGCACCGGCCGCCGGTGAGCAAAGACGACGGCGGCTCCCGAAGACCCGAGGTCCAGCGAACCCCAGGTTGCCCTCCGATGACCTCACGTCAGCCCTGAGACACCCACGAACCAGCCTGCCCCCCCTCTGTCTCTCTCTCTCTTCTCGAGCCAGTAAGATTTAAGCATTATAGTCTTGCTATCATACCAAAAATATGTAAAACATCATAAATAATTTAAGAGTTAATGTATTAACATTTACAACAAGACTGTTCTTTGTTTTAGGAAGTAGGAGTTGGTAAATGAGTGAAATTGGTTGAGATTGGTAGAATTGAGTTGAAGTTGGTTGAAATTTGTTTTTTTTGGGTATGATGATGGGTAGAAGTTGGTTGAAGTAAATTGAAATTGGAAGAAACTGGTATTTTTTTATTTTTATTTTTTTTTGGGGGTATAATGGGTAGAAGTTGTGAAAAATTTTAAAGGAGATGGGTTGAAGTTGAAATTTTTTTGTTGGAATTGGTAGAAGTTGGTAAAAGTGGGTTGAAATTGGTAAAATGAGATTTACCAACAAAAAGGACATGCCAAATTATTAAAACAAATGGAATCTACAAATTTACCGAATTTTAGTTCCTTTTTAAATTACGAGAAATGTGATGCCAAAAACTAAACCAAAAAACAAATTGTTCCCACTCTTTTACATTAACTAACTTCTATCCATCATACCCAAAAAACAAAAAATATACCAACTTATTCCTGCTTCAGTCCACTTCAATCAAGTTCAACCTATATCAACCCATTTTAACCAACTTCTGTCAACTCTAACAAAAAAAGTACCAACTTCAACTCACTTATACTAATCTTGACCAATTTCACCCATTTACCAATCCCTATTCCCAAATGAAAAGAATAGCCCTTGTATGTCTTAGTTTCATTTTGCCGAGGATACTTACATGCTGTTTTATATATGTTCACATTGCAACATGGGTCCTATTGTGGCTAAAATTCTTTCCACGAGGTTTATATGATTCAGACATGCTAAGAGAAGGCAGCCTGATGCCTCCATGAGAAGGCCACAAAGCATTACTGCTGTCGGAAGAAAAATAACATGAGTGAGGTTATAAGACACGAGTTTAGCTGGCCCTCTTTGAGGACATGGTCTTAACAAGAAGCTGTGCATTGCAATACAGGACTCATAGGTTTTGACCATAGTTGCCTGGAACGTGGGACGCTCCGGTATGGGGGACGGATTCGGGTACGTGATTCGCCACATAGTGGAGAATCTGATATGCGAGGATCGTTATTAGTACATCTAGTCCTCCAATTCAAAACTTCACATATCATAGAGACTCATAAAATGATTTAATAATAAGGGTTCTCCCTCTTCCCTCTCCCCGTCCCCCCCACGTAGGGCAACATTTTCACATTAATCCTTATTTCTTTCTCTCTCACTCTCTCTCTTCTTCTCGTTTTGCTCTGCAAAAGGCTTACTCATTCATCGCAACCTCAAAAATTCTTCCATTTTCTTCAAAATTTGGCCTATGGATCATGAAAATATGCAATACCATTGTGATAGGTGATGGGTTCGCTGAATTCGCCATATTTGGAGAATTGGTACGCTAAAGTATCGCGTTCTAGTTTGCGCGAATCAGTTCGCGGTACGCTAGGGGGTTGAGAGAATCCGGTAACTATGGTTTTGACCCTATGTGGGGACTATCTTTCCCTTTACCCCCCTTTCTTTGTAGCTTGTCTTGGTCTTATTGGTGATTCTGCACTCATTTGTTGCTCTAATTTTTGTGGGAAGATCTCTTACAACTGGACTTCCCCGGACCCCACTTTGGTAGGATCAAAGTTGCATGATTGCTGCCATTTTTGTACGCTGCAACACATGTGCAGAGTCTCATAGTGCCTATATGGCGTTGATACCATCATAGGGGTGCAAATGCTGCGGCCACCAAGTAGTATATGTAATTCACTTCTTGTGTGGCCCATATTCTCGCTTCTGTTTGCAAAAGTGGTGATTTTTGACCAACATCAACCTAATCTTTCTCATCGCTTTCCCTCTCTAGTGGGCAAAATCCTTTTGTTAATGCATGAGTTCCGCATTTCTCCCCTCCCCCCCCCCCCCAAAAAAAACACACATCTTAGCTCCTGGTTTCATCAATCAAGACCTCTAATCTATTGCCATCCACTTTCAATGATCATTTGTGCTAATGGTGCTATACCTTTCACTTGGGACATTGGACAATATTATTCGTGGAGCATGTTAAATTACCTTGTCACTATCTCATGTTCATTAACAACTGAAAGTGATAGATCCAGCTTTTAGGAATAAAGATGTTATTAAGTTCAGCCTCTCATTTTCCCTTTGATTTTGACACTAGTTAACCAGGTAGTTGGTGGCCTCTGCATTTTTACCATCTCGCAACTTGCCTTTCCATATGCCCTCTCCCCCGAGTGGACTCTTTGTGTTTACTTTGTTTGATTGGACCCCTTGCACTGGGTGCCCATTGTCGCAGCTAATGTAGTTAGCATAACTGATCTTTGTTAGTGCTTTGGATAGTAGTGAGTAGAGGAAGTTCACATCAACAACCTTGAGTGGATGTTGATGAGAGCTGGCGCACCTAGATGGATACTCTATTAGATGTAAAGTGAGGAAATTTGGAGATAAGGAATGGGGTTAGTTTGCATCGACTGGTGCTGGATTTAAGCCAAATCGCTGGAGCATGGGGGAGAGTGACGGATAGATTTTCTCTCTGGGAACCGTTATGGAAAAAGGGAAATTTGTTTGAAGAGAATGCATGGTATGTGATTTGGAAGAGCCCTCTACTGTGTGCTCCAATTTCAGCTATAAAACTTCTCATCTTGTGACCCTATAATGAACTTTTGTGTTATCTGAAGTGTGAAGTTACTGAGGTAGTTGTGAACCAGGAATTCTAAATGCATGAGTGGTGAGAAAGATACTTTGCTTTAGTTCAGTGTTGGACATGCAAAGATTAAGCAGGCTCATCATGAGAAATCTTATCATGAGTGATCTTAAACAAAATCATTACTAGAAATTCGGTAGAAAAGAAACCCTCCTTGTGCTCGTCTTCAGTACACCTGTTTCTGTGTCCTTTTCTGTCTGGCCCCTTTTTTCTGGTTCACAATCCCCCCCCTCCCCGCCCAAAAAGAAGGCAATGCTTTCATCACACCTGAGCATATGTAAGTCAATGGAACTGGAACATCTCACAGAATAGACTGGTGAATACTCTAGAATATTGCAGATTGCATGATTACATGCTAATTGTATTGTCATTTAAACATTTTCCCCTTTTGGTCAACTTGCTGTTTATTGAGAAGAAATGCAGGGTTCTGTCTTTCCTGGAGAGAAGCACAGAAGGCGGCTATTCTGTATAAAAACCCCAGTTACTGCATAATTTCATGCCTCCAACTCCCTTGTATCAGTAGCTTCCGCTGTTTAGTCATTGGTTCATGAAGGATATGATTTTCTTTGAAGCCACTCAGCATAAACTCTCACCTCAAGAGAAGCACATATTGTTTTCTATATAATTCTTGGTTTCAATTTGGTCAAACTTCAACTTCTGAAACATAGTTCTTTGATACAGCTTCTTAGTTACTTTTTGGTTGGTATTTATGAAATGTCTTGCGTGTTTGATAAAACTTTGCTGAAGGCTTTGGATGGTAGAAAGCATTATGTATTTGTTTGACGACCTCCTTCTACCTTGAACTTCCAAATAAAATAAATGTCGATTTTATTTTGTAATATAGTAAATTGATTTGGTAAAAATAAATATTAATATCCTTAAAATGAACATTACTCTGCATGTTCAGGAATCACTATAGGGCGAATTTTCAAGTTTGTATCATAGTGTGGAAAATGTCTTATTAAATTGGCCTCTGCATTGTATGTTTTAAAGTACAAATTTTTAATGGTTATCAAATCTAGGGCCCAATTGGAACTTAATTTAAAAAAGTGCACTAAAGTGCACTAGCTCGCGCAGCTGAGAGTGGCAACCGTCGTTGCCTCACTCAAGCCCGGGCGCAGCGACTCCTTAGGCGGGACCGAGGCAAGTACCTCTGTCAGTCTCAAGGATAACTGCTTTTTGTACGCTTCTTGGGCCATGTGGAATCTTACCCAAATTCGAGGAACTGAGCTAGATTACCTGTGTGATAAGGACAGAAAACTTCCAATCATGCCCACTGGGCTGATATTGTATCTCAAACTCGGTCAATTGACGTTGATTTAAGACCTAGGGTTTTATTTGAAAACCCAGATCTGGAAATTAAAGAGTGAATAGGTGGAGTTAAGTGATGCAAGTTGAGGGCTTTTGGCAACCTAGTTGGAGGGTTTCTGGGTGCCAGTCACCGACATTATTTGTGCTCTGGGTGCCTGATATGTTCTGCTACTCTTCTCTTTTGCTTCTCTTTGACTCGTCCTTTATCTTCTTGACTTTCATCTAAATCTGCCTTGTTTTTTCCTCTCACGTATTTTCTGTGCTAGGGTCCCATCTTCAAGATGTGTTTGTTTTCCCGCCCAGCCGGGGGGGGGGGGGGGGGAGAGGGTGAGTGTAGTATTGTATCCTAATTCCTAAGACAAGGGAATCATTATATCATCATTGTTTTGTGGTATTTTAGTGTTCGTCCTTCATAAATTTTCAGAATGTTTGCTAAATATTAGCATTTTGATTTGTATTTAAATAATTTAAGGTATTGTTCTATTGTATTCTAACCTACTTTGTGATATTTTTGACATTGTAACGGCTTATATTGATATGAAATACCTATATTGATGCAAATTTATAATTGATTTCGGCAGAATATATCTTTTGAACAAATTTTGAGCATTTTTGTATAGAACTATAGAACTGTGCTTTAGCCTCGATGCTCACACCTTGCTCCTCAGGACGCTTTGTGCATTGGTGTGCCTTGTGCTTTTTAAACTAGGAACTGAAACAACCTTTTTTGTTTGATTTTTTTTTGGGGGGGGGGGTTGGTGTTAAGAAAATATGTATACCCAAATATCCTTTATTATGTTGGATCTTTGGGTATTAGTTTGCTAGATTTTATACAAAATGTGGAGTATTGGTTTTTGTTTTTTAAATTCCTTTTATCCTCCTCTTCTTGAGGAGGTTGGTGGTGTTTTAAAGTTTTGTTGGCCATAAATCTATTATGGTAGATAGCTTAAATGTGATTTGTGATAAGGAAGAGAAAGGATAAATTATACTAGAGGTTTCGATTCTTGTCTCTGGGTTTTTAACTACATGATTATTCACATCGGGTTGTTTATGTGGGGTAGGAGGAGGCATAATGTGGTTTTCTAAAGTTCTAGCTAAATTCTGTGTATTAATGATGAACACAGGTTTTAACTTAGTTTTAATTCTTCCCCCTTGTAGAGGTAGAGCCACTCATGAACTACTAAAGATATTGGAGAAGGCTTTATTGAAAACGTGAGAAAACACCATACATATACATATGAGTGGGTGAACGCAGGTTGGTGTTCTGTGCTCCTTGGAGTGTTGGGGTTAGGGACCCTATACTAGTCTTATTGTTAAACTTGTCATGTTTCATAGTTGTAGGAGTAGAGTGATTGGTTGGTAGTGTGAGTGTGGTGCGGTTGGCATGGGATTAAGCTTATGCAAAAACTTAAGTTTGTGAAACAAAAATGACAGGAATGAAATGGCGAAATGACAAGTCGTGGATGGAGGAACTAAGAAGGTAAATATACTGAGTTTGAAAAAGTGTGAGGCGCAATGAGACACAAAGGATCCTGATGCGTGAGGCGCAAGGTAAATGCGTGCGCCTCAAGGACGCGAGCCTTCTTTTAGCTAAAAAATGATGGAAAACAATTTCCATGACTTATTTATGATAATGGAGTTAAATGATGAAATCAAAGAGACAATTGGACATCAATGTGGGTTCTAAAAGTATAGTAAATAGTCTACAATACGATTTTTTAGCATGAAAATATCATAAAATACGCACACAAGAACTTAGAAAAAGTTTAGGAATAAAGAAACAAGCATAGTCATGATAGAAAACATAGACAACATATAGGATAGTTCTAAAAATGATCTAAGATCAACTAGATGTCATCATCTTCGTCGAACACCAGATGCTCACCGCTCAGTATCAACATCATCAAATCCACCAACGTCATCATCTCCTCCACTTCCTCCTCCTTATATTCATCCTCATCCTCATCCTCATCTTCATCAATTAATTAAAATTGTCCTCGATGCCTAGAAGAAGAGGTTGGAGCCTTTCCTTTTCGCTTTGTAGAAGTAGAGCGTTGCTTAGTAGTGCTTACTTGGGTGCTCTACGTTTGGTGTGATAACTAGGCTCATCTGCTCCAGAGGCTCGAGCAACAGCAGCCCATGTCAAATTATCATCCTCAAATGCAAGAGTATCATCAGCTGAATTTTCATCCATTCTTCCAATTAACCACTCATTGCTTTCATCGATGTCCTTTAAAAGGATGGGATGCATAGAGGCACTCTCTTCACGTCTACGCCTCAAAGCACGATTCGCTTTAACAAAAACAAAGTTATTAAAGTGAGATTGTGCTAATCGATTTCTCTTTTTGGTGTGAAGCTGGATAACAAGAAAATAGGTTTCATTAAGCTTCATTATTAATAAGTGTGCACAAAAAATTATAAAAAGATTACGTTTGATTGTTTTCACTTATGGGTTGGAACACACCCCTATTGCTCCTTCATCCTGTTGCACTACAAGTGAGGCTAAATACCCAAATGGGAAACTTGCTTCTTCAAATTAGGTGCTTCAGCTCCATAATTACTCCACCAATAAGCTATTAGAAAACAAAATAGCAAAATTACATTCCATAATAATATTTTTTAAAAGGAAAACAAAAGGAGAAAAATATAGGCAAGCTTATCTAATATTCTTACTGGGAGCTAGTGCATTCGTTTGTCTTTTAGCCATGTTCATCCCGAAGAAGCCTTGAGCATTTTTGTACAAGTTCAATTCTTGGAGAATCTTATCTTGGGTTCCCAAAGTCGTAACCAACCTTGCTGTGCAATCATACAAACCTTGGACAACTTCTCTACTATCCTCAATGATAGGATTTGAATAATAAATTTTCAGATTTAAGACATGCTTGGCCGCATGTAAAGGTTGATGAAGTTGACATTCCTATCTTGCATCAAGAGTCCTAAATGTCATTTCATAATTCTCTTCTTTATGTGCAAAGGTTTTGGCAACAGCTTCTTTAGCTCTATTTATGGCCTCATAAATATAACCCATTGGAGGCTTCTTTTCTCTGTCAACAATGCGAAGGACCTTTACTACAGGACTAGTCAACTTAAGAGAATAAAAAACATTCTTCCAATAGATCTCTTGTAGAAGGTAGGATGCCATCTTGTTCCCTTTTGCTTTCTTAGGCCATTTGCTATCATTCCATTCTTGTGAAGTTACCATCTTCTTCAAGTTGTTTCTTTCCTTATGGAAAGAAGAAAGAATGATGAAAGAACTGGCAAATCTTGTGATGGCTGGTCTATGCAAATTTTTTTTTTTTGGGGGGGGGGGCTCGTGAACTACCTCATCATGTTAAGAAGAGGAATGGAGCTATGACTATAAGCATCGATGAACATGCTCTTCTTTAATGTAGTCTTGACCTTTGGAACTTAGTTTCAATATCTTCTAAGATATCAAGACAATGTGCGGCACATGGAGTCCAATATAAATGCGACCTTTTAGCTATTAGTAATATCCTTAAATTAGACTTATTCTAGCAAAAATGAAGTTAGAAACTTAAAATGAAATGAAGAGCTAATTTATGTCATTTAAAAAGAAGAGAAGGATTGTTATGTCTTACCGCCTTGACATAATTAGATGTATTATCAGTTACCACTTGGACAACATTCTCCTCCCCAACTTCTTCCATCAAATCATCAAGAATTTTTAATAGAAGATTTGCATCCTTTACCACATCAGAAACATCCATCGATCTAATGATGACCGAACCCTTAGGAGAGTTCATAAGAAAGTTGACAATATCTTTTTGAGCTATGGAATCAAGCCATCAATCGGACAAGAGTGAACAACCGTTTTCAGCCCATTTTTTCTTGTGCCCTACCATTGCTTTCTCGTTATCATCTACTTCTTTCTTGAGGAGAGGAATCCTTGCCTTATACATAGAAGGTGGCTGTAAACCCGGGCTACATTGATCAATAAACTCACATGAGATGAAAACTATCAAGTGTGAGTAAATAAAAAGGAATACCGCCATTCATGGATTCAAAATGTGGCCGGTCTGCGATGAAATGGCCGCATCGAAAGGTTTTTGACTTCAATGAATTGCATTTTCGCCGCAATATGGCACGCGATTTCTGCATTCGAGCGATTTTTCCGTATCGCTACTGCAATGCAATTGCGACCGAAACCGCATCTTGAATCCTTGCGGCACCATCATAGAAGAATCTAGCAATTTCCCTACAAACTTTGTTTCTTAGCTCTTTCCTATACATTTGATTTAGAATCTTTTGCCTGCCTTGATCCTTCCCTTCCTTTCTTACCTTCATAACATTTGTGGGATTAGGAGTAAAGAACATGTCCAATGGACCCGTTGTCTTTTGTCTCTTTGAAGGCACGCTATTACTACCTTTTGAGCCACCACTTGAGAATTTTCCACCTTTAGACATCTAAACACACTCATCAACATCATCCTCTTCATCAAAATAGCTTTGTGTCAAGCATTTGGATATATCATAAGCTTATTTACTCTCCTTTTTTAGGTCCATGTGATCTTGGATTTCTTGTCTAACATGTTTGAGGACCTTTTGGCAAGCTAGTGTGTTTCGATGGCCACCAACAAGATGTTTGAGTCAAAAAACAACCCCGATGGTTCTAACTCTCACAAAAGTTACAAAAGAAATTTTTCCTATTTGTTGAATCTTGCTTCCCATACTTCCTTCCCGGGTCTAAAGATTTAGAGGAACCCAAACCTGCAGCGTTACCGGTTGGGGTTGAGTCCTCCATTTAACCCAAAGTCGCAAACTAACATTCAATAGGAATCAAAGAACAAAAAAGTAGATAGGCATGAACAACAATAATTGCATTTTAAAAAAAAAAAATTAGAGGAACCCAACCTCGCTCACACAACCACAAACACAAAGAGGCAGAGACCAGAGAGAGCACAAAGAAGCAGAGGCCAAAGGCATGAAATATCAAAAATAAATAACCAAAATGAACACACACAAACCACACATCCACACCAAAATAAATCATGGCACTGTAGCCACACGCCACCCACTGTAGCAGAACAGAAAGAAAAACAGAAAGGGCAGGAAATCAGACATTAGAAGAAGAAAAGAGAAGCAGGGATGGTAGGAGAGGAGATAGGCTTTGTTGATGGAGAAGAACAAGAGTAGCAGAAGTGAAAAACACCAAAAAAGGGGTGAAGAAGGAGAAAAGTAGCCGGCGGCTAAACTGTAGTGGGGAAGAAGAAATGAGAAGAAGATGGAAAAGAAAGCAAAGGAAGAGAAAGCGTACCTTGTGGATGAAGGCAGACAGGCCTTGTGAATGAAGGAGAGAGGGCTTCAATCAATTGAGGCAGAGAAACAATAGAAGAGAAGCTTTAGGGTTTCGAATTTTAAGGGGGGGGGGTCATGAACAGGTAAGCTGCTGGAAGCTTAATTTTTCTTTAAATTTAATGTTTTAATGAAAACATTAAAATCCTCTAGGTGTACGCTTTGCTCGCCTTGTCTTTAGGCGCACACCTCCGTTCATTTAAGAGTGTGCTTCGTTCAACTGTGTATGAGGTGAGGCCCTCACCGCCAACTTTTTAAACTAAGATATACTCACGAAAAGAAAATAAGGAAGTTGCATTTTGAATGTGTTAGTCTCTTGAATGGGTTTTAGAGGAGGCAAATAAACCTTAAGAGTGAGTTGACAGAGTTGCCATTGAAGGAGTGTAGGAAGTGAGTCAAGTGAGTGATCCTATGCTATGTTGCTATGACAGGTGGTATCAGCTTATCAGGGGGAAGCGTGAGCTATTTTGAGGAATTCGGGATGGATGGTGGGATGTTTAGAGATGTTGTAATTGATTATAGTAGCTCCTTTTATGCAAGGATTATGGTAGCTCCTTTTATGCAGAGGAAGGTAGCTGTGGCCTGTGGGCATTTGCAGGATCATGTATTGGAAAACCTTTTGATGAACATGGGATAGAATCATAGATTCAAAATGTGGCTGAACTGTGACGAAACGGCTGTACTGGAAAGGTTTTGGAGTTGGGCGAACCGCGTTTTCACGTCACGATAGACATGATATGGAATGTAATTGCCGTATTAGAGCAATTTGCCGTTCCGCGACCGAAATCGAAATCGTGTCCGAAACCGCATTTTGAATCCTTGGATAGAATAGGCAATTACGTAGGGAGTGACAAAGCTCTGGTTTTGTTTTCTTCGATGTCTGCTAGAAGTTGGTCAAGGATGATTAATACGAGGGTTTTCCAAGAATCTCATAAGCTCCATGACGTGGTGGGCAAGCACATGGGTGCCATTGTTGTCAGTCTAATAGAAGGATCAGTATGTCTAAGTTGAGGGATTTGAGCCAACTAACCTTGTTATTGGAATTTATGAAGTCATAGCAAAGGTCTTGTCAAAGAGAACTAAATTCTAATTTGGTATGTTTTCAGAATAGATGCTTTTATAGACGTTAGAAATCCTAAAGAGAACTAAAGCCTAATTTGGTATGTTGTCTTCAGAATAGGTGCTTTTGTAGAAGTTTAGAAAGATTTCTGATGCCATCTTGGTATCTAATTTGGTAGTAGAGAATTTGAAAAGATGGTCTGAATTGTCTGCTTGGGTATTATTTTCAATTTAGATTTGGATATTGCATCTTTTGTGAGTATTTCTGAACAATAGTTACCTGGAATGCTTGTCCATTTACTCAGTGGAAATGCGGATTGCTATTGTTGCACAAATTCAGTCTAGTTCTTGGTCCAGGATTGCTCAGTTGCAAAATCTGGATTGCTTGGGCAACCAATGGTCCTTGTAACTATTTACTTAAAAAAAAAGACGAAAAGATTTTGCATGGTTTGGTAGTTGCTAGGTGTGGATTCGGGGGCTCTTGTTAAGTTGTTCCATGTGCTTTCCTGTTCTTGTCAATGACTGCCTAGGTGTGCGTTTGGGCCACCGCAGGGATTGGGGAAGGTGGTCTTCTCTCTTCTTTTCTATTCATCTTAGTGTTTGATGTCCTATGGAATAATTTTTCAATAAGGGAAGATGGTGGTTTTATTTTAGGAATGAAGGATTAAGGGTGATCAATTTGTTGACGATATAAATTTATCTTCTTTACGTGATATCTCTGAGTGACGATTTTGGGTCATTCTTCATTGTGCTTTTATTTTGCTTTGTGAGATGATGTTTGGACTTGGGATTAACTTGACAAGATGCGGTAGGTAATATTATGAAGTTACTCTTCAGAGTTTGTAATTTGTGGTCTGCCTTTTATGTATTATTAATGATGAGTTAGGCAAACAAGAGAGTTTGAAATTTTTTGCTTTCCATGGTTGAGGAGAGTCTGAATGGATGGAAGAGAGCTTAGTTTCTTTTGGGGATGGGGATCAATCATTCAGTCTTCTCTTTCAAATAATCCTGTTTTATTTCTCTCGTTTTGAAATCCTGGTTGGGAGGTTGGGAAGTTTGATGTTGGGAACATCCATTATTGGGGTTTGGTGCTTATTTTTCACATTTCGGAATTTCTGTTGGGGATGCTTTATTTTCTTCCACTTGGGTGGGCGCATGAACTGCAAAGACAGTATGTACTGTGTAGATGCACATAATACCCAGAGATGCCTAGCTGTAAAGTCGTTTGTGAGAGGACTGCTATTGGGTTACGAGTGTTTTCCTTCCCCTGATGATGACCGTTCTCATTTCTTCCTATCTCTAGGACATAGCAATCGATGATTTCATAAGCTATTTACCCACTTCCGACATTTTTGCTATATTGTGAATATTGTTTTCAATTTCCTCCTCCCAATGGCAAGTTTCGGTGTTCTGGCATATTTGGTCACTTTGTTCAGCACCTCCATGGCAAATGGGCATTTCAATAATAGGTACCAAATTGTGCCTGTGTTACTTTGACAGAAAGAAGATGGGATCTATCAGATACCGTATCTTTGGAAAAGACTCTTTCTTGCGAGGCTAATTGTGTGATGCAAGTATGCTTAAAATTGAAATCACCAATTAATTTTGTGAAATTTAAAGTTTTGATCATCAAGTGGTCACTGCTTGTAAGTTGTCGCCCTTTACATTGTGCTTATGCTTATTTTGTTTACTTTTTAAATTTTTAATTTCTCTTTATAATATGTTTTCATGTGTCTTTGAAAACTCTCTTTGCGTAACTGGGTAAGCTCTGCTTATATCGGTAATGATTTTTTTGTTTCTTTCCTTCGGTCTTTGGTTAATAGATTCTCTGTTTGGAAAGGTTGAGGGGTGACCTTTGCTTATACAACCTCCCTGACACTGCTTAAGCTAAGCTGAGTCCGCAATTTCATGTCACTTTGATTGCATTCTTTGTGTGACACTTTGGTCAGTTGGTGCTTTAGTTGTGCCCATCTTTCTATTTACAATATAACCTCTCTATTATTTTTATTGTTTTGGTGGTAGTCTTTCACTTTTTCTCCCTTTTTTGAGTGGGGGAGTGGAGATTTGGTGTAAGGATTCAATGGCAATATAGGTCCTACGAATGCTTCTGTTTAACCTGTGCTTGATGTCACGGGTTCCTCAGAACAAGGCCACAATTGCTTGTGTCTAGATCGTCAGACCTGTATTCAATGGAATCCTCGAAGATGTTAGTAAGATAGTGCTGGCAAGATCTTGTTGGTTGTGCGAATGTGATTACCTGATTAATCTGAAGTTCTAAGTGTGTTCTTTTTTTTCCCCTGCCCTGTTTTTGCGTTTTCCTAGAAATTGCCCCCTGTTTGATTGCTTGCAGACTTGTAGTGAGGGTCCTGCATCCAAATATCTCCTTGGCTCTACTTCACTGGGACCTGCATTGAGCACATAATATTTGTTTCCAAAAATCAATGTTATTTATTTATTTTGGCCCCTCCCTTTCATCTTTGTGTTGTTCGTGATCATTTGATTTGCCCTCTTTTCTGATGATTTTGCCGTTGTGTGGTGGCAGACTAGTCCTGGCTCTCGTTGAGGCTGTTTTTGGAGGCAGCGCTAAGCTTGGAGCAGCTTTTCATTGAATTCAGTCTTGCCTCTTCTCAATGTAGATTATGCAGCATTCCCTTGAAATTATGACATTGAAGTTGCTTTGCTCCTTTGCTATAGCCAGGGCTTTTTCTTATTGTTGAAAGGGCAAAGTCTTAATGAGATAACCCCCCTCTTCAAGCTGGCCACTAGCCATTCCTCGAGGTCCCATATTTAAATATTGAAGTACGGGGAGGTAACAAACGAGAAGTTATTTTATGGAACTCTTTTGCCCCTGTAAAATGTTATTTTGTTCTTTTGCTTTTGTTTAGTTGCTTTTGTTGGTGTATCAAAATGGTTGGTTTGCTTCTCGATATCTTGGAAAAGGGCAAATGAAATGGTATTAAGCTGAATTTTTTTTAGACGTAGGGTCTGTTCTTTTCATGGATAAATTTCAAAATACCATTTTCAATCCACTTCAATTTATTTCAATCTACTTTTATTATTTTAACTAAGTTTAATTTATCACATCAAAAAAAAGTTAACTCATTTCAATTTATTTTAACCTACATCAATCTACTTAAATGCACCTCATTTTTTTACCTATCTCAATTTACCCACGAAAAGAACAGGCCCTTAGTGGTGCTAGAAATTGTTGGGCAATATTTTGGTATTCTGGTGTAATCTGTGGAGCTTCTCCCCCCTCCCAAAAAAAACAAATTTCTTTTAAATATAAAATAAGTGTGGGGTAGGGCAATGCTGTTTCATATTTTAGAGTTTACATTCAGATCATGTCCAAACTTTTAAAAAGTGCCTGCTGAAGTTGGAGTAACAGGATTTCTTTCGCGGTGCAGTTTGGTGAAGGTGTTTAAGGGCATGTTTGTTTTATCATTTGATCGAGCACAAATGCGCTTAAATGTTAGTGGTGGCTCCTACCTGCTGCCAACTTCTCGTGAGTGCCGAACTGTTTTTAGAAGACTAAACGCATAAACACTTCCAACCAATGTTGAGAGAACCGACCCAGTGATCAAACCGGTTGGTTGAGCGGGTCGATGGTTGAACCGGTCAGACCGTTTCGACCGGGATTGGATCGGTTGACCCGGTTTACCGGCAAATCCGGTTAAACTGGCACAACTCGGTGAACCTGGAAAAAAATTTTACAGATATTTGTTATATATATATATTTTTTTTCAAATTTCACTATATCAAACACAGATATCGCAATTTGCAAATCGTAAGAACAAATTTACATTTCAAAACCCGAAGTTCAAAGTTCAAACATGAACCAACCAATTGAAGGCTGAAACAAGCAAAGTTAATTAAAATTTCCAAACAGCCAGATTAACAATTAATCAAAGTAACTAGCCAATTTAGCAATCAAAGCAATTGAAGCCAGCACATCAACCAGACACTCATCGAGGCACTCGGTTCTACCCACAACCCCACACCACCAGCCCAACGCTGACCATCAGTAGCAATAGCAAGCAAACGACGCCCTGAGCCCTAAGGACTTGAGCTTGAGTCATTGAGACTCTGAGAGATGAGAGTGAGAAAGCAGAGAGAAGAGAGTGAGAGTGAGAAAGACGACGTCGAGAAGGAATCAAGGAAAGAGACATCGAGAAGAGAGTGAGAAAGCATATTACCTTGACAATAGTCGCAGTTCCGGCAGCGACCCACCAGCCGGCATCGAGAGGGAGAGCAGGCGTCGACCGTTGAGGAGGGAGAGGCAGAGAGAGTCGATGCTACTACTCTGGAAGGACCAACAAAAAACCCCATGCTTGACACCGGTCGAAGCAGCCGGCGGCGACACACCGCCGTCGTCGAGGAGGGAGAGAGCGAGGGAGAGCCAGCGCGAGCTGTCAAGCAGGAGGAGCTGCTAGGGTTGTGAGAATGTGAGTGTGAGTTACTGAGTATCATGAGAGAGAGAGAGAGCAAAAGACAGGCACTTGAAGGACCAAAAACGAAAAAAACCCAGCACCTTTTACGTTTAACTGGAAAAGCCGGTTGAACCACGGGTTGGACGGTTTGACCAAGTTAGCCGGTCTAACCAGGTTTGACCGGTTTTTTCCCTTTTTTCCGGTTTGATGTTTAAAACGGTTTTATGCAAATTCCGGCCCCTCGCTCCAACCGATTTCTGGTCCGACCGGTCCAATTTTCTTAACTATGCTTCCAGCTAAAGATGGCAATGAAGTGGGTACGGGGTGGGTTTAGCTGTACCCTACACTATACCCATTTTCAAAATTAATACTTATATTCATACCCATATTCAACAGGTATTGTAAAATTGTACCCATACTGATATAGAGGGTATGCGGATTTTGTTCAGCTACATATAAACCAAAATGAATTAAATACATTATATACCTATATTCAATATACTTGGCAAAAATTGACCCGACTTGAAAACCCGACCTGAGCCTGTTTGAAAATTTTCGGTTTTAAACACAATTTGCTCGACCCGAGCTCAAAATTAACCAAAGCTGAAAACCCTACAAATTAGCGGGTCAAACCCGACATGAACCCGAACCTGGCTGATTGACCTGAATTTTTTTAAAATTTTTAAATTTTTGTGTAATTTATCCCTCTTACAATAATGGTCATTCATTATATGGGTTCTTTTAGAGATACGTTATATAATTACCGCATTCCTTGATAAATTAAATAATAGTACGCTTTCTTTTCCAACTTTGTCGTCATACAATAACATTATACACAACTTTAAATGGAAAAACTTCTAAAAAAATGGGCACGAAATATAATGAAATAATTCCTTAGTTTTAAGAAAATCATTTTAGCACATGACATATATTAAAAATGTGCAAGTCTTACTGTTATATTTTTAGTGAAGTATATATGTCTCATCATATTTTAAATAATATTATTTTGTAAAAATCTAAACTTTTGATGTTATAATTTAAATATAATTATAGTATCTTGTGCCACTCCAATATTCTTTCATTTGGTTTCTATTCTAATTGGTCTCATATTATGATGCCGATGTTGCGCAGTGGGCCGACCCATATTGGTGTAAGGATTGACCCACTAATAGAGTGTATCTGATTAAGTAATGGTAAGTTAATAAAAATATTGAGTTATTAAATCTGCGACCCATTAATATGCTTTAGATGGATGACCCATAAATGACCCGACCCATTATTAACTTTATTTTAATCCATGGGCCCACTCACGGGGCTTCGACTCATTGGCCACTCACACATGACATACTTATCTCATAATGAAAAGTTTGAATATCTTTAATATTCTTTTTAAAAAAATTACAATTAAAATATTTTTTTCATTAAATACGAACATTTTAAGTTTTAAATATGTTGAGTTTTTAATTTTGACAAAAAAGAAATAACTCACAAAAAATGCATTCGAAACTCGTTGGGTCGAGCCGAAACCCATATAATCGAAATACGCCCATCCGTATTTTACCCGAATATGAAATGCCTCTGAGCTGTATTTTACTTGAACCCAAATAATTTTGACCTGTATTTCACCCGCCCCCCGAACTGATGGGTCCAATATCAACATTAAATACCTAATATGTCACATGAACATCAAGTTTCCAACAAAATATCATATTCCACTGAATGCAACTGAAAGTTTTCAAATTCAAGCAACAAATTAGCACTTCATAGTAATAGTTTTTAACAAAATGTCCCACCGGAGTCTTGATTATAATACAACTCAAAGAAACTTGCAAAATATCTAAGTTCAAGCAACAAGCTAGAACTTTGAATAAATGGGAACATGTCTTATATAAGGAGGATATGGGGATAGATACGAGGCGGGTATTGATAAAATGAGTATGAGGCAGGTATAGGGTGGGTGGAAGTGTACCATACCTATATCCATACTCATACCCATACATGTTTTAGCCATACTCATCACATACCCATTTTTAACTCGTTTTCAATACCTGTAGTTATACCCGTTGGGGCGGGTTTTGTGGAGATAAATTTTTTTGCTGGCCCTATTCCCAACCACTAACCACTAATGTAAATGTTTCTAACCGCTTATAATTGCTCCCAAATGTTAGTTGATAGTTATCATGCAGTAGTGTGTAGTATTTTGATAAGATTGAAATTTGTTCTAGTATTAAGTACTCGATAAATTAGCACTTAATGATCGTTGATGATGTTGAACACAATGGTTCCCGAATGTTTTGCATTAATGCAAAGGTTTGCATTAATGCTTTAGCTTAGATTGTAATATCTGTCCTTGTTTATGTTTGGTAAACGTTCTTAGTTTCTCTCTAGGAACTCGGAGGGATTGTTAATGGACATATCTCTTTTGCTTTGATGTTTCAGTTTGTATATTTCATACGGAACTGATAAGGTGAGGTGTATGTGTTTGTTTCGGCCTTCTTTTGGGGACATCATTAGCGTCCACTTTTAAATACTATAATGGTAATTCTAACACAATTAGGTTTGTATTGTAGGACTCTTCAATTGGTAGCCCCCTGGGTCCATGTATATATTACAAAAATACATTGGTAAAACTTGTAACTGTAGTCGCATCCTATTACAACTGTAAATCCTAGTCATATCCTCTATCACGTTGGCCTAATTTGAAAAGGCGGATGCACTGATAAATTGGACTTTAGAAATAAAAAACAAATTGCAGAGGGTTGACACTTGCGAGTATGGTGGTGGAGACCATGTGGGTAGGAGTCATGAGATTGGAAAGATCGGTGGAGGAGGACAGGGGTGGAGCTATGGTGGGGTCACGTGAGGTCAACCGACCCCGCTTTAAAAAAAAAATTTATAGTTAAGTTAAAAGAAGAAATAACATATATATGTAATTTGTGATGGACCAGATGCATCAAAACAAGACTGCTATGGTGGTAGAGAGGGTGCGGAACTCAGACAGAGGCACAGAGTATTCCTCACGCGTCCTAGGTTCGAATCTTGCTGCTGGCATTTACACTTTATAATCTCTCTGTAATTTTTTTTTTTTGGGGCCCAAAGTTTGGACTAAATTCCGCCACTCTGCCCTTCCCCTCATTCTATTCGCCCACTGCCCAGTCATAGAAACACAAACACAGCAACAGAGCAACCAGTCCAGCCACCACGCCCAGCCACCCAGACCCACCTAGCCGTCCACCACCGGAGGCGTTCGCCGGCAGCCACCGTCAACCCACCAGGCCGTGTGCCCGTGCCGCTGCGCCACCCACCACTGATTTGAACTTTAAAGGTACAAACCCTAAAACTCTAGATAGTTTTTTAATTTTTGTTTTCTTTGTCAAAATTTTGATTGTTTACTCTTTAATTATTTACATAGTTAGATTAGTTTCAATTATTGAAATCATTTGATGAAATTGGCTATAAATCATTTATCAATTGTAATTGTATGTGTTGTTCACTCCTTCTATTCTCTTCTAATTAGTTATATTTATTGAATATCGTTCACTTGCCTAATTAAATCTTTTTTTGTTTAGTTGAAATGCATAGATATTTCAAAAAGTTGGCTACCGAATTGTTTCCTTCAACTTCTGCATCTGAAAATTCTCCTTTGAATCAAGAAACCAGCGAACACAACACTCAAACACAAACCTCAAATTTTGATGCAAATACTAATCCCTCGTTTTGTGGAAGAAGCCGAGTTGATTCAAGTGCTCTTCAGTCAAATCCAACTGAAAGAAAACCAATTTCACATTATCATCCAAATGAGCGTGATGAGGTAAGAAGAGCTCATATTCAAAAAGACCCTTGTCAACCCCGAAATCATGCTTTTCCTCAAAGATTGATGTCTGGACATTATCGTCGTTTCAATGAGTCTTAGTTTGATATGTATGGCAATTGGTTAGAATATAGCATAAAAGAAGATGCGGCTTTTTGCTTGTGTTGTTATTTGTTCAAGAATGAGCATGAATGTTCAAGTCATTTTGGAGGTGAAACATTCACTTCTAAAGGATTTAGAAGTTGAAATAAGACAGAAAGATTTAAGATGCATGTGGGTGGGTCAAATAGTGTCCATAATCAATGCGTGAAATGATGTGAAAACTTGATGATGCAAAAACAATCCATATAGACTGCCTTGGATAAACAATCAGATCAAACTAAGTCTGACTACTACACTCGCTTGAATGCTTTAGTTGATATTGTGAGATTACTTTTGTTTTCTGCATTGCCATTTCGAGGCCATGATGAAAGTGAATTGTTGAGAAGGAAAGGACTTTTTAAGATATTTTTACAGTTTCATGCGGAAAAGAATGACAATGTGTGGAAAGTTATTTTAAAAAATGCTCTAGGCAATCATATAATGACTTCCCCTAACATCCATATGAAATTGCAAATGCTTGTTCAAAAGAAACTATGAAGGCTATTGTTGAAGAGCTTGACAATGGATATTTTTCTATATTAGTTGATGAATCCCGTGATGTATCATGTAAACAACAAATGGCTCTCGTTTTAAGGTTTGTTGATAAAAGGGGATTTGTTATGGAGCGTTTGGTTGGCTTGTTCATGTGACCGATACTAGGTCTTTGGCATTGAAGGAGTCTACTTATTCATTACTTTCTGGATTATCAATGAGTCCATCCCGAATAAGAGGACAAGGGTATGATGGGGCTAGTAACATGCAAGGTCACATTAATGGGCCTAGAAGCTTGATTATGCAAGATTGTTCATCAGCCGATTATATTCATTGTTTTGCTCATTAACTTCAATTAACTTTGGTCGCGGTTGCAAGAAATCATAATGATATTGGATGGCTTCTTGACTTGGTTGGTGTCATGTTGAATGTGATTGGAGGTTCCTATAGACGTAGAGATGAATTTCGAGAAGAACAAGTAGAAAAGGTTGCAGAAGCATTACGTATGGGTGAGCTTCAAACTGGGCGAGGTTTAAATCAAGAACATGGGCTATAAAAACCCGCAGACACTCGTTGGGGCTCTTATTTTAAAACATTCGCCAATATTATTATCATGTTTGATCCAATTCTTGATATGCTTGATGTGATTGGAGATTATGCCAATCATCTAGAAGATAGGATCAAAGCCAAAAGTGCTTTAGATGGCATGGAAAAATTTGAGTTTGCTTTCTTGTTGCATTTGATAAAATTGATTTTAGGAATTACAAATGCTCTCAGTCAAGGTTTACAAAGAAGAGATCAAGACATTGTCAATGCTATATCATTGCTTGGTTCAGCTAAGCGACAGCTACAAATGACAAGGGATCAAGGATGGGATTCTTTGATTGAAAATGTTTATGCATTTTGTCACAAGTAAGATTGAGATTCCTGTCATGGATGATTTCCATGTTATTTGGGGACAAAGAGTAAACCGTAGAGTTTCTAAAGTGACAAATGAACATTACTATCGTGTTGATGTGTTCTACACAATTCTTGATCTGCAGATGCAAGAGCTTAATAGTCGCTTTCCTGTGAAGCAAGCAATGAGTTGCTTCTCGGTGTAGCTTATTTGAACCCAGTAGATTCATTCTCTAGTTTTGATAAGGAAAAAATACTTCGAATAGCTCAATTGTATCCATATGATTTTGATGAGTTGGGCATTGAGGCACTTAGTTGTGAACTTGATACTTTTATTATCAATGTATATGATGATGAGAGGTTCTCTGACTTGAGGGGAATTGGAGAGCTTTCAAGGAAATTGCTTCAAAACAAAGAAGTATCTAAGCTTTCTTCACTTATATCTACTTGTGAAGTTGGCTTTACTTTTACCAGTTTCCACTTCAACTGTTGAAAGCGTATTCTTAGCGATGAAGATTATCAAGACCAATTTACGCAACAGAATATCAGATGAGTTTATAAATGACACTGTTATTACTTATTTTGAGGATGATATTTTTGAAACAGTATCAAATGATGATATCAGGTATCGCTCTCAAAACATGAAGGTTCGTCGAGGACAATTGCCGTAATTGTATTAGCTTTGTAATTTCAGTTTTATGACTATTGTTAAATTTCAAATTTCAAATCATATGTGTGTTTGAGTCCCAACCCTACTTGAATTAATTTCTGGATTCGCCACTGGAGGAGGACGATTGATCCTCAAGACCAAAAGAAGCATGAGGGGAATCTTTATGGCCACCGGCGATGTGGCACTGGGCAGCGGAGGTTCAAGAGGCAGTGTGTATAGGCGTGGCATTTTGCGTTGCCCACAAGAAAGGCTTATCATTGGGCATGATAGAGCAATGTGAAAGGGTTTTAAAGTGTAGAGGCTCCAATACCATGTAACAAAATTAAATTTTTATTGTATGACTCGCCAATTGAGAATCCCCTGAATCCATATATGTATTACGAGAATACATAAATACAACTATAACCCTAATCTTATCCTGTTACAATTGCCATCCCAGGCATATCGTTTGAATAACGGTCAAAATTATAGTAGCAGTACTAGTAGCAGTAATAATAACTCTAAAGATTTAAATTCACAATTCATGATCATTTGTCATGATTGTTTGTCCGCGATATCCATAATTCATCATGATTTATTATGTTGCTCCCTTGCCGACACATGAAGTCAAAACATTGCCCATGGAAAAGTTTTTTCACGTATCCCTTTCATTTGGCCTTCCTGTCAATGCAATTCGAATATTCGAGCTTTTTTCTATTTTATTTACTCTTTTTTTTTTTTTGGTTAGCAAGGTAATACATGCATACTCTTAACAAAAGTTCCAAATGTAGATAGCACAGTGACCCTACAACAAAACATAATGCAATCCCCGTCATCTATACCGAGGCATAGTACCCGCTTCTTGACTATTAATGTATCGTCATCTAGGCTCAAGCGCATTTTGTCTTCCTACCTAGAATTTCCTTGATAACATTGCCATGGATTTGATGACACTCATAGCATATCCAGCGCTTGATTTTATTCTCTAGTTGCAATCCATCCTACACCAATTACTAGAATTAGGTTCAATAATTTAGGATCATACCTCTTTACAGGCAAAGGTGTCTCATTCTGTTTTACACAAATATCTTCTTAGCTACCGTCGAGTTCTCTTTAGATTACATTTCTTCCCCTTTTGCGTCTGTTTTGGGGTTTTTTTCATTTACTATTGAAAAAATTATTTCCTTTTGCTATTTTACTTTTAGGGCATATATAAAGTTTTGAAGATTTACATTGTTTATATATGGGTAAATGTTTAGCTATTCCTTATGTGTTTCATCTCCTGTACAGATTTTTTGAGTACTTGGTGACCTTTCAGTTTAGTGTGAGTTGACTTTCTATTCAACCTTTATCTTATAGCCTTGAAAATCTTGTAACGTTTAGAATTTGTAATCTTTAAAAGTTTGAGAACCTTGGCCCAACTGATGTCTGAGCCAAGTTCCTTAACAAAGATGTAGAATAATTAGTTATCTAAATATTATTAACCCTATGTTGTTTGTTGTTGGAAAGTCTTTGTTAGTCCTTAAGGCACCTCACTAGGTCCATTACTTAGTCTAAGATGGTAGTCTCGTTAATAAGAGATTGGAATGACAATGCATCTGGTACGATGTTATTTGGAGTACAATATCAAACTAGATTCTAAAACAAAATTTGATAAATGCTAATCAACAAATTGGAACTCATTTATCAACATATTTTTTTCTTCCATTTGAAGATCATTTTAATAGATGAAATTGAAAAATCTCTTTTTCGCGTTTATAGAAGTAGTTTTTGAGTTTGTTTTTTCTTGAACCAAATATGAAATTTTGCCGATAAAGTAGCCAGGGTGCCTTATCTGTCAACTTTCCTACTATCATGCCGCCAAAAACCAAACTCTACCTCACGTAAAGTTGGCAGAGTACAATTAACCTCTAAAGTTGTGCTCTCGTAGGCTACCCTATTTAAATGACTAGTTAATTTATGCCTTTATTAAGCATGTTAGCATGTTATTTCATGTCAGGGGCGGAGTTATGTGGATGCAAGGAGTGCTAATTGACATCCCAACCTTTTGGGAAAAAATTTTAAATGTTGGAATTTCTGGGGAAAAAAAAAAATATCTATATATATTATTTAGTTTGCATGTACAATATGAAGTGTGCATTGCCCAATTGGTGTGAGGCTTGCCTATTTGGTTGAAATGTCTCATATTCAAATCTCGGTAATGATAGTTGTGTTGTTTTTTTTTTCCTATTAAGATATATAATATCAGCTATATATTTTTTAGTTTAGTTATATTGCAACAAGTGTGTAGTGCTTGCTTGGCATGAGGTGCTTGGATTTTCCTTAGGTTGGGTTTGTTGTATGTTCAATTCTTGGTAATGGTGATAGTGTGACTATTTTAAAATTAAGATACGTAATGTTTTTACTATTATGTTGACATTAACTTAGAAAGAGAATAGAAAAAGATCTCCAGAGGCAAAATCAAAGGCAAAAATATTTCTTTTTCAATTCAGAATTATTTTTTGCAAACTATTGTATCTACTTTAGCAATTCTAGCCAAATTTGTGCCTAACAATTGTGTTAATTTATAATTATTCTTTGCAAACTATTGTATCTAATTTAGCGATTTGAGTCAAATTTGTGTTTACCATTTTGGAAGTAGTCAAATAGGAGTTAATTTTAATAAACTTGTGAGTAAAATCGAATTAGGAAGCTTAAAGATGGAATTTGGTAAATTTGGAATTTCTTGTAGGTTTAGTGCAATATTATAGTTATGTTATGTCATTAAAAAATTACGGAAGAAAATATATTAAAAAATTAGAGTGCAAATTAGACGAATATTAGTTGTACTGTATGATATAGTTCAACACCCCAAAATTTGGATTGTTTCATGTAGTTTAGTTTCTTTAGTTTGATTGATTGTTATGCAACTTATCATTTCATTATTATGGTGGATCATTAAGATGATTAATTCCTGGATCATCATTATGATCAGATTCGTCTATAGACTTAAGCATGGTTCATAGTAGAATTGCATGCGCTTAAAATCAGATCTCCTTTAGTCAAATCCATCTACGTACAGTCATACATGTAGAGGTAAGACTATTTATATTTGAATTTCTCCAAAATCCATAAAAATGGGACCCATACTGAGAGAAGTTGTTTATTGTATTATTTAGTCAAATCCATTTATTCCTCATTCAATCAAATCCATTTAACCAAGTCTATTCATGACAGTCGACTGATGTATCAAATAGAGGATTTGGAGAGATACTCATACATCTTAATTAAAGCAAGTACAATTAGTTAGGATACATAGTGGAATTTGAATTGAATCCCATTCAATTATTAATACTATTATTCAAGAGATTTTTGGCTTGCTCATTTTAGCATGTTGAACCTATTTCTTACTCCAACTCCCTATCAAAACTGCTATCAATATGCTCTAACTTTCTCTAACCCACTACAACCCACTCCAACCCACTCTAACATGCTAGCCTTTCCTGAAAAATGTTAAAAATAAACATGCCCTTTATCAATAGTCTAGTCTATTTCGAAATTTCAAGATGATTTACATTATGAAAACATCTTATGAATAATTGATTGCAAAATGTAGAAACAAGTTTTAGAGAAGGATTTCTAAGACATTGTTTCAAAATAAGTTTTTATTAGATGATAAGTAAGACTCTTAGTTTTCGAATTCGATAATTAACACAACCACAAAGAGAAATTCTTCTTCATATTTCTCACCGAATAGCTACTTTAAAGAAAACACTTCAATTTCTCCATTGAAGATAAGTTCAAATTTAGACAGTTCAATCTTATGTTCTCTAACTGAAGATCTCATATCAAGACCAAACGTCATATTCAAATCCAGGCCTATCCTCAATATCGAACCAAGATTCAAAACCCACATGAACAACTCATACAAATAAATGACCACATTATGTAGAGCACTCCTCAACCTCAATAAGAAACACAAACCACTCAACTCTAAGTCTGTCCAAACTCGAATCTCAATCAATCCGCTATTGCAAAACAAAATTTGAATTTCTAATGTTTATTCATTGTGATGAACCTCAACCTATTCAAATTCTAAAATGCCGAGGTTTTCTACTGTTGTTTGGCTTTCCAAGCTTCTTCATTGAGATTTACACACTGAAAAATTGAAAATTTATGAGCTCCTTTTGCTCAAATCAAATGTGCCTAGATAAACTATATTAGCAATAATAAAGGAAAATTTCTTTATTTAAAATTCAGAATTCTCAAGATCAATTTATCCATAGATTGAGGCAAAATTCATTCTGAATATAAGAAAATCTCAATCAATTTTTAACTACAACAGTTCAACTTTCTTGATTGCAAAATTGCATGGTTCAGAGGCCTCTTAACCATTTGTGGTTCATGTCGTTGATAGAGGACTCTCAAATTAGTAGATGCATAAGTGGTTCTTTGAATAGCAGTCAGACTCCGGATTCAAGTCACTATTGCCACCTTCATAAACAACTCAAGGTTTTGAGCTCTTTTTGAAGCACACTAATTTATGGAAAGCATTCAAAAGGGATAAAACTCTCAACTGAATTTGAAGTATAGTGCATGCATTTTGTTTAGCTGTGCATTCATAACTTCGATGGCATCCTGAATTAGAGATCATCTTTGTGTAAGTATAGTGCATTCATAACTTCGATGGCATTCAGAATTGGAAGTAAAGAAGTTAGCTTTCCAGATTTTTCAAACCAGACTATTCCAAACCAAAAATTGCTACTATTTTATCAAATGGGCACATTTGATTTATACTCGCCTTTTCCATAAAATATCATGAAGAAACTTTTAGTTTCCTTGATAAATTTCGATGTATTAGTTACTTTCCAATATATCTATTAAGAAATGCATTGATATAAATATATATATATATATATATATATATATATATATATATATATATATATATATATATATTCATTCTGGGGTGATTTAAATAGAACCTAAGCAACCCGCCATCTAGGATTAGATTATCCTATATTCATGACTCTACATAAAGATTCATAACAAGCTATGGTTTAAACAAATATATGTAATGGTTCAATTTATTTAAATTCTTATCCCGATTTTTTAATTGATTACTGACTCATGGATGTTAGATACTTTAGTTTTGTATATTCATCTTTCAAAGTAATTTAACTATCTAATTTTCGGAACATTTAAAAAACTTCAGAGTTCTTTATAGAGCTCATTTTAGATTATTATTATCACCATTTCTCAATCCTAAATGTTTATTACAACCTACTATGGATGAAATAATTTTAGCGTAAATTGAGGTGTATAATTTTCTATTTTTACTCTAGAATTGTTAATGCGAAATAAAATTACTATATCTCAAGAATTTATCATTCGAAACACTAAACCACCCACAAATATAGCCCAAAAGCATATTCAACATATTATTAAAGAGTCTGCGGAGGAGTACTTATTAGATTCAATTTTGTACAAGGGAAAAAAAAAAAAAAACATCATCATCATCCTATTTAGAACCCGTAGGACCTCCGTAATCTACTTATTCCATTCCTTCTAGATCATTTCATCATGAATATCCTGGAATTTGTGCTCTACAGTGTGAACCTTTGAAAATTAATTTCAAAGAATCTATTGCTAAATCAATAAATGAAACCCAACCTTTAATAGGATTGCCTAAAAGTTCAACTATCAGACCTCCGTCGTATTCTTCCATTAATGTCATATCAAAACCTTTTGCTATAGATAAAGACTATTTAAGAAAAGCTTCAATTCAGTAGAAACTAAAGACTTGAAGCAAATATTCTGTTATTTGCTTTGTTTTGAATGTATCCCTCTGAATATAAAATACAATTTTAGTACAAAAATGGACATTAGGCGATGGACAACTAGTAGCTACTACTTCTAGACGACACATTCTAACAACACATAAAACTGGTTTAGTCAATATTGGGAAATATTCAAAAGGTCTATTATCAACATAATCTATACAATCACAAAATAAGTAATTATGGTGTTCTCTCAGATGCCGCATGAGATAGTAAAACTTTGCTTTGACATAAAGAGTCCTGTTACGTTCGAGATATTAGAAAGTCCATTAATTTCAAAAATAGATGGGAAGTTAGATGAAACTTCACAGGCCGAAGCCATACAACAAATATTATGGAATTCAATTATCTTCGGTCAAATGTTGATTTTGATTCAGCAACCAAAAAAAAAAAAAAAAAAGTACATTCTAAGAAGCAATTTACATATTATTTCTATAATAACTTCATCACATCTTCAATTAGAATATATAAAGAAATTTATGAATAAACATATGAGAAATGATTGATTTATACATGGACTATAGATGGCAAAAGTGAACATGAAATTCTATCCTACCAACTCCAAAAAATGATGAGAGCTTATTATTCATATTACTGCACAACAAAGAATGAGCAATTAATATTTTGTCTTATAGTTTAGGCTCTATGAGAAATTTGAAAAACTGGTCAGATGATTATCTTAATGGTTAAGAATGAAATAAAATTAGAAACCATAAGGATTTTCGAATTAATTTTGATTATGTGGAGGTCTTAATTCATGCTATTTCTATGTATATTCTACGGAATCTGAAACAATTATGTATTTGATGGAAAAACTGTCTTAACAAAGTTAAGATGTGCCACTCTAGATGATGCAATTGTTTCCTTGAGTATTTATTTACAAGAGATGATCCCAGATAAGCTTGTTGGAAATAAAAATTCTTATGTGGATTTCCAATTCTATTTTCTTAAAGAATATTCGATAGGCTCAAATAAACAACAAGAAAAGATACAATGTCCTTTGGTAAGATAAATCCTAGTCCCTTTGTCAGCTTTGTTAAACAAAAAGGAATTGCTTGATGCAATGAACTAAAATTACAAGGAATATATTCCACGAAAAAAAATATTAAGAAAGGAGGGTTAAAATCGTTTTGTGAAGTGTTTTTCCTTCCCAAAAATAGAAGCACCTTGTGTAAAAAAGCAAAGAAAAGCACAAGCATTTGAATTGTAATGTCAAAAAGAAAGTTAATAATTGTAATGTCCAAAAGAAAGTTGCAGAAACATGTACAAATTACCCACATCATGAAGAAAAGATAATATCCTCACTTGAATTAAAGATACTCTTCTTCAATTAGAAAATTCATTCTTCTGAGATGAAGAAGATGTCGTCTATAAAGTGGGATCAGATTTAGACTATGAGTCATTTGGTGATGAAACACCAAAATCATATATATAATATACAACTGAATAAGTTAACATGGTGATGACATTTATCATATTATTATTGATCGCTTAATTTTTAAATAAAAAATATAATTTTGTGACACCTAATAAATGATCTTAGTCATATTATTAAATTCAACATTTATTCATCAATCTAATATACTAAATCATGCGATTATCATTGGTTATCTTTTATATTATAAAGTTAATTGACAATTCAAGGGTTACTAATTAGTATATTAACTTTTAATCTAATATAGTGCATTGAAAGATCCTTAATAATTGAATTGCAATGTAAAATTGAATCGTATGTAAAGTAATTTTATTCTAAATTAAAAAATAGAACAAATATCTCTATTGTTCTTTAATAAAATTTTAACTGATTATTATTTCTTATTAAGTAATGGAACCGAATTTTGTTTCATCCTTTTTTGTTTGGTAAGTGATCATATTCAAATCTTTTATTTACATTTTGTCAGCTTTTCTTTTTAAAGATGATTAAATGGCTTCAATTAAACCTGAGGAGGGTGACAATTCGAGGTATCTCTCCCCATCATCCTGTTAGTTGATAATCTTGCTTGAGGACAAGTCAGAGATAAGCATGGGGGAGTTGGAAAAACCTCCATTTTACCTCTTTTAGACTTAATTTTAACCTCTCGTTTCTGCGGTTTTTGGGTTGAACTTCAAAGTATAGTGACGAATAGGCCTTCTTTACCCCGAATTTGCTTATATGATATGTTTTTTATGCTTTTTAGGAGTTCAGTTGAAAGAAAGAGGGAAAACCCGCTAATGTCGCGCGAAAAGAAGGCCAGGAAGGCGGGTTTAGAGCAAAAGAGAAGGTTGTCAAGGCCTACAGATATGGCATGGTGACCGCATGCCGAGCAGTGCAGTCGTGCCACGCTAATAAAGCAAGAAGACGCTGGGCAGGGAAGTGGCACGACCGTGCCACTTTAGTTGATCACGATTAATTGCGGCAAGTAATGCAATTAGAGATGGGGGGTAATTCTTTCTTCTTGAGGGGGCCATCTCTCAAAAACGGCGACTTTTAGTGTTTTAGGTTTCAATATTCTCCCTGAATTTCGAGCATTGGATTTAAGATTGATTGGATATGAATTTGTGCATTGTTGCTACGATTAATTAAAGTCCATTTTTTTCCTTCTTTCTCTTACGTTCTAGTTCAAAATTTATACCTTTAATCATGTTCTTCACATTTGTGATTGTGATTGTGATTGGAAGAGTGATTAGGCGCTAAATTAGTTATCTTAGATTGGGCGTAGCCCCTATTATGCAAAAGTTAATCATGTTTTAGGTTTATGTGAATCATGTCCATGACTCCAATGTGAATTCCTGCTTAGTGTGCCAACTGTTCGCTGAATTACTTGAAAGAGTTTTATTCACTGCTTCTAATTAGGGTCTAGGAGACCAACAAAAGTTGAATCCTTTACTTAGTGCGACTTTGTAGGCAATTGATCTGCCTAGCGTGAAAACAGCTAGGGTTTCAATTGGGAATAATTGATTATGAAATCTTATGGCTTTGATAATCTTAGTTTCATAAAAATTGATAATTAAGATTAGTTTAGCCAGTCTATTAACCTTTGAGAGAAGACTTAGATGCGCTCTAAATGTTAATCCTTTCCACTTTGATTTATTCATGGGCATGGTTTGACCTAATTGCGATTCATATAGCGTAATAGTATGGTGAACCCCAATCTAGGACCCTTGTTAACATTGAATTAGATAATTCAGCAGAATAGTGCTATTAGTAAGTAACGTTCACCTAAAGTGGATTTTTGCCTGACTCGGGTGTTAAAGTTGAATTCGGTGATTGAAACCAAGTTTCTTATGGACACGACCTGTACTTACCGTTGCTAGCTACAACTGGCACCGTGCACTTGCGGTAACACATTTTAAGACAACATTCATCCTTCCCTTTAGCTCTATGCATCGGCTTAATATGGGTAAGCTTTTTCGAGAAGTTGCTAGGTTTAGTATTGTTGATGCATGTTTTGAGTTGAAAAACACTTTAGATGAGGTGCATGATCTAGTTGAGATTCCTTTGAAGGGGTCGTGTGATGTGTTTGTACATGAGAACATTCCTAGCTTTGGTTGTGATGTTGTCCCCCCTCCCCCCCAATCCTCTTGATTATTCCCATGTTTTCCCTATGTGTTCACAACCCTTTCCTTCCCATAACTACTATCTTGATGTGCTCATTGATTATCTTATGATTTGTGATACTAATATTGATTTGGACTATGAGAGCAATATGTTTATTGTGCTTGGTGGGAATGTTGATAATTTTGTGTCCCTAGGTTGCATTTATGGGTATAATGCCTCCCTTTACCCATATTGCACGTACCTAGTAGATGCACTTTGAAAAATCATGCGAAATACTTTCTTATGTTTCTCCGTTAATTTTTCTATGGTATTTGCTTTATTCATGAGAGCGATGACTTTCTTTACTATGATTATCTTGATGCTCTTTCTCTATCACACTTGTGAATCCTATGTTGTGGCGTTCGATAAGGTTTTATATGCATTAATGAAGTCTAATGTGGAAACCAAAGTCTAAAAGATATAATGGAGTGGCTAATGCTCTATGTTTCCCATTTATTAGGAGGCCTTAGCTTATGTGCATCCATCACCTAACTTGGTGAGATTTTTATTTTTATTCCCCTCCACTTCTCTTACTTTTCTTACTTTGAATAATAATGCTTTATCTAAGCATGAGGGAGGAGTAGTTTCATGTTTTCCATTTTAATTTTTAGTTTGCGTACTTGTTTGAGCATATAGTTTTAGGTTTCCTTTCATTTGCACCAGTTTATTGCATTTAGCTACATTTTAGGTTTGCATATAGGGATGGTGTGGATTGGTTGGAGACAACTTCTAATGATGATTCTCTAGGCAAAATAGCTTTCCTAAGCTTGAGTGACTTTTGATGTGTAATCCTTTTCTTCTGTGTGACTCTTCCAAGTTGCATATCTAGAATTTGTCTAAACTCTTGTTCAAAACTACGTTTGCATGTGTATAGTTGATGATGTGATGGATGCGTCCTTTCTTTGATCATTTTAACTACATAGCCAAATAGCCTACCATTTTATTACATGTTTATCCCCTTTGCTAGCCCCTTTGGGCTTATCTTTGTCTTCGTTGTGAACACTTCATTTTAGCCCTAGGCTATATATACATATTCCTAACCTTTAAGCCAAGTGTATGGAGCATCACTTCACATATGTGTTGGGTAGTTTTGGGGATAGTTGAGTTTAAGGTGGCTTTAGTATGTTAATTTATGGAGGTATTACTCACATTGACCATTTGGTTTTGTTCCCTATTGTTTGGGTTGAGTATATATGAGTTAGGTTGCGAGTTGAAATTTAGTGATCCTATGCCTTTCCATAATTAAAATTTTCATTTCCTTTCTCAAAGGAATAAAAAAGAAAAAAAAGAGAAAAATCATGTTAAAAAAAGAGAAAAACTAGAATGAAGAAGAAAAAAGTGAATAAGGGATTGGCATTAGACATGTAAATAGGTTGAGTTCCTTTCTTTGTCAACTTATGTCTTATTTAATTTATGGGGTAAGTTGATTTTATTGTTAGGGTTTGGAGGGTTGGTGAAATTCATGGTTACTTGGTGCTTTGCTGGTTGCTCTCTAGTCACTTGGCTAAATAGCTCCATATCATCCAAATTTGTTAGTTCACTCATTTTTCTTAAACCTTTAGCCCAAATTGCAACTTATATAAAGTCCTCTTAATTGTTATGTGCATATAACATTCTTAGGAGTGGAGAATTTTAGAGTCTTAGCAAGCATATGGTAGTTTACATCTTTGGAATAAGTCTTGAACGAACCTACGCTGTATTTTAAGCGCATGAGTGAGGATGATTCATAAGTAAGGTTCTACCGATCCATTTAGCTCTATAATTCTCTGTGCTTGTATAATGTGCTTTGTGGTTCTTTGGGGCTGATCCATTTTGATATTTGGCGTGTGGTCTCATACTTCTTTGAAAACATCATCTTCTCCTAATTTTAAAATGTCTTTTACGTTATTTGGGGTTGTCAATGATTGATATTCATACTTGTGATGTACTATGAGTTGCTTAACTTGAGGAGGTTATTGTGTTTTTAAGTCCTAGATGCGTCTCCCGTTGATGGTTTTATCTAGTGTTTGCTTGAGGTCAAGCAAAGGTTTAAGCATGGGGGAATGAAGAATGTCATATTTTCATAGAATTTCATTAGTGTTTGGTAGTCATTTTCATTTTAGGGGATTATTATGCTTGATAGTATGATTTACACCCCTATCTACTATTATACTTGGTTTCACTTGTTTGAGAAGTGTTTGTAGATTTTGACATGATGTGCCCAAAGTGTGTGAGCAAAATGATGATTTTAAGGTCTCGTAGAACAAAGAACATAGTAAGAAAGGCCCAAAGCCACCTACCATGGACATACCATGGTAAGTGCTATGGTCCATGAGGTTCCAGGAAGAAGCAGCAGGAGAAACAATTGAAAAACCATTGAACTAGTTCCCACCACGACCTGGCCGTGGTGGCCACTATGGGCCATTGTGGTCCCTATGGTCAGACCGTGGTGAGCCTCCTTCCCTGAGTCGGCTTGTTTTCTTCGCAGCTTTTGACTTCCAGGCAGTTTATGCGTTTGGCTGGAGCATTTGCGATAAAAAGGCCAGTTTTAAGCCTCACATTTCTTCATCTATTCCCTTCTACCGTATCCACTATCTGGTTAGGATCTATATTTAGATTAGAGTAAGAGAGATTGAATTGAAATGGAGATTTTGTAAGGATTCCAATCCGGGTTTGCAACAATAATTTAAGCACATTCTTTGGCTGAACATTTATATTCTCTTCTCTTATATTTTCTCATTTTAGGATTTTTGTTTTATAATTTGGATTGGCTATTGTTGTTTTATTCTTGGATTTATGCAAATGGATGTGGAGCAAACCATGAAGATCGATTTTTTCCCTCCAAGCTAAAACCATGGTCCAAATGGGAACAACAATGGCCTTTGGAAGTACAACCTAAAGCCTTGAACCTCCAATATCATTATTGATTTGGGGCCTTTAAGATTGGAAGTAAGGTAGGAAAATGGTGGTTAGGTAAATTATTAGCTCAAGAGATTAGCCATTTCTTCTTCATTGCCACTTTTATATTGATCTTCAGGTTTTGGGCAGATATTCTATGATTTCTATCTGAATTTTAAATAGGCAAACAAGCTCCAATTTTGTGAACTGTGCATGGATGGATGCTCTGGGTGTCTATTTTTCAAAAAGCCTTGAATCAAGTTTAAAATCTAGGTACTGAGAAAGTTATGGGTTGTGAACCGAACAAGGGTTGGTCCATAGCTGGAAAATGCATGATTTTAATTATGGACTTAGTTGACCTAGCAAATAGTTGAAGTAGGAGATGAGATTTTATGGATAGCTAGAGGGTGCATCTAAACGTTCCCCATAAAGGACCATCCTTAAATTCCTCTATTTGGATTAGATAATGATGTAACCAAGATGATGCAAGTGCAGCCAATCCCAGCTCAGCAATGATTCCTATTGGTCAATCTTATTTGCACAGTAGTTAGGATTTCATTGGTTAATTTTCTTGTAATCCCATTGGCTACTACCTAGCTTAGAGAAGGGGACACCAATGCTGTATAATGGCTAGAATCCCTTCCAATTTTCATAGATATGGATGATGAATTGTAATAGCTTGTTGCTTAGCTATCTCCTCAAAAGCCTCGATTATCTTTGTCTCTAAGTAGAGTGGTGAGATGGAGTCTACCATTTAAATCAATTTTGGATGCTTAGGTTTTAAGAGATTGATTGGTGGGTTGAATTCAATCTATGTGATGGTTTAACTTTTAGCTTAGATACATCTCTTGATTATTGTTGTTACTAGCTTACTTAAACAAAATCCACCAAAAAAAAAAAAAAACCCTCTTGCTTGATCATTCATCTTGGCTTGGGGTTGTGATCTTGTTGAATTATCATTGTTGATTTGGGGGGTTGTGAGCATTTGGTTCATATTCATCAAACTCTTGAATTTTCTTCCTTAATCTTAAACCTTTATTTGGTTAAAGGAAGTCACCCATGGATCATATGGTATTAGAGCAAAAACTTCTTTCATTTTGGTAAGCATAAGTACATTAATCCTTATGTTTGATTTGCTTAAATTCCACTCTTTTCTATACCATTTTTGCATTTAGTTCTCCCTCTCTATATCTCTTATCTAGTCCACAAAGAATCCTGAAATAGGACAAGCATAACCCTAAACATTACAATAAAAGCTAAAAATTGTCAAAAACATCAAACCAAAAATTTGGCACTAGCACCCCTGATCGAAATCCTGCACTTTTGAATTTGACCTAGAAATTTGCATAACCACCCCATTCCACCCAACACGACTGTGCCCCTTTCCTGCATTCCCGTTTCAGCTCCAGAGATCTGGCAGTGCCTATCCATGACATAGAGCACGATCGTGTCAGCACCTTTTTCACTAGTTCTTGCCCATGCCACCCCTAGCACGCTTGTGCCTACTCTGTTTCCATTTTTTACTCTCTTTCATCTATAGATCACTACCAACCATGGCCACTGATGGAGATCCTTCTCACTCTAGGGGCACTCTTCTTGAACAAGCCTATGAGATTAGAAGAGATAAGGCCGTTATTGAGCTTTAACAGTGAGCGAGGAAACTCCCTTACTATTATTGAGCTTAAACAAGTGAAATGATCCAAATAACACAACCCTTACCGTCAGGGTTATGATGTTAATCCTGTTGACATTGCATACTCATCCTCTAATGAGGAGGAAAGAGGAACTGAAAGAAGAAGACATCCAAGGCATGACCTTAAGGATCTTAAAGTGAGGCACCGGGATTTGATGATAATCTTAACCCGGAGAACTATCTTGATTGGGTACAAGACATTGAAAGCATCTTTGAGCTCAAAGAATACAATGATGAAAAGTCCTTCAAGTTGGCTACCCTCAAATTGAAAGGGTATTCCTCTCTTTGGTATGAGTAATTGAAGAAGAATTGGGCTAGAAAAGCTAAGTCCAAAATCAAAATGTGGTCCAAGCTCAAGAAGCATATGGATAAGAGATGCCTACCATCCTCAAATAAAGAAAAGTTTTAGCAAATTTTTTATAAGGAGTATGGAGCTCTCATTTGTATTACACTTGGTATTTTTCACATTGTTAAGCCCTAAGCTTTGCCTTGCAAGAATACTTAAATACACATTCATAGGATACTATGCCAAATAATCCTAAGAACATGTGAACGGTAGAAAAAGATAGTCAAAATTTAAATAATCACTTGGTAGTGTTGGCAAATATACTTTTGCATGTTGCTTCTAAATGGAATATAGGTGGATAGGGATAATATTAACTGATAATTATTCTTTGGATATTTGTGTGCTGAAGAGGCATTAAACTGATCCTGAATGGTAGTTTGAAATTATTGCACTAACTTCATATTAGTGCGAAGCAAGAAGTAATAGCAATGAATAATAACTTGATATAGTGATGAATAGTGTTGCCAACTCTGAATAATGTTTACTAGGGATTTTGAATGAGATAAAGATTATGGGAATGATGATGAATAGCTTGATCTTTATGTAGCTACAGAAAATTTTTTTAATTTGTTTTCTTTTTTGTAGGATAATGCAATTCATGTTTGGATTTTAGGATCAGGACTCCGAAGGGATCAAAAGTTGAATTTATAGATGAGAAAGATGACAGAGAGGATGAGTAATCCTTTGATAGTAATAGTAATTGGTGCTCTTTCTTTAGTAACCTGTTCTCCTTTTAAGTAGTTAAATTTTCTCAAAATCAAATGCTTAAACTCCTTTACTCTTTTAGAAGTGCCTTTTGCTGCTTCTATGGAGTAACCAGTGCAGCTTGAATCAGTTGATACATGCGTGTAACTTCCCTACTCTCAATGTTTTAAACAACATTGAGAGACATATTTATTGACTACAAATTACTCCCAACGTTTGACTTTGAAATTTGAGCATAGTTATTTGTCACATTAGGTAATTTTGAGTGACCAACAAAGAATTCAAGGAATACGAAATTATTTCAGGACAATTTTTAAAATATTTTAAATGTAATTGGAATAATTTATTAACTTTGGCTAAGCCATATGCCTTGAATGTTGGCATAGACAAGCTACCATTAATATTATCACATTAGAAAGGCTATTTTAAGTTTGGATCAAAATTGAAGTACTAGGAATGCTTGAATGGTTGAAAAAGAAATGATTATACTAAACATTCTCATAATTAGTGTACTACTGCCCTGGAGGTTGAAGGCACAGCGAATGGCTTAAGTATGTCAGTTGTAGGCCAATCTTTACCAAAGAGAACTTTGATAATATTGCACTTTGAATAGGCAATTTGGATTTGATTGCTTTCATGTGGAATGTGTTCAATTTCAATTGATTTGTAATCTATACTGATGGTTTAGTAAAATTATGCAATTTTGAAGGAGAGTTTAATCGACATAACAACTTGGAATGAACATATTTTTTAACTAATTCATTGAGCTGGGAGAGTGGTTACATTTCTCAACATTTGGTAAGGATTAGACGGTATATTTAAGTTTGAGGTTATGTAATTTACATGGATGTGTCATTTTAAGAGGTTTGTTTTGAGGTTGAAGTGAGTTTGGTAGAGGCTTGGACATAGGTTAGCGGTAAAAAATCTAGACTAAGCATGGCTTGGGATGAATTTGCCATTGAAATTACGTGTTAAGGCTGAGTTTGAGTGTTCGGCTTCATGGCATATCGCTAAGTAGTTTGAATCTTTATTTCTCTATTTTTGTCTTGACTCATATTGAGAGTTCTGTGATTTTTGAAGGAATTATGTTGCTAGAAATTAGGTAAAGAATTGTTTCTTGTTGAATAGATTTAATGTAGAAATCAGATAATTAGCTTGCCATGTTGAAAACATTTGTTTGGAAATAATGTTATGAACACCCTTTTGTAGAACTTGTGTTTGTGCGTATTTGCAATCTGTACAAAGAAGAAACATTTTAAATCATCTTGAAATACATATTGAACTATTAATAAAATTTCTTTTTTGATAGTTCATTTTATTTGGTGCTTCAATCCAAATACCAAAAATATATTTGCCTATTTGTTCTTTTGATGCATATGCATCCATCGAAGTATGCTTGGACATGAATGATACTGTTTATCTAAAGTTGAAATATGGTTTGCTGGGGAAAACTTTAACAAAAAATAAATAATATGCATAATACAACTTTTCGACATGCAAATGTACATTTGTTTATTTTTACAATGGCCCATCTAAGAGGATGGATCTCGTTAATTACATTTCCTTGTCGAGACCACCTTTTAATTCAGACTTATTTTGTTTAAGTTTTCTTTCTTTATCTTATCTTGAACTTTGTTTAATTTGACCCAACTCTTATCATGTTTTTGGTACTGAATCACCCAACCCTTAACTTAGTTGTATCAGATAGTGGTTGTAGAGGCACCTTCTATGAAAGATACACTATGTACACATTTTTTGTGTGCAGGTGAGGGATGAGAACTTAATTTGACTTGAAATTTGGGTTGCATCCACTGTTTGTCATAATTTGCCCATGTAACTCTTTTGTAGGAGATCAAACTAACCGTAGTTCTCTTGATTTTTTTGAGCGGATTTGTATTCAATTTAAGTTTGATTTTGGGTAAATTTATTACTACTTGTTTGACTTTAATTTTATTTGGGCTAAATTAATAACTGCTCTTTAGCTTTGAATTTCATTAATTTGGGATCAATCAATGTGCATAATTTTGATTTAATTTTGTCATTTTATTTTCAACTCTGAATTTCCCTCGTTTATGCCAAAATTGTATACCTTTTAGCCATGTCACATTTTTATTTTTTATTTACCAACTTAGCCTTTTTTTGGGGATCAGTCCATTTCTTTGTTATATTTTTTTGACTTGCAATTGCACACAAAATTTGTTTGTGGGCTTCCTACGTACCTCTAAACAAGATCAAATCAATGTAATTTTGGACCTAAATTTGCTCTCAAGTTTGAATTAAGTTGAAGGGGCGTATCTTTAAGCTTGGCTATTTTATCTAGCTCAAGTGTTCTTCATTTTGTGGACCTAAGAGTTGAAGGAGATTTGTATTTGAGGAATTTGGTCTATGTTTGAGGGGTTCAAATGAGGCTTTTATTGGGATCAGGTTTGCTCTATTTTTGGGATTTCTATATTTGAGAAACTTAATTTATGGTTGCTTAGGACATACAACATGTAACCTAAGGCTATCATGTGGAATGTATGGTCTTTTTAAATTAGAGGGGAGCACAACTAAGATTTTTAAGTCCATTTTGCGGACTAAAAAATTTAAGGGGGTTGGTCTCATATTTTTGTATAGTTTGGGTCTTTTTGTTTAGGCAAATATGGTGCAATTAACTTGAAAAGACAACTTTCTTTTAAAGAAGGGGCCTAAAATCATTTCGGATTTATTTAATTGATAGTTTATTTTGAAAATTTAGACTCAGGCGAAGCTACAATCCACTTGTTAGCATGACTATTAGCCTCAAATGCTTCGATATTCCATTTCGATTTGTGCGTGCCTTACACAATAAATAAAGACATAATTGCTAAAATTAATTTAGTGTTTTTTGTTTGGCTAGAGCTAAACTGGTATTTGAATAGATCTTTTGAATACAAATGTATTTAGTGCCTTTCTTTCTCAAGCTTAAAGACTGATATAGCCACAAATAGTATTTTACCAATTTGAATTTTATTCCCGCTTCTTGTAAGTTTGAGAAATCAACTTCACATGGATTGCCCAAAATCCCTTAATTTGACATCGCATACCTAGTAAATTTAAAGACCATAATTCATGTAGAAAAACGCAAGAGTCAGCGGGTTGGTGTTTGGTACCAATGTGAGAGAGCTTGAGAATTCCAGCTTCCAGTTTTTCTCGAATGAAGTGACAGTCAATTTCAATATGTCTTCTGTGCTCGTGGAAGACTGGATTTTTGGCTATATGAAGGACTGCTTGACTGTCACAATAAAGCTACATCGGTGTTGCAGAAAAAACTCCAAGGGATGCAAGGAAAGATCTGATCCAAATTAATTCACTAGTGGTGAATGCCATAGATCTGTACTCGGCTTCTGCGGAGAAGCGCGATGTGGTAGTTTGCTTTTTGGTTTTCTAGGAAACCGGGGAATCTCCTAACATCACAAAATACCCAGTAAGAGATTTGCGAGATAATGGACATGATCCCCAATCTGAGTCACAGTACGCCGTAATTTTGAGATCCTTTGTGCCCTTCAGAAGGATTCCTTGTCCTGCTGTTCCTTTGATGTACCGAACCACTCGTCTGGCTGCCTCCATATGCTCTTGCCGAGGTGCTTGCATGAACTGTGAAAGGATATGAACTGCATAGGTTAGGTATGGCCTGGTGATGGTGAGATATATTAAGCGACCAACGAGTCTTTGGTATCTTGTCGGATCGCTAAGTAGTCGTCCATTTACCTGTGCCAGCTTGTAATTTTCTTCCATAGGAAAGGTTGCAGGTTTTTCACCTAGAAGTCCACATTCGTCAATGATTTCCAATGCATATTTTCTCCGGTAGAGAAATAATCCTTCACTCCCTCGAGCGATCTCGATATCCAAAAAGTATTTCAATGGCCCGAGATCCTTAATGCTAAAACATGTGTGAAGGTATTCTTTAAACTGCTTGCATGTGTCTGAATCATTGCCCGCTAGTATTATGTCATCAACATAAACTAATAAGGCTAGAAAGACACTTTCTTTGTGATATGTGAATAGAGAGAAGTCAGCATATGAGTGAACGAACCCATATTCACAAAGCTTAGATGAAAATTTGGCAAACGATTGACGGGGACCCTGTCGCAGTCCATAAAGTAACTTGTTAAGCCTGTATACCTTGTTCTCTCCTATGCAGCTAAAACCTGGAGGAAGGTTCATGCAGACTTCTTCTTCGAGATCGCCATGCAGAAATGTGTTGTTGACATCTAGTTGATGAAGTTCCTACTATTTGGCTACTGCGACTGATAGGAAGCACCTAACGCTTGTCAATTTCGCCACTGGTGTGAATGTCTCAGTGTAATCAAAACCTTCGATCTGGAGATCTCCTCGTATGACCAATCTTGCTTTGTAGTGTTGAATGGTGCCATCTGAATTGTATTTTATCCTGTAGACCCATTTACAAGCTATAGGTCGTTTTCCTGGTGGAAGATCTTCGATAGATCATGTGTTATTATTTTCCAAGGCTTGTATCTCTTCAGCCATTGCTTTCCTCCAGTTTGGATCTTTTACCGCCTCATGGTAGAATTTTGGTTCTATGGTTCTTGCAGCAAGGTTAGCTAGAAAATTTTGATGAGTGGCAGAAAATCTTGTACAAGTAACATAATTATGTAGAGGATACCGTGTACCTGAGGTGCTTGTTGAAGGTGATGAATCAGCCGAGACGAGGTTTTTATAGCGAACACTGTAGCACATGTAGCTATCGAGATGGGCTGGACGGCTTCAGTTTCTTTGGGCCTGGTGTGACTCGGTATTTGCTTGCAGATCACGACTTGCTGTAATGCTAGCGTCCTGGCCTTGTGTCGTATGGGCTTGTGAAGAACCTAGGCCAGGCTACTGGACTCCCTCTTGCTTCTGTGCTGCTGCCTTGGTCCAGCTCCCATTGGTCTGCTTGGTCTACTGACGCAACTAGGCTACTACCTCCTTCACCTGAACATAGCCCAGATCCTTCCTTGTCCATTATGTCTTGACCGGCATTGCTCCCCCTTGGACGGTGGCCCAGTTCGGGTGGAGCGTTCTCTGAACGATCTTCCTCATCTTGCTTCCTAAGTGAATCTTCTTCAAATATATGTTTTGGGTTGTGTGGTAGAGGCTCGAGCTGTTCTGTATTTTTTGTAATTGCACTTGGTTTTTGGAAAGGAAAAACCTCCTCATAAAAAATTACATCTCTACTTTCAAAAAATTCATGGCTCTCCAGATCATATAATCTCCATGCCTTCTTACCATAAGGATAACTCATAAAGACACATTTCCTACTTCGGGATGCAAATTTGTCTTTTCCTTTTGCATTATTTTGAGCGAAGCATAAGGTTCCAAAAACTCGAAGATGGTTAAGGCTCGGTTTTTGATGAAAGAGTACTTCATAGGGAGTCTTTACCTGAAGAATTCTCGTGGGAGTTCGATTAATTAGATATGCTGCGGTAGGTACACACTCACCCCAAAAACGTAATAGAAGATTGGCTTGAAAACATAGGGCTCTTGCTATATTCAAGATGTGCCTATGTTTCCGTTCCACTCTCCCGTTTTGCTGAGGGGTTTCCACACAGCTAGTTTGATGTAATATTCCTTTCTCCACATAAAAAATTTTCATGGATCCTGATTTAAATTCCAGCCCGTTATCAGCTCTAATCACCTTAACATCTCTCCCAAATTGAGTTTTGGCCATGGAAAGAAAGTTTTTCAGAAGGTGTCCAGCTTCACTCTTTTCTTTCATTAAATACAACCATAGTGTTCCACTAGCGTCATCAACCAAAGTTAAAAAATAGTGCGCTCCACATGAAGCAGGTAATTTATATGGCCCCCATATATCACAATGCACCAATTCAAACAATTTTTCGGCTTTATTCTTACTATTAATAAACAGAGTCCTAACTTGTTTATCTCATAAACATGCATCACAAAATTCTAAACTCTTACTGGATAAATTAGCAAAACCCATACTTTTGAGTGGTCCTCCTATAGCTTCGCTTCTCGGATGTCCTAACCGTCTATGCCAAAGATCGCTAGTTTTTGCTGCATTGAGTCGTCTTCTTTTTAGTGTCACTTTGTAATAATAAACCCTATCTCGTTGTTCACCCACTCCAATTAGCATCCTCGAAACATCGTCCTGCAATACACAAAAATCGTCAAAGAAGGTTAGCGTATAATTTAATTCCTTGCTAACCTTTGCAACTGAGATGAGGTTACAAGCAAGTTTTGGCACATATAATACTTTACTGAGGTTCTTATTTCCCAATTCCACCTTTCCTTCTTTGACAGCCAACGTTTGATCTCCATTGGGAAGGTCTATCATAATGGGTTTTATAGACTCAAGATCCTTTGTCAAATTTACATCACTTGTCATATGTTTTGAGGCGCCACTATCTATCATCCATGGATGCTCACCTGATAATCTTTCGTACCCGTTTTTTGGTGTATCGATAAGTGATAGTAACCTTTGCACTTGTTCACTGGTCAACCCCAGAATAGATACAGTGCCGGACTCTACGCCTGCTGTTTGCTGCACAAATGGATTTGATTCTGTTAGGGCCGAGCCTATAAACTGGGTCGATGCTGCTCCCAGCATGCCTGCAGTTTAGGCTGCCACTGTTGCGTGTACTTTCTCACGTCTAGCTCCCCTTCCTCTGCCTGCGCCTGCTCGTCCCCTTTGTCCACCACGACTTCCACGTCCACCACGACCTCGGCCATGAGAACTCCAACCAGCCGGGTATCCGATTATCTCGAAGCAACCAACCTCGTCATGGCCATACTTCCCACAGTGATTCTATGTGGGTTTTTCGGTTCTTCCAACTGCCGCGAATGCACCGGTGGATTCAACTCGATCATCAAGTCCTACCATGAGCCTTTTGTGCTGCTTTTCTTGAGTCACTATGTTGAAAATTTTCTCCAGAGATGGAAGCGGTTCCATGGCAAGTATCTGTCCGCGAACTTGAGAGTAGAGATCGTCATTTAAACCGAGGAGAAATTGATAAGATTTGTTTGCTTCTAACATTACCGTTATTCTGGCTGCAACTTTGCACGTGCATCCTCCACAATTGCAGCCGTTACAGGTATAATAAGGAACCTTAACATGATTGTTAAGCTCACTCTAAAGACCTCTTAGCTTGGAGTAGAATTCAACCACGCTCATACCTCATTGCCCGCACTCAGGGAGTTTAGCCTTTAATTGATAAATCTTCCCACATTGCTCTGGCTGTCTCAGCATAAGCAACACTTGGCTGTAATTTCTTTTCTATCACGTTGAGGAGCCATGAGCATATCATAGAGTTAACCATATCCTAGGCATGGTATTCCGTAAAACCTCCTTCCTCTCTTACTTGTTTGGTCAGGGTTCCATCAATGAATTCGAGTTTATTTTTTGCCTTTAATGCAGTTCGTACCGCATTCTCCCAGAGATTGTAGTTCTCACCGTCAAATATTTCAACTGTGACCAGAACTCCTGGTCCATCGGAGGGATGAAGGTAGTATGGGGAGTGAGGTTCTATCTCAAAGTTCTTTGTCTCTCCATCTTTAGGCATGTTTTAGGTGTATGATGTGTTTATGATATTGGCTCTGATACCATGTAGAAAAACACAAGAGTCAAGGTTCTTGAGTGTTGGGTGTCACACAACCGTGTGCCCCTTTACTTGTTTTTCTCTCTCTCTCTCGTTTCATAGTGAGTGATGTACATAATTTATATGTTATAAGGCAGCTATGCACACCCTAGCTTGGATAACAAGTTACAACTATTCTATTCTAGCACAAATAGGAAAGAAAGTTTAACTTCAATATGGAAACTAATCTAGCATAATTTAGTAATATCCTAACAATTCACCTATTTGCTTTCTTTGTTTATGGCCTCCAATGATACTAATTTATTCAAAGTGACTATTTGCTCTCAACTTTTAGCAAGGTTTCAATTATTTCTATAGAGCTACTCAAAACTTAACCTTATGTTAGTAAAACTTTTTTTTTAAACATAAGAAATGATTAGGCCCTGAAAACTCAAGTGGTTCTCCCCTATTTTACACTATTTCCCCATTTTTGTTTTCTTCTTTTTTTAATGAATCCAAAACTTCAGTTTGATTTTTTCAAAATAATATTCATAAGGTGGCAACATTGACCATCATCTCCTTCAATAAAATGGACGATCTTTATTTTGTCCTCTTTTTTGGGCGAATGTTTGGTTTTTCACCACCCTATTACCCTGGGTAAACATGATGGATGGACTCGAAAACATTGACTTTTCTGGACTTATTTTCATTCATCCATTTCGTTTTCGGCATGTTTCCTATAGGTATGAGGTGTTGAGACTCATATAACCATTAGTAATTTGATATTATCTGGAATAAAATTTTTGTTTGAATTTACCAAATGTGAAGTCAATATTAGATTCACACATAGAAATTTGAGACATGTAAAACATCCTTTTGGTTGTAAAAACCCAGATTCTAGGTACTGAAAATTTTACTCTGTATGTCCTAAAGGTCTGAGATCCTTAACAATCCTAATTTCTTATGGGTCACTAAAGACCCAAGACCCCTAAAGCTCCAACGTCTTAGGAGTTCCTAAGAACCCAAAATTTTTTCGAAGGATCCAAATTTTAAATCTCGAAGAATTGAGTTTATTAGAGTCTCTAAATACCTAGGATTCCAAAGAATCTGATTGTCCTGAATCCATAGGATTCAATTTGGTCGGACATGCAATATAGCCCAAACTTGGTGGCTGCTTTGATAAATTGACAAGGTCGTAATTGTTGGATGCAACTACACTATGGTGGACATCCACAGAGAGGTAGACATGAAAAAGAGATGATAGATGATGCATAATGATGATTCTTTGAAGAACTATAAGCAAGAAGTGACCACTAGGAATTTTAACTTGAGGAACTTGATATCTTAATCCATGTTATCTTCACCTCTATTTGCTCTCTGCTGCTTTTTCCTAACTCTGTGTTCTTTTTTGGAATTTTTACTGTGCCCTGTCGAGTTTTGCTTTCCTTATTTTTATAATCCACTTGAGCCCATTTATTATTTGTTAAATTAATTTTAATGTTCCCGCTAAACTCAGTCCACATTTGATTATTTTTTTCATCTCTGTTGGGATTGACATAAAAAGGTAAGGGGGGTTGTCTGATTTTTCTTCCCTCGACTTGATGGGTACCTAAACTGAATTTACAAAGGTCTAAATTTTAGGGCCCTTATTTCAATTTGGTGCCCAAAATTTTGAGTCATTTTCGTGATATGCTCGCATAGATTTTATGAGCTTTGATTTTGATGAATTTAAATTTATCGAGATTTTGTATCCATTTTCGTGATATGCTCGCATAGATTTTATGAGCTTTGATTTTGATGAATTTAAATTTATCGAGATTTTGTATTCAATTGTTGCCCCCCGAACGTTGTATGTGAGAACTTTCTTAAGCACATGTGCAAGGTTCACCTTCCTCTTAATCAACTTTTTCTTCCACCTCTCCCTTATGTTTTTGTTGTATGTAAACATTTGTAGTACCAATTCAAGAAAGGTTGGCATCTGAGTACCCTTAAGAGTCGTTATACCATAAAAGAGTTCAACAAGTCACCTTCTAGGAAGGTCCCGTGTCTCACCCACATCATATGCTAATTTTTAGAAGGGTATTTGGGATCTTGCTTTAACTAAAGATCACTACATAAGTAATGCTTGTGCTCTTACATTTCATGTAGTCAAGGAAAGAATGCAGAATAGTGATGGCTTCTTTCATCGACATGAAGGCAACTTAGATTTTTTTTTAACATGAGCAGTGAAAGATATTTCACCACTAATCATTTGGGTATGCCAAGTTTCATACCTGGCGCGGAGTGGATATCTACATAATTAAATTTATATCCACAAATCCTTTTTTTTTTTTTTAAAAAAAACCTTCATCACGCTGTTATATAGACATTTTTGGCTCCATATTTTTTTCTAAATTTACCTTTCATGTCCTTCTCCAACAACAAGGATCATCTTTCTTTCTTGTACAATTTTTTTTTTTTCTTTTGGGAAAGGAAAGGAATTTTTTTTTTTTTTTGGAAAAAGGAGTTTATTTATTTTTGAGGCTACCTAGTATGAACTCAGATTGCCCATGTACCCCATTTTTGAGGGATCAACCCTTATATAGTTCAATACAATATACAAAAACTTCAAGTAAAGAGTTTCTTTATAAATTTGTCGTTGACACAAGTATATACAATTTGTCTGTCATGATTTGAAAGCTCATATGTCCTCTTATGAAAGACCTAAGCAACTACATGTGGGCCCTCCCATTTGGAATCAAATTTTCTTGCATTTTTTTATTGATGACTATTGGTCTTCTTATTGAGAAGACCAAGTCACAACCACCAAACGAGCAGAACTCGACTTGCTTGTTAAATGCACCCGCTATTTGAGGTTGGTAAATTCAATCCTTTGCCAAGCCATTAGCTGATGCTCATCTGGTGCTTCAACATTGGCTAGTCTTACTTAAATATTTTCATTTGCATTGTGAGTCGCATGGCCACTCTGAGGGAAGGAAGTTTCACCTGAAGGGATGACACAACTTCTGAATCGAAAACCAAGTTTTAAGTGTACAAATACTTGCTGTTCGTACTATAGTTTGATAAGCCCATAAAACTTTTGGCAGTTGTTCATGTCAAACCATGTCAACTAACCCCATTTATCAACTGGGCACTTTATTAAATGTTTCAACTTGGCCATTTGACAAGGATCATAGCTTGACAAGAAGCTCTTGTTTGAACTTCTATACTCTACAAGCCTTATCATTACTTAATTTTTGAAGAGAATGAATTGTCAAAAATGAGGTTATATGGGACTCCATATCTGTAAATTAGATGGCTCTTGATGAAATCAGCGACTTGTCCCCCCCAACTGCTCTCAATGGAATGCCTCAGCCTATTCCGAGAAATAGTCTGTGGCTGCTAGGATGAACAAATGACCACAAGAGGATGATGGCTTATGACATCTAGACCTCATGTATGGAAAGGTGAAGATAATATGCTTGTATGAAGTAATTATGGTGGCTGATGAACAAAATCACCATGCATTTGAGAAGATTGACATGTTTTAGCAAGTTTTATTACGTCTTGAACCCTAATTGGCCAATAATAGCCTAACTTTTAGATTCAACAAGTCTGGGCCTACTTATGGGGCATCACATATCCCGAAATGAACTTCATTTAGGGCATAAGTAGCCTTCTCCCTTGACAAACATCTAAGTAACATTCCATCGAAAACTTTTTGGTATAAAGTTTCATTTTTAAACATAAATCTTAGTGCTCACCATTTTACATCTACTCTATTCTTTATATCAGTGGGTAAGATACCATACTACAGGTACTGAATGAGAGGTTGCCTCTAGTATGCTTCTTCTTTGACCTTAAAAATTGAGACCACATTTATTTCTTATGTTTCATCAAAACGGTCTAAGGTTGAGGCCAACAAGTAACGTTCACTGATGGTTATTTGAATCTCTCTTTCATTCGAGGGTATTAGTGAATAGCCAACTTCGCTAAACAATCTAGCATCCTTTTAAGACCTTGTTACATGGCTGACCTCTATGTGAGAAGAATTGGTTCATGAGACACCTTGTAGTTTGGTAAATGGGTACCAATTTGGCATTCTTTACTTTGTACTAGCCATTTATTTGTCGGATAATTAACTAGAAATCACCAAACACTTCTGACTGATCAATACGCATTTCAAGGGCCAATTTTAAGGCCAACGATGAGTGTCTTATGTTCAACCACATCACTTGAACATGTCTCAAGGAGAGAGCATGAGTAAGGGATAAATCATTCCAATGGTGTGACAAACATAATCCCTACTTTGGCTTCCCGACTCTTGCTACCCCATCAAAATATAAATGTCACGACTTAGTTTAAACCAACAAAATTTCGTCATTTGGGAGATCATGTGCCAGTTCCTCATTAAGTGAATATGGATGTGCAGCTAGCAAATAAGTTATAGGCTATTCCTTTACCGCCTTTTGAGGCATGGACTTGATGTCAAAAAGGGTTTAAAGTATAGCCCATTTAGCCAATCTCCCCGATATCATAGTTTTAGGACAATATGTATTTTCATATATTTGCCTTCGAGATTAAAGTGATATGATGGGACGGAAGGTAATACATTAACTTCCAAATGGCAAAAACTAAAGTAAGGAAAATTTTCTCTATGGAGAAGTAATTTATTTATGCATGCACCATTCTCTGCTAATATGGCACAAGACATTTTTTCCCCTTTCGTGATTACGTTCAGCCATTAGAGGGCTACTATTTATAAGATTCGATATTTTTCCTGTACTAGAGTCATTAAAACATGTGGCCTTGTTAGGTATGTTTGATGTTTTAAAAAGCATTTTGACAAGTTTGATGCCAAATGAAGGTTATATCATTTTTTAAGAGTCTTATGAAATGTTGACACTTTTATGATAAATTTGAGATGAACCACCTAACGTAAGCTAGCTTTCCTTGAAAGCTATTCAATTCTCTTAAATTTATCAGAGGAGACATTCGGATTATGGCTTTGACTTTATTGGGGTCAATTTCTGTTCCTTCTTTTTGAACACAAAAGTCGAGGAACTTCAAAGTTTTGAGCATCTTGACAAGTGAATTCAAAATCTTGAACCGCCTTATGAGGAAGGTGCTCCTCAGCTTCACAGTGTACCTATTGACAACTCGAATGGCCTTCTAAGGTCAAGTAAGTGTCTTAACCTCTTCCTTTTGGTTGCTCCCTTTTGGTTCTAAAGGAACTTAGGAGAAGAGCCTGTGAACTTGTAAAATAAAGCATCAACATAGTTGACATTTTCTTCATGTAAAAGAATTCTCTTCCCCTTGGATTGTCCTTTCATTGCAATACTCACCAGTGTATTTGAGATACTGGTGAAGTGTTGAGGCAATAACGTCACGAGTGTAGAGCCATAACAACCCAAGTAGGGCATTGTAGGAGGTGTCGACATCTATCACATGAAAGAAGGCATCTGTATAGAGGCCATCTAAGTTAACTTTCAAATCAATAGTATCTTAGGCTTTCTGTCCTACCTGATTAAATCTTTGTATTATGAACAAATTTGGGGACAGCTAATCTAGTATTATTCTTATCGCTTTCGATATCTTTAAGGGGAAGAGGTCAATCGTGCTACATTTGTAGCACATTATCTTATTTGAGGCCTTTTTTTTTTTTTTTTTGGCCATCATCTTCTGGGCATGTGATGTTTTGAAATCTTTATATTTTTTTCCCTAATAGCTTGGGCTTTTTTTCCTTTTTTAAAGAAAGAGCTTCTATTTTAAGAAAGCATAAGCAACAAAGTAAGATCCTATCTCTCTTTTCTTAGCATATTGAATATTCTTTGAGAAAATATATTTGTTAATTGAGAGGTGAATTTTTCTTACCAATAGGTTATCTACTTTCCTCCCTTTTAGATAAATATGCAAGGACCGTACTTTTGCACAAATTATAATCGTCTATAGTGGGACATCATAAATATATTGAAATAGTTTCTATTGAAGACCATAATTCGTTTGCATTGTCTTCAAAAGAAGAAGTTGCTTACATGACTTCCACTTGTTACCACAGCGGCCATAGAATAGATGGGCAAAGCAGTGGCTTTTATTGGCCTGATGATGCTAAAGCGATTTCTTCCCTCCATGTTCATCGCCGCCTTGGCCATCCGCCTTAACTTTTGGAGTGGGCCCTTTGAGCAAAAATTGAGATTTTTTATAGTAGTTAGGATCCTTTTTACCTATGTCGACATCGATGCGGCGTCCAAAGGGGACTGGGGACCCAGAGCAGGAAGCACTATGCTAAAAAAAAGAATGAATGAGATTTTGGAGCTTCGATTCTGTGAATTATTTTCCTTGGTTCACTATAATAGAAATAGTATAAATTAAGACCTCTACGCAACCAAATTAACATTGAGAGTCATTAACGCTTCTAATTTAATTTCGTTCTTCATCGTTGAGATAATCATTCCCCACATTTGTTGTCGTTCTTGTAAATCTTGAAACTATGGGATCAAATATTAATTATTTATTCTTTGTTTTGCTATGATGGGAACAACAGGTGATCACCATTTTATGGAGACTCGTCAGAGTTCCATGTTCATTTTTGTCATATATAGTCCATGTATAAATCGATCCTACCCCATATGTTTCTATACAATTTTTTAAAGTATATTCTAATTAAAGATCTGCTCTTGGAATTAGCCTCTATACAGGCAAGGTTGCCTATAGAGGTAAGATTACCTGCATCTGGATCTCCCCAAACCTTGCAAAAGCGGGACCTATATTGGGAGGTTGTGTTGTTATCTAATTGAAGATCGAATGGAGTTGTTCTAGCTGGAATGATATAAAGCTTACTTTTTAGAATGTATTTTATTTATCTTTTATAGTCTAAATTAATATCTTATTGACAATAACTAGATTCCATAATATTTACTGTATGTATGGCTTGGGCCTTGGAGTTTCATTTGATTTTTGATCTATTTTTGGAGGTAGTGGTTTTTCTAGTATCTTTAACTTGACATGAAGCAAAGTCTTGGAGTAAGGTTTTGGCATCTCATGTGGGAATTGTGTTTATGATTGCTTTTCATCCTTAATGAAATTGATATTATCCATTTTATCTAGTAATGAATCTACATTATTCTTGTTTATCCATTTGACTCTATTTGAACATATATCATATTTACTTGTTCAGGGATTGTATGAAGTATTGGATATGTATATTCTAAATGGACTAAACTATTTTTATGACTTAGGTCTTCCTGTTTGGAAAGATGTCGCTAGCATACATGCTTCGAAAGTGGTAACTATTGTTTTTTCTGAAACAGGAACAATGAATGATACTATTTGTCCATTTTTAGAGCCTATTCTTTTCATTGGAAAATATAACTTGGTAAATGGGTGAAGTTGGTTGAGATTGGTAGAAGTATATTGAAATAGGTTGACATAGGTATTTCTTTTATTGAAGAGGGTTGAAGTTAGTTGAGGTAGGTTGAAGTGATTCGAAGTGGGTTGAAGTTGGTTGAAGGGGGTTGGATTTTTTTTTTTTTGCATGATGGGTAGAAGTTGGTTAAAATAGTGGGAAGTAGGTTGAAGTAGGTTGAAATGACTTGAAGTAGATATTTTTTTATTTAAATTCGTGAAGTGGGTTGAAGAGGGTTGAAGTTGGTTGAGGTTGGTAAATTGAGATTTACCAACGAAAAGAACAGGGCCTTAACACTACTAAAAATTCAGTTTGTTCGATGGAATATTCCGACCGATTTTACGGCCGTCGGACAGTCCGAAAGTTTAACGACAGATTTTCGAAAAAAGTATGACGGTGCAATGACCATTTGGACAGACGGAATTTCCGTTGGAAGTTCCGACAGAATTTTGGCAGCCCATTGGAATTCTGACGGAACACCGACGGAAATTCCGTCTGTTAGGGCAAATCGTTTGACCGTTCAACTGGGATGATGGATCCAAAATTTTTTGAAAATTTTTTTAAAAAAAATCCTGACCGACGGAATTTTTCGTCAGATAATATGTCGAAACAGTGTTCTAATGGACAAACCGATGGAAAATTCTGTCGGTCCCCGTTTTAACCCCCCCATTTGAGTTCTCTTCTTCATTTTCGGCCATTCTTCCATGACGAAAACCCCTCAGAGAAAATCACCTTGCCAGTCCGCCGCCTTTGCGCCGGTTGCCGGCCTTCCTCCGCCACCGGCCATCCCCAACTTCATCGCTATTTGTGACTCATTTTATTTGATATTTTCAAGTAAGTAATTCTACCTAAATATGTAGTAGATTTAGTTATAGATTTGTAAAATTTGAGATGTAATTTTGGTAGTTATGTGCTAATTGATGGTTGTGAAAATTATGTTGAGTAATTTGTGAAAATTCTATTGAAGAAGATACATATAATTGATGGTTGTGTAAAATTTGAAGCGTATGGGATGTTAGTAGTATGATAAATTTGAGATGTAATATGTTATTTGTTGATTTTGGTATGTGAATTTTGTTGTTTTCATGTAAAGTCTTAAGTAATTGTTAAGTATTATTAGTAATTATTTAGTATTATAAATGTTAAATTGAAGAATATATTTGTTAATTTATGGTGTATAATAACCAAATTTTATTTATGTAGAGCTTAATGTTAAAAATGAAAGTATGAATGGTCATGAATTTGGTAAATTTGAATGGTCATGAATTTGGTAAATTTTTTTTCCTTATGTTAATTAGACCTAAACTTGACAAATTGTTTGTTAAATGTCGAAATATTTTATGTTACGTATATTAAAGAATAGATTATTATTATGCAAATATTTCAAGTTGTAATTTTTGTGGATGATTAATAAGAGGGAGATGGGTAATAAGAGAAAACATATTGCGAAAGGGAAAAAATACATTATTGGTGCTGTGAATGTCGTTATTGTCGGTGTGAATGTCACGAGTTTGGACTGCAATTTCAGACATTGGAACAGGTTTATATCCTTACTTAATTGTCATTATATATTATTTTTGCTCATCGTATATTGACTACAGCATATGACGAAATAGTATAATAATAAGTAAGTCATTAATTTAGCTACATATGAAGTAAAATGTAATAATTATGTCCATTATTATAAATAACCAATTTACGTATACATTTTTCATGGTGAACAGTGGATAATATGGGTGGACAATGCAATCGGAGATGGATGTATAAAAGATTTTTGTCAGGTAGAAAAGGGTATTATAGATAAGAATTTTTAGAAGTTGAATTATTTAATCAATTTGGAAGAAGTCAAATTGATTTCATAAATAATGGGCATTATAGCTATCCTTGTGCCAGATTCCAAAACAGAGATTATAAAGGACCTGATAATGTGAAATTGCACTCTTACAAGAATGGTTTTGTTCAAGGCTATTGGTATTGGACATCTAATGGGAATATAGAACCTACTGAATATGGCAATGTTGGAAATAGCAACGCAGAAAACTTGTATGAGCACATGGTTCCAAGTGATATGCACTTTGATACTGAACCATTTGTGGATCGTGTTGGAGCAATAGTGAACGATGTCATAGTTACTAATGAAGTTAATGTAAATGTGCAATCAAATGAAGAAGCTCAGGCATTCTATGATATGCTTCAAGCTGCTAAGAGACTTTCATGGGATGGGTGTACTAACAAAACTGAATAGTCAAATGCCGTCAGATTGATGAGTATCAAATCTGACTATAATATGCCTCAAAATTGTTTTAATGAGCTGATGCAATTAAAGCAAGAGGTTGTTTGGCAGACAATCGTGTGCCTCAAACTGAATTTCCGACGAAATCCGAGGGATTCCGATAGAATCAACGAAAAATTCAATTTTTTAAAAAATTTTTTCCGGCTTTTTTTGCATCTGACTTCGTCGGCCGCCTCATTTCCGTCGGAATTTCGTCGAAGAAGCGGTCCGACGGACTTGCGACTTCCGTCGGAATGGCTCCGATGGAGCATCTTATTCCGTCGGAACACTGTTCCGACCGGCGTTATTCTGGCGGGCGCTATTGGTCGGAATATCCGTCGGAAAATTCTTTTGTCGACGGAAACCGTTGCTTTTTCGTCGTAAAATACGTTGGCAAAACATGATTTTTTAGTTGTTTAGTATCCATTTTTGTGATAAACTTGTCCATTTGTATTACTGCAGTTTATATTGAGAGGATGTGGAAGATCATTCTAAGAGGCATATATTGAAAACTGGAAAAAGAAATGAATATTTACTTCAAGTCTTTCCATTGTTGTGTACCATTCTTGGCAGATATGACCTTAAGCTTCTTTGTAAAAGAAATATAAGAACCATTCTTTACATTCTTGATTTTCTATTGAATTGACTTTTTACATAAGCAATCTTTATCTATGGTAAAACGTGTCGATGTGACATTAATGTAAGAATATGATGGATCTTATAGTTGAAAGAGTAGGTGATGCTATTGAAGATAGGATTTCATATGCTAGTTCAACAACGTAGGTGCTTCGAAATAAATTTTCGACAAATCATCTTGTGGACTGTGGAGTACTTGTTATAGGATATTCATAATGAAATGATCGAGATTGAATGGAACAAGAAGATCATGGATGTTCTAGTACTTCTAAATACATTGAAGACGATTTTTCTTCTTGCATAAAATTGTATCTAATAAGTACTCAATTGTCACACTCTTCTATAATCTATTGAATAAATTTTTGGGCTATATTTTTTTGTGGTCTAGTATTTTGAATAATAGATTCTCGGGGTATAGTAAGATCATTTTTTTGATAATTTTGCGATAAATGTAAATATTGTCTGTCTCAACTTTTTAATAAAGTTGTTTAATCCATGGTGGGTTGCAATAAATATTTAAAATTGACATATGATGATAATAGTTTAAAATACATTCTATAAAGAAATATAATTTTTTTTGAATGTTCTCTAAATTGGACTATTGAATTATTTAGAACATAAATATCTAAAATTAAAGTTTCTTATGTCCATGGGACAGTTGAATTAATTGAAGGTATTGGATATCAAATGAAATCAGTCCGTATGTTTCTTTGAACCATAGCAAATCAATAAACTTTTCTGTTTTGGAAGTATATTGTCTCTAAGAGTTATGAATATTAGCCCAGTAATGAGTTTGAGTTCTATTTGAATCATCATGAGATGAATTTATATGTATTTTTCTTTGTAGTTTTTAATTGCATGATTAGAATGTAATTTAATAGTTTGAAAATTTTCAGGCAAACTACATGTTTCTTCATGATTTTTTTTGTTGAAAATGTAGCTAAGAAATCAAAAGTTCCTATTTGATAAACAGTTTCAAATTTTTGGTTTTGAATCTTCCAACTTAAAAAGTTATTAGAAATGTTTAAGCTTTTATTACTACTAATACAATTAATACTACAAACACTAATGCAATCTTTAATCCAAGTTGCCATCAAAGTTATGTCCTCTATTAGACCACTAGAACCACCGAACAATGACTGATCAACACTGTTTTCTATGGCTAATCAAAGGCTAGCCCAAGAATAAAAAGGTAGCATTCTACTCTATGCAAGCTTAGCTCTAATAGTAGCTTCGACGAGGATTGGTGAATAAAAGAGCAGAGGTGGGACAATTAAAGATAAGCTTACGTGTAAAGAGAATGTTTAAATGGAAACTTACTTTTTACTGAAGAACATGAACTTAAATACAAACATTTCAGAGAATTCATTACACGGAGCACAAGTTGTAACTAATATTGCACTTGGTATTTGTCGCTTTACTAAGCTCTATGCACTGCCTTTGTTGGACTACTTAGGAAAACATTTATAAGATGCAACAATCAATAATTGTAAGAACACATGAATAGAAGAAAATGCATGACAAAATTGAAATAATGACTTGGTAGTGTTGGTAATTATGCTTTTGCATGTTGCTTGTATAAATTGAATGGTAACAATATTGACTGGTAATTGTTCGTCAGACATATGTGTGCTTAAGAGATGTTGAAATGGTCTTGCATGGTAATTTGAAATTACTTACGTAATTAGTAACAATAATTAATAGTAACTTGAAGTAGTAATGAATAGTACTGCTAATATTAAATAGCATATATATATATGTATATTTGTGTGTGTATATATATATATATATATACACACACACACAGCTACATACATACATACATACATACATACATACATACATATTCATATACTTACATACACCTGGTGTGGGTCGTGTTTCAGTGGACTCTAGGAAAATTTAGATGTGGGCTAGGTGGCCTTTTCCCTACAAGTATTTCCTCCAGCATAGAGACTGATTCCTATGGACCCTCGAAAAAAGATGTTTCTAAATTTTTCGGGTTGAGTGGAGCTTCACTAGGTTAGAAGAGACCTTTTTCTCAAATCCTTTTTTCTTTTTCTTGGTGCCAGGGGAGAGTTCACAGAAAACAAACTGGAATAAGCAACAATAAAGTTTTTTAAAAAAAAAAGTGGGAGGAGGCGCAAGGGCTTAACAAAGAAAATATTTACAAGGTTGGTAACTACTGCCCAAATAGCATACCAAAATATTATGAATGTCCCACTTGTTTAATACTGATGGAGAACAAAGAGCTAGCTGCTTGAGATCTATAATGTTGATCTTAGATCTCCAAAAACCCCTATTTTATTTCATGTCCTCTAAAAGTCTAACTGAGACAAATTTGTTTAGTCAACTTATGCCAACTCTTCTTTAGATTACCTCTACCTATGTTGTATCCTTGATTATCAATCATCTCACACAGATGCATCGAGATGTCTTTTCTTGATGTTTCTAAATCATCTTAGTGTACCTTCCATTACCTTTTCTTCTATTGGTTACAATTCTACCTTTTCTCTGATGAATATCCTATACAATTTTGTATGACCATATATCTAGCAAACTACCTTCATCCAAATGACCATCATCATTTGGAGCACTTGAAGCCATATGACAAGGGCGGGTCTGACTACAATAGGATAAAATTTCCTTTTTGATCTCAATGGTATCTTCTTCTCATACAACACACCAAATCTGTTAGGAAAAATATTAGAGCAACAACAATAGCGGAAGCGATAGGATGAGTTAGAAATTCAGAAATCAAGTGAATAACAGAAAACAGAAATAAGAAGACAAGAGATTTAACGTGGAAAACCCAAATCGGGAAAAAAACCACGGACGGCGACAGCACCAGAACAATTCACTATGAGCAGGAAGAATACAACACAATCACAATCACCACAGTGATTTGATCTAAGAGCAGAATTACAACCTCTCTATTGTAATCTCTCACAAAGTACTTCTACCTCTCAATGTATGTATGAGTACTGGAGATCAGGAGTTATTTAGATCCTAGGCTTGACCCCCTTTATATAGGGTCTAAACAGTAGGGGTTTTTCCTTTAAAGTAGAACCCTAGCCGCCAGGAGGAATCCCCCTCGGAGACAGAAACCCTAGCCGCCATCCGAAAGAGGCGGCGAAAAGACACGTGGCACGACCGTGCCACGTGGCACGGTCACCCCGTGCCGCATGGCACGGTCGTGCCACATGGCACGGCACCCCCGTGCCAATTTTCTGCCCCTCTCGCCTTGGTGCTCCTTCGTTGTGGCACGCCCGTGCTCGCGCAGCGTCGTCCCACTGTGCCGGTACTCGAATTTTGGGCCATAAAACCCAACAATCTCCACCTTGGACCAAAATCTTCAATGTTCAACTTTCCGTCGCCGTCGTCTCACCCCAAAGGGTGATGCCCCCTATGGGGCTATGCCCCGCAGGGCCCTCAAAAACTGCGAATGCCAACTAAGTCCAAGCAATGCTTGAACTTAGCTCTGGGAGATGACTTATATGAACTTTCCTTCATATAACCTGTCACAGTAGATGCCTGCAAGACATAGAGGCCTCCTTGCCTCAAACCCTTCAGCAGAATCCTACTGCCCTTTGAGACCTTCAGAACTCCACCTTCAGCTGAATATTTGCACCCTTTGGATTCAAGGGTGCCCAACGAGATGAGGTTACGCTTCAAGTCAGGAACGTGACGAACATTCGATAAAGTCCTGACAACACCATCATGGGTCTTGATTTTAACAGTACCGATTCCAGTTACATTACATTGGGCATTATTGCCCATGTGAACAACAGTTGAGTCAACTGGATCATATGTTGAAAACCAATCCTTGTGAGGACACATATGATAGGTACACCCAGAATCAAGAATCCAATCAGAATCACTCCCTCTTTCAGTAGAGGTAGCGAACAACACGTCACCATCAGAATCAGATTCAGCAAATGAAGCTTCAGCAGGCTCCTGAAGATTATCTTCCTCTTTCTCCTTCTTCTTTTGCAGTTTCCAGCAGTTAGCAATAATATGACCCAATTTACCACAGTAATTGCAGGTCTTACCAGCATGAGGATTTTTAGACTTAGAACGGTTCTTACTCCTATTACCGTTCCCCTTTTCAGTTGTTGTACCCCTTACTGCTAATCCCTCAGCAGAATTAGCATGAATGTCAAGATCAAACTTCTCTTTAGACAATAGGTTTGACTTAACATCTTCAAACGATATAGTATTAGAATTACTATATAGCATAATCTCCTTAAAGTGTTTATAAGAAGGGGGTAACGACACAACAAGTAAAATAGCCTTATCTTCATCCTCAATTTTCACATCTAGACTCTCCAAGTCAACAAGAATAGAGTTAAACTCATTCAAATGCTTTTGGACAGGGGTACCTTCAGCCATACGAAAGGTATACAACCTTTCCTTCAAACGGATCTTGTTGGCGAGACTCTTCGTCATGTAGAGTTCCTCCAGCCGAGCCCAAAGATCCACCGCAGTTGTCTTATCAAGCACCTCTCGCAGGACATGTGGTGCCAAGCACAACTGTATGGCTGAAACCGATTTCAGCTCCAGTTCCTCCCATTCTTCCTCCGTCAACGACCCACGTCTCTTCTTTACATCTTCAGCCCACTGTTCTTCTGTCATCTTCTCGGGTTTTACGTGAGGTCCCTTCAGAACCTTCCACAACCCGTGCTGAATGAGAACTGCTCTCATCTGCACCTTCCAGAGATTAAAACTAATCTCCCCATCGAATTTCTGAATATCTACCCTCATGATAGAAGACATCCTATAACCAAAGCTCTGATACCACTTGTTAGGAAAATATTAGAGCAACAACAATAGCGGAAGCGATAGGATGAGTTAGAGATTCAGAAATCAAGTGAATAACAGAAAACAGAAATAAGAAGACAAGAGATTTAACGTGGAAAACCCAAATCGGGAAAAGAACCACGGACGGCGACAACACCAGAACAATTCACTATGAGCAGGAAGAATACAACACAATCACAATCACCACAGTGATTTGATCTAAGAGCAGAATTACAACTTCTCTATTGTAATCTCTCACAAAGTACTTCTACCTCTCAATGTATGTATGAGTACTGGAGATCAGGAGTTATTTAGATCCTAGGCTTGACCCCCTTTATATAGGGTCTAAACAGTAGGGGTTTTCCCTTTAAAGTAGAACCCTAGCCGCCAGGAGGAATCCCCCTCAAAGACAGAAACCCTAGCCGCCATCCGAAAGAGGCGGCGAAAAGACACGTGGCACGACCGTGCCACGTGGCACGGTCACCCCGTGCCGCATGGCACGGTCGTGCCACATGGCACGGCACCCCCTTGCCAATTTTCTGCCCCTCTCGCCTTGGTGCTCCTTCGTTGTGGCACGCCCGTGCTCGCGCAGTATCGTCCCACCGTGCCGGTACTCGAATTTTAGGCCATAAAACCCAACAAAATCCATTTCTCCTTTTTTGACACTTTTATACTGTGGACAACATCTTCATTGCTATCTTCTTTATGATGTATTATAGATCCCAAGTACCTAAATTTCTCCACCCGTTGTGTTGCACTGTCTCTGATAGTGACTTCTCGCACATTCTAACCTTCTTTCACACTAAATTTATAGTCTAAGTATTTGGTTTTTGATCTGCTCAACCTAAGATTATTAGAATCAAGAGTTTCATGCCATGTCTCCAACTTTTTGTTGACTCCCTCTATAGCCTCATTGATCAGCACAATATACAGGTAAATGGCATGCACTAAGGTACTTCATCTTGTATCCCCTTGCTAAACTGATCCATTACAACTGTAAAATTAAAAGGATTCAGATGTAATCCTTGAAGAACCCAATAAGAATAATAAAATCATCTGTATCGTCCTCTGAACTTCGTTGCACTTGTCCTCACTCCTTTATACTTGGATTTAATAACTCAAATATATGCCATGGAGGCACCTTTTTTTTTCCCATTCTACAGCACCTTTCTAACTACTGTATCATAAGCCTTTTCTAAATCGAAGATACGATGTATAAGTACTTTTTCCTATCATCGTAAAATTCCATAGGCCTTCTTATAATATGTCTTGATTCTTTTGTCAGTCTTAATGGCACAACACCAAATTAATTTTATAAAACTTCTGTATCCTTCCTTAACCTCTTCTCAATAAACTTTTTCCACAACTTCATAGTATGACTTAGTAGCTTTATATCTCAATAGTTATCACAATTTCGTATATCACCCTATTTTTGTACAATGGGATATAACTATGCTATGTCTCCATTCATTTGGCATCTCAGTGATTCTATAAAAAACTTTTAGTAATAGAGTCAACCAATCAAACCCCTACTCTCCAAAGAACTTGCAAACTTGTACAAGCATACCACTTGGACCTGCTGCTGTCCCTTTTTTTTCATTTTCTCAAGGATTTGCTAATGTCATCTTTGGTGATGCAACTACCAAGCTAATCATTTTGATGCCTCTCACAGTGCTCTTGTTCACCGAGTTTTCAATTACGAATCTCTTGAGCATTAAAATGTTTAAAACATACTATTTCCACATGAAGGTGTCCTCTATTAGGGCCCTACCTCCCTCATCCTTGGTACATCTTATATTTTATAAATCTAATATCTTATTTTTGTTGATATATGTATATGTGTGTGTTTATGTAGTAATCATGACAATTGCATATATAAGAGATTCTATTGCACTGTATAGATAAATGATTTTTCACTTAATTTTAGTGCTCAATACGTCATAAACATTTTCATTTTCATTTTCATTTGAATCTTATGATAAAATACAGCAGTTCTGTGTTTATGGTCAGAATATTATTCCACCAATTTTTAGTTAACTCTTAAAACCAACCTCTAGGAGTTTTGGCGCATTATCACCCAAATTTCCCCCAGCTATGTATGAAGTTAGACAAATTTCCCTTTCTAAAGAGTATTACTGGTTTCGTCGTCGGATTTACCATGCATCGATATTTGATTCATAGATGGCATTTCCATCATGACTAGATTGGCTAAGAATTTGTGGGTCTCTAATTGAAGACCTAAAGGCAATAAGTATAGAATAGTATGGTTGACCTTTATTTTCCCCATCTTCTGAATATTTCAACATCTAATTGATTTATTAATTTAAATACCATTGAAATTGTCTCCAATTGATGCTGCTTTACCTTAATTGTTATTTGAACAAGTAAAAGTTATGTCTTGGTCTATGTGAACAAAAACTGGATCGTCAGAGACACTAGACTCCTAATTTGAGTTTACTTGTTGGTCATTATAAGATGGATTGTTATTGCATATATAGTTCTTACTTTGATATTGAAAGTTTGTGTAATTCTGAAGTGTTTGAAAGATTGTTCCTAATAATAAGGGCTCTTTTTCATTTATATTTCCAACAGAAATGGCTATGATTTCTTTAGGAAGCATACTAAAGGTCTTGATTGAATATTGTATACTACATTCAGGAAATGCTTATGGCTAGGAAGTTCAAACAAAAACAACAACAAGAAGACCAAAAGAACAATGACAATAATAGTGATAATAGTGACGACCTCAAGAATGATGATGATGTTGATAATAATAATGGATATTTTTTAGGTTTTTGGATGCCAATAATTCCATATTGGGGCAATTGGATGGGAATAATCTAATCTTTAAATTTCGCTCACAACATTCCGATCTTTGGAAGTATTTATTTTCAATATATATCCCTTTACTTTTTCTAGCACCACCATTTATATATGACAAATAAGCTACAACCTCATTATTTTTGAAAAATCGGAGCTATTTATTTTATTTATTGCACGATCAAGTTACAAACACATATACCCACAAAGTTAAGAGGTGATGATTTACTCACCGTGCATAAATTGAATATTTTTGTTCACTTTTTCGATCAAATCATTCTCATCTAATAAATAAAATATCATCTAAACAAATTGAAGAATCAAAGTGTTGTTGACATGTAATTGGTATATTTAAAATTAATACCTTCAAAAATTGGGAATGTTGAGAGCTAAATTTTAAAGTCGGATTATTCTTGTCTAATAGCCCTAAATGTGGGTTTATTAGCATCCTAAGACCCAGTTTTTTTCATTTTACATTTACCAATTAATCTAATAGTTATTTTACATAACACATGATAAACTGCTAATTTTGGTATTTTAATTTCTCGATTTCACTACTCTTCTTTGCCCATTTCCTCAATTCAGTGAGGAATTTGATCATCTTTGCTCCTCTTCGCTCATAATTATTTTATTCAGATTGACTTCCCTTTTTTATCGGTACTTTAGTCCTAGTTTAAGAAATTTACAGTCAATGGTTTCAGATGACCAAAGAGTGATGTTTTGGCCAAGGAAAGGTTTGAGGAGTTACTGAGAACATTCAAGGTTGCAAGAATGAAGTTTCAAGAATTTGCACGAGTAGCCATGCATAATTGCGCAGCCATGTAAAATTAATAAAAGCGGCCAAAGAGTTGAATGTTTGCATGGCTGGCCGTGCTCTTTCAGCATGATTGTGCATATCATTCAATCATTGAACACGAGAGTTGGATGACTAGCTGTACACTTTTGCACAAATGTGCGTCCTCGCTCCTAGTGTCGAACTTTTGTACATGTGGTTGTGCAATGTTGCATGCTTATGCTTCCTTGTTTCTTAGCTGAGCTAGCTAGTTTTGATTTAAATTTAATGTTTCAAGGATGAGGGATAATCTTTCATTCACTTTTCTCCATGCTTTCTTTGAATTAGGGTTTAGATTTATTTCAGCAAATACTTTGGCAATTTGAAGATTATTGTTACTGCAGTCGGCATTCCTAATTCATTCATAGTTTTAGTTCTTGAGTTTGTTTTCTCAATCTCTCTGTTGTCATTATCATTATTTCAATTCTTAGTAATTGTTAAGCGTGATGCTTAGTGATAATTGCCCTTCATTTTCTATCATGCTTAGTGGCTAAAACTCCTAACTTGGGCTGGAATTAGCACCATTTATGTCTAGTTTAATCTTGCATTAGCCCCGAATGTTGCTTGTTCCATACTATATTATAGAATTCTACTTTGCTCACCACTTGTCAGATGAATTGTGTGAAAGAAAATTCATCTATTTCTATTAGGGTTTAAGGGAACATTGCAAGATGAATCCTTTACCTAGCATGACTTAGTAGACTGCTAGAATTTTGATATGAAAATAATTGAAGTTCTAGTTGGGACTTGAGATTGTAGATCTTATAATCTTTAAACATTTAGTCCCATGAAAATAGGTGACAATATCCAAGGTCGAGACATTTAAATATTTAGGCTCGATCATTCAACAGAATGGGGATATTGACGAAAATATTAATCAATGCATAAAAGTGGATTGGCAAAAATGGAAGTGTGCTTCAGGTGTGCTGTATGATAAGAGGATGCCTGTAAGATTAAAAGACAAAGTGTATTGTATGGTAGTCAGACCTACTGTACTGTATGAGTCGGAGTGCTGGCCTATAAAAAAGACATATGTTCAAAGGTTGATGGTAGCAGAGATGAGGATGATTAGGTAGATGTGTGGTTATACAAGAATCGAGAGAATTAGAAATGGAGTAATCAGAGATGTAGCTAAAGTGGCTCCCATCGAAGATAAAATGAGAGAAACATGACTCAGATGGTTTAGTCATATGAAAAAAAGGAGTATTGATGCTCCAGTGAGGAGATGTGAGAGGATTAACATCCCCAAAGGTAAAAGAGGAAGGGGACGACCTAAGAAGAGTTTGGATGAGGTGATTAGAGAGGACTTGAAAGTTGTAGGTTTGACGGAGGACATGGCTCAGGATAGGAGATTATGACGGGATGGTATTAGGATCTTAGATCACAGAGAGTTGGCCATCTAATTTGGTTGATGTTTTTCGGTTGCAATAGGGTCGTTTTGGCTGGGGTTTTTAGTGTCGTATTTGTATGCAGATAGTACATATATTTGGGAAGAGACATTGTTTGTTTACCTCTGTTTGTTAAGGTATAGTACCTTCCTCTGCTATATTGTACTTATGTTTATATAGTTACAGCCACCTGATTTATTAATATTTCTTACTTTATTTCCTGATGTATGTATACCCCTAGTTTCTTTTAGTATATGTTTTCATAAAATTCTTCTTCTATTAAATGTTCTCACAAAATCTTATTTTGTGGGTATCTTGAAATCAGCCTCTCTACCGGTCGAGATGCCGATGGAGGTAAGGTTGCCTATATCTGGATCTCCCCAGACTCCACGAAAGTAGGACCCATACTGGGGGGTGTTATTGTTATTGAAAATAGGTGACAATAGTTTTAGGATTAGTCTTCGATCCTTGAAAGAGGAACGGGATGGGCTACACATCTATCCAATCATGTTGCATGCTAGGGCGAGTTTGATGGGATTAGTGATTGATTCACTAGCATAATTGTGTTGTTAATTTCAACGTGAGTGTTTTAATCTTTTAATACCTTATTCATTTGCTTAGTTGTTACCATTCTCTTCGTTAATCATTGAAACCTCCTAACTTGATTTGGTTAGATTGTGTATTTAATTATTTTTGGTAATTAAAAGGAAGTTCCCTATGTATATGACTCGTACTCGCTAGTTGCTAGCTACAACTATGTGGTGCACTTGCAGTTTGAACTATGACAACAAGTTCTCTTTAAATCACTAGTTAGATTGTTATTTGCTAACAACTAATAGTTATTCATTATTCAAACAACTCTCAATTATTCAAGCAACTAATTTTTCTTAATTGACTTGCATGTGTGGTTATCCACTTCTTTAAGATATGAAAATTAATATATATTTAGAAAAATTGATGTTCAAAATTCAGAATTTGTAGCTATTTAATTGACGAGAATAAGACATACGAATTTTTTAATATGAAGTAATAAGAGAAGATTTTGTCTTTCGTTTTTTCCAGTAATAGAATACAAAATGTCTGAAATAGGAGCATCGAATCTAACTACTTTAAATGAAGTGGATTTCTATGTTAGAATAGTAAATCTCTATTTCCATGTAGCTTTCTTTGGGATCTTGAGGAGTCTCCTCATTAAACCTCATCTCAATATTCAGCTCTTCTGAGTTAATGTACTGAATTTTAGGATTTTCCTAGACCTAACAAAATCATGTGGAAACAAAATTTAAAGGAAAAACTGTGAGAAGGAAAAAAAAGTTAGATGAAAATGAACTTTTTGTCCCCTGTTTGATGCCACAAAAAGTGAAAGGAAAAAACAAGGAAAAAATAAAAGAAGCTTCGAAGCCCCCTGCCTGCACCCTTATGTTCTCCCCCCCCCCCCCCCCGGCGTACCCCTTGATATCCTTTCTTTGTTATATGAGAGCATTGTTCATCATTACATAATAGTAAGTCTGCGTCCATCTTCCCCACCAATTCCCACTTGATATATATTTTTTTTGGCTCATAATTTTGAATCTCTAACTAGGAAATCTCCCTTCAATTCAACAATCTTTTTTTGTAATTCATTAGACTTTTCATTCTACTCTAGCAAAGTATTCCAAACCCCCAAATTAATTTCATTCAATTGATCCAAATTGAGCCCCAAATTGTAATATTCTTCTATCAAAACCTACTTCTCTTTTTTTTTTGGGGGGGGGGGGGGGGGGAGGCGCCAAAAATAGAGGGGAACATGATGGGAAGATGAGAGAGAAACCTCTTGGGGTAGAGAGCAAAAGTGCATGGCATATGCTGTAGTTGCTAAGCAAAAGTTTATGAAGATTATAATCGTGGATATGTTGTATAAGTTTTTCCATAAACTTTCCTCACTTTCTTAGGGAGAGAGCTACATGGTCTACAAATAATTTATTTTCCATCAAATTTTGTATGAGTTTTTTTTTCTTTTTAATTTTCTTAAGTCTAGACAATCCTTCTAATTTTCCAGGGTCCAAACACACCAAGGGTGTGCAAAACTGGTTAACTGGAGTTTCGATTAACCGAAAATCGGTTACCCGGTTTTTCAATTCAAAAAAATTTCGAATCATAACCGAACCGAAAATTTTGGTTAGCCGTTTTTTGTTTGGTCGAAAATTTTGGTTTGTCCAAAACCCGAACCGTATCCGAACCGAAAAAGTCAGATAACCAGTTTTTCAGTTCGGATAATCAATTTTTTGGTTCCGTTATCGGTTAACCGTTCACAAATAATAAAAAACGTATACATTCTTACCAAAATTTTTCATTTTTTTATGTTTAAATTAATTTTATAAAAATTAAACTTTGGTTACCATTTATAAATAATAAAAAAGTACCCTTTCTTACCTAATTTTTTTAATTTTTTTAAAAAATAAAATTATTTTCGCTTTGGTTAACTGCTGGTTAACCGAATTTTCAAAATGTCTGAACTGTAACTGAACTGAAAACCGAAAATTTTTTGGTTCACTTAACCGAACTGATTTTTTTGAAAAATTTGTTTGGTTAACTGGTTTTCAATTTGGTTTTCAAAATCGGATTTTTTTGGAACATTTCTAAAACACGCCCTTAGTTGTGACTTGTTTGGCCGGACACAATGAACTTTGTAATAAAACAATGAAATATTTAATTGGGCTTGCAATAATGTTTTATTGTTCGTAATATTATTATTTTTGACCTTGATTAACACAAATTATATATAATTATTCTTTTGTTGAGAATTTGATAGCAGAACATCTATGTGTGTGTGTAGGGCAACTAGGGTAGGATCAGCTGCTCTATGACATGAGTAGAATAAGCATATAGAGGTGTTGTCTACTTGTTACCTCCAACTGATCAACTACCCAAGTACTGATGATCACTGAAAATAAAAATTATCGATCACTAATTAAGATTATAACTGTAAAAAAATTATATTATGATTTTTAATAAAATTGTAGCTCAAATACATCAAAACTAATGCTCTCCTAACTATAATTAAGGATATAGTTCATGGTCAATGAATAGGTTTATAATGATCTCCACAAATAGATCAATTGATCACTAAGCATAATTCTGATTATCACTAAAATTGAATCTATTATTCACTAGCTAATATCATAAATAACAACATATATAACGCTTTTTCATGAAAATAAAGCAGAAATTGCAGGAAATAAAGCTCAACTAACTAGAATTAAGTGTATGTTTTATGATCGACAATCACATTCGTTATGATCAACACAAAGAGAACAATTGATCCCGAAACGTAATCTGATAGTTACTAAAATTCGATCTATTGATCACTAAATAATATCATAAGAAAACTGCTTATATTATGATTTTTGACGAAAATGAAGTTAAACTTGCAAGAAAAAGGCTCACCTAACTAGAAATTTGAGGATATATTTTATGATCAACAAAATGATTACCAATCAAAATTCACGATCACTATATGGATGAAACATTCTGCTCACATATCGATGATAGACATGACCACCAAATATATATGGCTCTCATGATCGCTAGCTACTAGAAAATGTATTGATCACTAACTAATATCATACGTGAAAAACATATATTATAAACGCGATATGTGATAGATGTGTTTGCTGATCAATAGTTTTAGCTTTATTGATCAATAGGTTTAGTTTTAAGGATTATTAATACTAGGTTTGGAAATCAATTTTGAGGAAAATAGATAACACCTCTATGCACTCATCCTACTCATCCTATGCAAAACCTCATCTTGCCTGAGTAGCCTATTGTAACACCCCAAATGTACATAACCCACTGCTTGCGTTCTCTCCATTAATTTCACCAATTGGAAGTAATAACCCAATGATCGAGGTGTTACCTCCATCTAAAAAGGACAAGGCTTTGCTTATAAACAATAGATATAACAAAATTGAATATCGTTTACCACTACAAGGCATTCACACAATCACAAACCATCAAAATCATACATAAATAGTTTCTAACTATCTTAAGGTTTACACCAAAATAAAGTAACTCTTTGTAGAGTATATAGTTCTAACATCAGAATATTTCACAATGCAGTACTTAAAGTATCACAGCATTAATACACTACTGTTCATTTTAAACTTCCTGGCTCACTTATCTCCTTTAATCGGCTAGCCAGCCTGAGGGTGATTTACTGAGCATTTGCCTAAAACAAAACATGAAAACATTTCAAACTGTGAGCCAAAACTCTGTACATGTGTTCATGTATTGTTAAATGTTCATTGAACAGTTGGTTGGGCCATTACAATTCATTCTAATTTAAAACAGGGAATGAGATGAATATAAAATTGCATTGCCAATTATTATCTGATAGTTAATCTCTGGTAACTGTTACGATCTGAAGATAGGTGTACACCTGTCAAGCCGATCGGAGGGCCTGACCTGAAACTACGCGGGTAACTGAAGGGCAACCTATAGCTAATAACTGATGGGATCACTAATTATGTGACAAATCATTGATTAAACCGAAGGGCAATGCCCGAGTATTTTTAATGAAATTCACGGGGTATGATTATGCACAAAAAGGGGAGGAAATGATAGATAGACTCTAATTCTGTGTAGAAATATCATTATAAGAACATATAGTTAGCAAATGTATTTATTTTCATAGTTGATAGTTTTAGTTAAAAAAATAAAGGATTAATAGGAGCTAAAATAAATAACTTGTAACTTAATCTCCCGGCCTTAGCTTGAGACCTAATTCCCCAATATAGAATGCTTAAATGTTCCTGCAAAACTTTCATTTGCAAAGCAAAATACGATTTCCACAATAGGATTCCCAAAATTGGGCTAAAATACATTCGTTCCAGCTTCAGTCTGTCCTATGTAGTCTTAGCAAAACGGCCATAACTTTTTCCATAGAACTCGGATTAAAGCGATTCAAAAGGAATTTGAAAGATAACCCACTGATCTATCTACACACCAAAATTCACAATTTTTTGATGGGCCAAATGGTACCAGTTTAATCACAATGTGACCCCTGTTTTCAGTCTGCTCACAGCCCTGCTGTTTTTGTTTTCCCCTTGCTTTTCACCTAATTCCCCACCTAAAATCACTCCTTAGAATCATTTAACAAAGCCTTGGTCCTTCTCATCACCTTACAAAGCCATATTACTCAATTTCACTTCATAATCATCAGCATCAAATTTTCAATTGTTCTCTTTTTCAAACCCACTGAAACACATCCATGGTCTTACTTATTTGCATAAATAAGCAAAATGACCTTTTATAATCCATTAGGAAAATTCTCATAATCCACCTCTTTTACAAGAATCACACTAAATCATTTTTCCAAGTTAAAAAACACATCAAAGATTCATTTTACATCCAAGTATACGCAAATAACATGCTTGATACCAAAAGAAGGTCAAACCATGCACAATCATTAAAACTCTAGCTTATGGCCAACTTAGGCTCACATTTAAGTCATCCAAAACCACATCAACACCGCCATAGTCATTTATAATGCTAAAGATTACCAGAACAAATGTAAAACAATCCATAAACATAACTTAAAGCTTAAGCTTGCATGATCATAAACCATCTCAACTCCTACATACTTTCAAGCTTCCCTAATAGTTTAAACACCAAAAATAACTCTTATTTCTATCAAAACAACATGATCAACAATCAAAAATAACAAAACAAGAATCAAAACTAACACATAAATCAAAATCAAAAAGATATGATTAGGGTTACTCACTTTGATGCCTAGAAAAGAGGAGAGAGAAGTGGTCAATGAGGGTAGGGGTTGAGAAGGGTTGGTGGCTAAGCTGTGGGTCGTGGACTGGTACGGGTGGATTGCTCCGGGTGGTAGCTATGGTGGCAAAATAATAGCAAGAAGGGGAGGGGGCAGTCGGCTATGGGAGGAGAGAGAAAGGAGGATGAGTTGTGATATATTTTTTTTTTTTAACTAGGCTAGAAATGATCTAACAGTACTTGGTTGCATTTTTATCCCCAAAAGTAGCTTTTACTAATTATGTTTTGGCATCAACATAAGGAAATTAGCTAGATCAAAGCATAACTTGTTGGGCCTTGCTGGGCTTATGTGATTTGGGCTTGTTAAGCAAAAATACCTCTTTGAAATCAAATTTTTGCATATCTCAGGATAACATATTTGGGTCATTGTGAACCATAATTTAATCTTTCGAAACATTTTGTCAGGGTCGTCAATCGATTCACCTGAAATGTCACGATAGACCAAAAAAAAAAACACAAATTGCAAACTAGGGCCCGAATGAATTTTCCCCCACCGGGATGATTAAATGTGATAAATAATTATGAGAAAGTCATTAACATGAGGTAATTAAATAAATAACATGATTTAGGATTGAGTTATTACAGCATTCCTCCCTTAAAGAGTTTCGTCCTTGAAACTTAAGAACTTTACGATGTCATGCAAGATTGCCTCAAATAAATGTGGGCATTTGGCTTTCATTTCCTTTTCGGTCTCCCAAGTGGCTTCTGGGGAGGTGTGGTTTGTCCAAAGCACCTTAACCAGAGGTATCTGCTTGTTGCACAGCTGCTTAATCTTGCAATCTAGTATTTAGACTGGATGCTCTTGATATATTAGTTTCCCAGTGATTTCAATAGGTACAGATACAATAGTATGGTCCGGATCTAGAATATATTTCCTGAGCTGAGAGATGTGAAACAGGTAATGTATGTGTTCAAGTTCTACTGGCAGATCCAGATGATAAGCTGTGAGATTCAACTTTCCAATGATTTGATAGGGCCCAATATACCTTGGACTCAATTTGCCTCACATTCCGAACCTCTTGGTGCCCTTGGTTGGTGAAACTTTCAGAAACATTTTATCGCCTATTTAAAACTCCAGAGGCCCCCATCTTTTGTTAGCACAACTCTTTTGCCGGCTTTAGGTAGCCTTAATATGCTCTCAAATTCTTCTTATTGTTTCAACGATTTCCTGAATCCTTTCGAGGCTTATGATTAATGCCTCATCGAAGTCACTCCAACACAGCAGGATTCTACATTTTCTCCCGTTCAAAGTCTCAAACCGGGACATTTTGATGGTGGACTGGTAGCTATTGTTATAAGAAAACTCCACTAATGGTAAATCGTCTTCCCATTTCCCTTGGAACTCCAATACACAAGCTCTTCGCATGTCCTCTAGAATTTGATTCACTATTTCGATTTTGCTATCTATTTTAGGATGGTAAGAGCTACTAAAGTTTAATTTGGTCCCAAAGGTTTTTTGAAGTGCTTGCCCAAAAATGGGCTTGGAATCTTTGATCCCTATCTAATATTATGTCTAAGGGGATTCCGTGCAGTCGGACTATCACCTTAACATACAACTGGGCTAGTTTTTCAACTCTCCAAGTATCCCTTATTGGCAGAAATTGGGTCAACTTGGTAAGTCGATCAACTATAACCCAAATAGTATTCTTCTTTGAAGCAGAAAAGGATAAACCCATAACGAAGTCCATTGAGATCGAATCCCACTTCCAAGTGGGAATTTCTAGAGGTCACAGTTCACTCACGAGGCGCTGATGCTATGCTTTAACCTTCTGGCCGGTTAGACACTTGTCTACGTATTCTGCAATCTCCTTCTTCATATTATTC